>CM035409.1:164880714-165193214 GCA_020310875.1 Ceratopteris richardii
CATAAGCGACGCTACCATCGCTCATGCAACGACCGCTCGTAAAAAAAAAAACCAAAAACAGGATCACCGCTTATGCGACACTAGCATCACATAAGCAATGAATCCTATTTTTTTTTTCAATTCGGGGGCATCGCTACACCCCCCTATTTCTTGTAGTGTAAGCTTTCATGGTCTACCATTGGTCTATTTCTATTGATCAAGGACCCTAGTGGAGTCAAGGACTAAAGCTCTGCAGAGCCAAGGCCCTAGCACATGAACCATAAAGTTATTCCCATCCTCTCAGAGTGTCCAAATGAGAAATGTATGGACCTTAGATGGTTCTAGAGGTGCATGGGGCAAGGGCTATTTAAGGTTGGGAGGAGACCAGAAGATGGTCAACTAAGATCTCATGGTGTACATCGCTAAAATATATCTTATTTATTTTCAATCTCATGGTGTACACTACTAAAAAGGTGAGGAATGCAAGGAAGTTGTTGATAAGAAAAACTACATCTTCTTTCTTGATGTGGAAATGTTATAATCAATCACATGGGTTTGAGAAAATTCAAGGAATAAATTCTATTTGAGATTACTTTATATTATATAATAATATGAAATAAAGATTTTCATTTTAAGGTTAATGATTTGGGAAATTTAGAGCTTCATTTTTAAGTAAGGGTTTGATCACATGTACTTACGAACGTTGTTAAGTTTCTTCAAAGGTCCATTTTAGGCATCATAGAATGCTTATTTGGTTAAAACTACTTTTATCATTGTATGGAAGTGTGGTAGAACATATCAAGTGTGAATACACATATTTTCATCATATAATGTAAATAAAAAGATACTAATTTGGGTGTTTTTAGAGAATCCGTTTAGAGAAAGTGAATATTGATAAGCTGAATCAGAATAATTTCTATCCCTTGAGCTTCAAAATGAACAATTGTAATACAATTACAAAAAAGAAGAACATGTTACCAAAAAGTTTCTATAATTACCAAAAAGAATCCAACCCTAGAATAGCTAAAGGCATGTGTAGATTGGACTTATTTCTTTTTCAATGCTCAGGAAAGCATGATTAGGAACATAAAAGATGGAAGACAAGCAAAAGGAGCCCTAGAATAGCTTGTTCATATTCTATGAAAGCAACATAAAAATAAGGAAACTACATCTGAATAATGAGTTTCATATGATGGAGCAAAATAACAAGTTAGTAAGTGAACTATTGTGACCCTCTAGGAACTGCCAAAGAATGTCCAAACACATGAGGAATTTGCAACTACATGCATTTTTAGAATCCTAAGTTTTGCTTTAATGGATTAGGGCACTGTCATCAATGCACTGTCAAAGAACATCTAGAACAAAACTAACATCGCTAGTCAATTTTGACTTCATGTACATCTCAATGCACACATTTTGTATAGTCATCCATTAAAATTTCAACATTCTCATTAGATAAAGTAACACATTTCACCAATTATAATAATTTGAACTTAAATATGTCTAGAAGAGTGCTCAAAACACTAAATTGGGAGCACACAACATTGGTTATTAATTATCAAATTGTTGCATACAATCATTTTGCTTCATCTACACAGACATCAAAACCTCTCATGCCTTTTTTGTATTGTATCCCTTTTGATTTCACTTATAGCCTTTCATATGTTTACCTCACTAACAATCCCTTTTGAAAGTATTAGCAAAACAAAATATATAGTTCTACATACTCCTAGGCATTAGCCTTTGATTAGAAGTATGTGCAAACTAAAAATAATACTAATTACCAAAGGACATGTGAGGTAGGGCTGACACTTGGTAGAACTCAATGGAGCCCCAACTCACCACCTGCAAGTGGGCTACAAACCTACATGCACCATCTCAGTTACATGTGCTTGAATTCCATACCTCAAATTCAACATAGTGGATTTTGCTAGGTTGATCTGTAGTTTAGCAAACCTCTTTCTTTTAGCATTACATTATCAACAATTGAGTTTCCAATGTACCTTGATCGCTTGAATCCAATTTATAAACTCTTGAGTATATGTGTTATTCAATTCTTTTTTGAGAAGTGTACAAAGTACCCAAGTCATTCCCAAAAAAAGATGTCTGCATAGGACCACAGACATCACTATGTACAAGCTGCAATTTCTGCGTAGCCTGAATTGAACCATCTTTTGGAAAGGAAGAATGTTGCATTTTGCCCAAAATATAGCCTTCACAAACATGTTTTCTAGGTGCCTCAAGTTTGGGCAAAGAGGACACCATTTCAAATTTCTGCAGGTGTAGCAAACTAGCAAAATTTAGATGACCAAAGCGTGCATGCTAAAGCTTTGGATGTGACATAGCCTGAGAATCATGTACTACACATGCCAAATCATTTACATATCTTTTGTAGTCTATGCGCTTATACAACCCATGACACAAAATGCCCGAAGCAATAATGACATCACCATTTGACAAATCATGAACTGTACATCTGTCATCAACAAATTTCTAATGCAGAAACTGATAACAGATTTTTCTAGATCCCTGTCACAAACAAAGCATCTGACAAAGTGAAAGAACTACCATCAGCAGTAGTCAAAATGATCTTACCAACTCCCATAATAGAATAAGAGGAGTTATTGGCACATGTAATAGTATTCCCTATAGGGGCAGGCTCGAGTGAAGAGAAGAAATCGCACTGTGAGGTAATATGTTTGGTCACTCCACTATCAAAGTACCAAACATCTGAGTCTACTGCAGACATGCACTGGTCATGAGAAGATGGGTCAAAACTTGCTTCCATAGACATCAAACTCAAACAATTGGTATCAGAGAAGGTCACCGCTTCATAGCAAGAAGCATAATTACCAGCTTTACATATAATGAATAATCTCATAGAACAGGAAAGAAACAACTATTGACATTGACATGCACATCCATTATTGTTATCATTCCCATGGATCTTCAGTAGAGTCTAACCATCTTGGATGCATGCGCTTGTCTGCACATACACACACCATGAGCATCTACACTCTCCATAAACTGTGAATGCATAGAAATTCATGAGTTTGATGAAGCTAAATGTGCAAGAACAGCCGAGATAGAATATGGACCATGACAAACTCAAAAAAGGACCAAATGACGGAAGAGACACATCGTTGCTAAGTCAAGAGCCTCATGAAAAGAGGCAACGCTCAACCTCCAAACATGGAAGTTGAAACATCAGTTTTATGTTCCATGAAGTAACTATATGTCATTGGAGTTTCAAGAGGAAGACGAGTCTACGCACAGGATCACTTACACAGAAGGGTCCGTTTTTGCATTTGGGATGTAGACGGGCTACCTCGTATGTAGTCAAATGCAAATGGTTGAAGGTATCCATGATTCGTCTCTCTACATTGGAAGACATTCTATTCATTGTGAAAAAGATATGCTACCTTGTATACAGACGAATTACAAAGGTTCAAGGTAGTCATGGTTCTTTTATATATATATATATATATATATATATATATATATATATATATATATATATATATATATATATATATATGTGTGTGTGTGTGTGTGTGTGTGTCTGTATAACATGCTCATGGTCTTACCAGATCCTTCTGTTCCATGAAGTAGCTATCTGTTATTGGAGTTTCAAGGGGATTTCTCTCTCTACATTGGAAGGCATTCTATTCATTGTGAAAAAGATATGCTACCTTGTATAAAGACGAATTAGAAAAGGTTCAAGTAGTCATGATTCTTATATATATATATATATATAGAGAGAGAGAGAGAGAGGGAGAGAGAAAGAGAGCACATATATACGTATACGCACATACATTTATACATACATATACACATACTATGGTTTTCTTGTTGATTTTATTTTTTTATCTTGGACAATGTATGAAGTTTTTGGAATTGCAATCGTATGTTACATTTCGTATTTATTTAAGCTTTCATGGTCTGCCATTAGTCTATTTCTATTGGTCAATGACCCCAATGGAGTCAAGGACTAGAGCCAAGGCCCTAGCACATGCACCATAAAAGTATTCCCATCCTCTTAGAATGTCCAAATGAAGAATGTATGGACCTTAGATGGTTCTACAGGTGCATGGGGCAAGGGCTATTTAAGGTTGGGAGGAGACAAGAAGATGGTCAACTGAGATCTCATGGTGTACACCGCTAAAAAGTAGAGGAAAACAAGCAAAGTTGTTGATAAGAAAAACTACATCTTCTTTCTTGATGTGGAATTGTTACAATCAATCACATTGGTTTGAGAAAATTCAAGAAATGAATTCTATTGAGGCGGGGGTGAGGGTTCAACCCCTGGCAGCAACATGTAAGGGACATATGAATCCTGGAAAAACTGTTGTATGTGGCTGTTGGCCACCGTTTGACCATCCCCGTGGTAGTTGTGACCGCCGTTTAACCCAGTCTTGTAAACCCCTGTTCTTGTGGGATAAGAGGGGTCCCATAGGTACTATGCCCTTCCTTGTACAATTGCAATTTCAAAGTTAAAGTCCGGGGGAGTAGGCCTAGGCCGAACCTCCATTAAAAAAAAAAAAGAAATGAATTCTATTTGAGATTACTTTATATTATATAATAATATGAAATAAAGATATTTCATTTTAGGATTAATAATTTGAGAAATTTAGAGCTTCATTTTTAAGTAAGGGTTTGATCACATGTACTTACGAACGTTGTTAAGTTTCTTCAAAGGTCCATCATAGGCCTCATAGAATGCTCATCTGGTGAAAACTATTTTTATCATTGTATGGAAGTGTGATACAACATATCAAGTGTGCATACACATAATTTCATCACATAATGTAAATAAAAAGATACTAATTTGGGTGTTTTTGGACAATCCATGTACAGAAAGTGAAGATTGATAAGCTGAATCAGAACAATTTCTATCCCTTGAGCTTCAAAATGAACAATTTCTTGATGGTAAAATATTGATAGTAATACAATTACCAAAAAGAGTTACATGTTACCAAAAATTTTCTACAATTACAAAAAAGAATCCAACCCTAGAATAGCTAAAGGCATCTCTATACCATGATTGGGAACATAAAAGATGGAAGACAAGCAAAAGGAGCTCTGGAATAGCTTGTTCATATTATTTGAAAATAACATAAAAAATAAGGAAAAAATACATCTAAATAATGAGTCTCATATGATGGAGAAAAATAACATGTTAGTAACTGACCTATTGTGACCCCCTAGGAACTCCCAAAGAATGTCCAAACACATAAGAATTGCAAATACATGCATTTTCAGAACCTTGAGTTCTTTTAGTATTCTGATTCAATAAATTAGGGCGCTCATCATCATCATCAATTCACTGTGAAAGAGCATCGAGAACAACACTAACGTCGCCACTCAGTTTGAGTTCATGTACAATCTCAATGCAGACATTTTATATAGTCAACCATTAAATTTCCAACATTTTCATTAGGTAAAGTAACACATTTCACCAATTATAATAGTTTGAACTGCAACATGTCTAGAATAGTGCATAAAACACTAGATTGGGAGCACAAAACATTGGCCATTTATTATCAAATTGTTGCATACAATCATTTTGCTTCATCTACACATTCATCAAAGGTTCTCATGCCTTTTTTTGTATTGTATCCCTTTTGATTTCACTTATAGCCTTTCATATGTTTACCTCATTAACAATCCCCTTTGAAAGTACTTACAAAAATATATAAATAGTTCTACATACTCCTAGGCAATAGCCTTTGATTAGAAATATGTGCAAACTAAAAATAACTATTATTACCAAAGGACATGTGAGCCAGGGATGACACTTGGCAAAACTCAATGGAGCTCCAACTCAGCACCTACAAGTGGCCTAAAAACCCACATGCACCATCTCAGTTACATGTTCTTGAGTTTTTCACTATCCATAGATGCCACTATACTGCTTCAATTTCATTGTCAAGAATGATTTAACACTCTTCAGTATCCATAGGACACTCCCTACATAACTGCCTTAAGACCTACATTGCCTCAATAAAATCTTGGTTTACCTGCATGACTTTTACAAATTCCCCTCCCTTGATTCCACATCCTGCTTTTGACTCAATGGTTGTGCTTGTTGTTCTAAATTTTGTGGCATAATTTTATCTGCAATACTTTGATCTTTTAAACCCTTATGTTAGCTTTTGGATTTTCAATTTTCGGTTCTTTATCTCAAAGCTATGCTTGCAATAAAATCAATTCCTTTCTAAAAGTATTGCTCTCAAAAGAAATATTGGTTGAGTCCACCAAAGATAGAACTTGGGGTTGCTTTTCGAATGTCTACCTTGATAGCTTGAATCCAATTTATAAACTCCTGAGTACATGTGTTATTCAATTCTTTTTTGAGAAGTGTACAAAGTACCCAAGTTATTCAGTTTACTCTAGAAATATGATATTCTATCTGAATTATCTTTCACTACCTTCTATTTGTACTATACATAAGTATTTTGGCCCCTGAAGACCTCCATTTAGCTGCTTTGGCCCCTCACAACCTCCATATACCTCTCTCGATCAACACTTTACTAAGTGTGTCCAAAGTGGCTGCAACTACATATATTTCTGTTTAAGAATCCTTTGTTTGATATCATTGAGTCTATATAAGAGAAACTACTTCAGGTTATTTGATTGCCACCTGCTTCCTCTTATGCAAATGGACACTTAAGAAGACTTATACTTCCTTTTGCAAGTTTTGTTTTTTTATAATGGCTGCTTTTCTCCTAAAACACATACACTAGTTGGTAGCTAGTATTTTCTATATAGTAGTACATATTGTACGTTCATTGGTATGTATTAGAGTTTCGTACACCGAATAATTGTCTTGCAAGATGATTGTTACAATAGCATATTATCTAGCGCATAAGCATACACTGCTTGCAAATAGATTCTAGCTTTAATTGACCTATCTTTATTCTTTGTTTTGGAGAAAATCCCATTATTAATGCAGATAAACAGTACTGTTGCATAATTTATTTGTTGGTTTCATTTTACACCCTTGACCAATGTGTAGTTTTTGTTTGATATGTACCCCATTTTGATAAGGAGACAAAATTGTTCCCTAAACGATATGATTTGTTGGACCCTCATAGAGTCTTTATGCCTAACCAAAAAATAATATTGCTACACCCAAAATATTGTTGATATATTTAGGTAGTGATGTGTGTGAACACATTAGGACCATCGGAGCACTTTTTTCCCTCTTTCGGAGGTTTTTTCCCCCCTAGCTTGTATATACATCTATTTCTCAATGGGCTACTTATCTTTGTACATTCTCTTGGTAATACATTCAATATTGTGTGTTGTACTCCAAGCTTCATCTTCTTCCTTGTGCTATTTGCGTGCTTTTGCACACCTCAAACTCCAACAGTTGGTATCAAAGAAGGTCACCGTTTCATCTCGGGTGTCATCGACATCGCTTTGGTCACAGTTTCAGAATCGCATGAAATTTGGTGAGCATACTTAGGCCGATTAGCAGTTCAAAATTTCTTTGCTTTGTGGTGTGGAAATTGCGATCTGAGCTCGTTTTGGCATCCGAATGCACTATCATAGTGCCTGTGCAGGCAATTCCATCATTTTGTGCCAAATATATATATAGGTTTCGATTGGGCAGTATAAACATCTCAAAGTCTACTATAGGTTTAGCAGAACTCAATAGGGTAGTTCTGTTCAACTTTTTGAGATACAATCAATTTTCTGCATCAAGGTATTTTATTTAGTGGTGATGGCTGAAAGCAATGATTTATTCCATATGTTGGCTATTGAGGATAAGTTGGATGGTACTAATTACCCAGTATGGGCTTATATGATGTATCATGCATTGCTTGCAATACGACTATGGAATATTATGCAGGGTGTTGAAAAATGTCCTATTATACCTACAAATATAGTTTTTTTTTTAATATAAAGGAAGTTCGGCATTGGCCTACTCTCCCGGACTTGAATTAAATAAAGAAAAGTACAAGAGAAGGGGACTAGTGCCCACGGGACCCCCCAAATCCCACAAAGTAGGGGAAGCTTTTACAGAGCTTAGATGGCATAACAAAGAAGGTTAATCACCCTCTCATCACCCTCATGTGGGGCCCACTTGGGTTTAAGCTTGTTATTGATCAAAAGGAGTACTTGATGATGCCTGAAGGGGGGGAGATTTCTTACAGTTGACAATCCTTTTGCCAAGGAGGAACAACGATTTCTCAATTGACCACTCTTTGGGGGAGTCACCGAAGTTGAAAGCACATCTTTCCTGCCAAATTTTAAATAGGATCTCCCCTCTGATAGCATTCCAGAGAGTTGCGGAGCAGCCGATTGCTTCTCCTAGCAGGGTTTGCTGCCAACTGAGATGTTTCTGAAGTCTAATTTTATTTCCAACCATCTCCCAGAGTCTGTTGGAGTTGGGGCAGGTAAAGAAGATGTGTGAAACATCTTCGATAGACCGGTAGCAGCGTTTGCACCAAGGAGGAATCCCACAAAATTTGCTAGCCTTAAGGTTGGTCCAGATTCCATGGTGAAGAATTTTTCATAAGAGGACAGACTTTTTGATTTCTATGAGGGGGTGCCAGATAGCCATGAACTTCATGTCTCACCGGAGCCGCGTCCATGACAGGCACCACTTCTTGTTGAGTTTAACCTGATAGTCAATCATTTCTTTGATGTTCGGAATTTTTGATAGGCTATTCCCATTGTGCCATTTGAGACCAAGCGAGCTCGATGTGTCGTGTCCCATGAGAAGGCGAACTTTGTGTCGGTCCCAGGCGAGACATCTGCTTCCAGAAATGTTGACGCTAGGGACATTCTTCGTACGAAATGTTGATGCTAGGGTCAATATCCTCGAAGTTGATCCAGTGGTTGGTGTCTTGTTTCCAGAGATGTTTCCATTTTTTGAAGCCTTTGTTCCATAACTTCTTGGCATTTTGAATGTTCCAAGATTCCGCACTCGGGATGCCATGGATCAGAAACCAGATAGAGTCGTTTTGTCTGATACCGGCTGCCCACTTCAAGTCTTCACTTATTCTTGTGTAGCTTTTGACTTTATTCCAACTCTTCCATAGGGAGCACACGAGATTAGAGCCTTTCCACAAGACGGGGATCGGGGAAAACAGCAAGGTCAAGATTTTAAGATTCTTCCAATTAGGGAAACCCATGAGAGCCAACTCATTCTTGTTTCTGAAGATCAACTTGGCCCACGAGGCCTCCCCGTTGCACCAAGCCTTAATCATCCATTTGGCAGCCAGTTTGTTAGCCATGCACCCAATGTCCAGGATACCAAGTCCCCCACTATCTCTATGGCTGGTGCAGATGGACCATTTCATTTTAGGCACCCCCCTCCTATTGTGGTCGCCCGTCCAAAGGAAGTTTCTACAAATACTATCCAGTTTGGATAGATCTTGCTCTTTAGGTCTCCAACAAGAAAGGAAATAAATGGTAGATGATAAGAGGAACGTGTTGATAACCATAGCACGACCAGCAAGATTGATTTGCATACCTCTCCAATAGTTAAGCTTGTTTTCGAGTTTGGCCAGCACCCAGTTCCACCGCTGTTCCATAGAGACGCCAAACCCTAGGGGAATCCCAAGATGTCGAAAAATTTGGCCCTGCAAAATGATTTGATAGCCTTGGTCAATGAGGACGGGCTCAAGCCCAACAATAGCTCTAAAGGCGGTCTTAGAGTGGTTGATTGTGGATCCAGAGGCTTCACAAAAAGTAGCCAGACACCTCCAGAACGTCGCCAAGCTGGTACTATCATTGTGAACAAACGCGTTCATATCATCGGCAAAAAGTCTCATGGTGATCTGACTGTGGTCATGAGCCAAACGGAGGCCTTTGATATTACCAGCTTCCACCTGATGCTCCACCAGCCTACTAAGCCCTTCCGTGGCAATGGCAAAGAGAAGGGGAGCCAATGGGCACCCTTGTCTAAAAGATCTTCTAAGTTTGATCACCTTCGAAAGTTTGCCATTAATGTTAATTTGGGTCGATGCATTTCCAAGAAGGGTCACGATCATCTTGGTGAATTTCTGACTACATCCAAGATCTTGGAGCGACTACAAAATATAGTCCCATTCCAACCTGTCGTAGGCTTTTTCAAAGTCGATCTTGAGGAAGACCATGTCTTGTTTAGACTCATTTGCAAATTCAAGACCTTCCCAGATATCTATAATGGTTTTCAAAATTGACCTGCCTTTGATGAAACCTTTTTGGTCCTCGCTTAACCACGCTCTCAAGTGGCAAGAGATTTTGTTGGCAATGAATTTGGCAATGATCTTGTATCCTGTTTGGAGCATCGTAATAGGACGCCAGTTCTCTATTCTGTTCTTTTCCCCTTTTTTGTGTATTAACTTGATAATGCCATTGTTGAGACAAGATGAAAGCGCGCCAAACTTGAGCGCCTCTTGCCAAACCAGACGGAGAGGGGTGGCAACCACCAACTTGAAGGATTTAAAGAACTCATTAGTGAGCCCGTTGGGTCCCGGGCTTTTACCACAAGGGAGAGCATCAATGGCCTGAATGATTTCTGCTTCCAAGGTAGGGGCATGTAGCAGGGAGCGAAGGTTGAGTGGTATCCTACGGGGGGAAACCCTAGATATGGCTGCCATACAGTCCCTTCTATGGTGGGAGAGGGGGTTCGAGGTCCCTAGGAGTCTCGTGAAGTGCCCTTCAATGATAAAAAAATTATCTTCTTCCGTATTGCATACATTCCCATTTAAGTCCAGCAATAAGGGGATCGATTCTCTGTTTTGTTTCCTTTTAAGGATACGGCACATCTCTTTGGTGGGTTTGTCGGCTTTGCCAGCCAACCACTCCTTGAAGAAAATTTGCAAATTTTTCCTTTGTATTTCTTCCTCGTATCTCAGCAGCGCTCTGATTTTTTGAAGACCTTTCTGGGCTTGAGGTTTTCCTTTGTTCACTTCCTCCTCGAGCCTCCAGAGTCTATGATATAGAGCTTCTCTATGAGCCTACCGCACAGTCTCGAGCATCTTCCTGGATCTGATCATGATCTGTCGTGACTTATCGACCGCACTTCTCCAGCACTTGGCTGGGGACAAGCCGGAGGCGAACGCCTCCTTCCACACATCAGCAATTTCTTGATGGACGGAAGGGAGAAAGAAGGAGGGCGCACTGGCGTGGAACCAAGGAGCCTTACGGATCTTGGTGAAAGGTTGGAAAGTGATAACGATCAGGTAGTGATCAGAGATGGTGAGGTCGAGGGTTGCGAGAGGGATGGGTGGCCCCATTGATGAATAAAACTCTGAGAAATGTAGCATCTATCAAGTCTAGCTTTCCTCAGGTCCTCGCCTGCTTGGAGATTTGACTAAGAAAAGCAATTTGAATCTTTGAATTCGACCCAATCCAAGTGTAGTTTGGTTTTGTCCCATGTTTCTTTCTCCCGACTATCGATGACCCTGCCCTTGCCCATCCATCTGTCCATAGGGTCCTCCACCATGTTGAAGTCACCACAAATAAGCACGTTATGGGGGAACGAGTCCAAGGAAGCCCAAGTGGTCAGTCTCTCTAACTCCCCATTAGGGGCATACAGAGAAACTAAAGTAAAACAGAAAGGAGAACCAAAAGAAACAACTATCCATCGATGGCATTCATCTTCAATGGAGTTCTCAAGCTTTTCAAACCAGAATTGATTAATACCGATTATCGTTCCACCGGACCCCCACTGGTGCACCGTTGAAATCCAAACATGGGTTGAGGAGACATGTCTAAGCCGTTTCTCGAGGTCTTCTCCGTCAATTTTAATCTCTTGAATACATATAAATTCTGGGTTTAGGCTAATGTCGCGAAGCCATTGACCAATGATGGTCGCTTTTGAGGGGTCGATTAGCCCTCTAGCATTTAACGAGATGATGATCATTGTCGTAGTGAGCCCTCTTTGCGGGAGGAAGCTTTGTCCTTTCTTTTCTTGGATTCATCTTTCTTTTCACTGGGATCGGATCCCGAATTAGCAATAGCTTCTTGTGGGGGCTTTTCCAGGGTAACTCTATAGGTTGTTTTCCTTTGCGGGATGCCTCCTGTTGGGAAGAACTGGGCACCGTTTTCGACACTGTTTTCGGAATAGTCGATCCGATGATGGAACTTTCACTATCCATGTTATCTTTGTTACTATTAGTAAAGCCGTCTTCTTTGCTTGTACTGTAACCCTCCTGGGAGATTTCTTTATTGTCAGGGATCTCTAGGGCTTTATCGTTGGTGTCCACCTCAAGTTGGTTCCCACCTGGGTAGTCAAACTCATTGATCTCCTTTTCCAGATTGCAATACAAGTTGTTGGAGAGGGTAACTAACATGTTGTTTCGCTCAGAAGTCACCCTAGGGCTTCTTTTCCTTCTTCTTCTGACTTCGATGAACCCGTCTGCATCAGCTTCTAGATTAAGGGGGCCCTTGACTTCCTCATCCTTCATCGAGTGAGTCAATGCCCCTTTGTTGTCTTGAGCGTTTCTGGGGGCTTCTTGATTTCTCATGCTTTTTTGTCTCAAAGGGCAATCTTTAATCCTGTGACCTTGTTGGCCACAACCAAAGCACGCATTGGGAAGGTTTTTGAAAATGATGTCTTGCTCCCATACATCCCCTTCGCCCAAGTCCACTGTGATCTTCCATGGAGCGGCATGCTGAGGTCAGCCTCGACACAGATTTGAGAGTGCCACCAAGCGTTGAACGAGTGTCTTGCACCTTCATAAATGAAACCACCAATGTCCTGGCGTGAGGCCAACGGCTTGCCGATAGGAGAAACAATGTCCCACACGAAGTTGTACAAGAAGTATGGCAGGTTAGGGAGCTCAACCCAGAGAGGGTACCAAAGTGATTTTGATTTGTCGGGAGTAAAATCAGGGGACCATCTGAATAGGCACAGGGTCGTCCGACCGAGTTGCCAGGTTCCAACACTTAGGGCCCGAAACGCCATATCTTCATTTTCAAAGACTAGAAACATGTGGCTTGCTGGTAAGAACTGACACTTGGAAACAATTAGCCCGCGGGGGAACCACTCGTTGCGAAGCCACTGTCCCAGGGTTTCGAGTGGGGGCCTAGGGCCAAACAATTGGCCAACTAGGCAAACTTTCTTGAGCTCCTCTTGAGCTGATAGAATTGCGGATCTACTGAGGGAGACCAAGGGGGGTTCAACACTCTCGGAGGCCCCAATGCTGGCACAAGATCTCCCCTCCAACAGAGAGGCCAGGTTACCGGCCTCCCCCGGAGCAGGGGCCAGGTTGCTTCTCACAAAGGAGGGGGTTGCCAAATCCATCCTCAAAGCCACACTTAAAAAAGTGATGCTTTCGACCCTGTAAGGCTCAAAGAAACACAGACGCCTCTTTTTTTTCTATTGAGGAAAGGTTGTTGTTGCTTCTTTTTTTTTGATATATACCTTCACTATATGAGAGACCCAAGCATCCGACAAGGCGTTGAAGGAACTCCCCCGCCACTTTTTAACTTTCAAAAAATTGTTTTTGCTTGTACCCAAAAAAATCGCGATGACTCAACCCCCCACCCGGAAAAGATTTTCTTGGAAACAAGTTCAAAAATAAAGGCCACGAAACACTTATGGGAAGCGTTGAGTCAGTTGAACAAGGAATGCCACCCAAGATTTCTTAATCTTTTTCCTTCATTGATAAACTTTTGGACGACTTTTGGACGGCTCTGACACTGAATGCTGACTGGATTTTAAACACGAGCAGCATAAGGAGAAGGCAGACGGTCGCAAGAAATGCAGATCTTTAAGGCACTTTGAAGTCTACATGCTCAAAAATTGAACACTCGAAGAATCACGAGGAGGAGCCTAAGGCCTGAAAATCAGAGTGCTCGCACGTGGCTTAGAGTGCTCGCACGTGGCTTAGTTGCTCCTCAACCTGTCTGGTGCGCCTGAGGACTCGGTTTCTTGTCGATTGTGATGCATACGGGATTAGTGTAGGAGTTCCGCTAGGTGCACCTGAGGATTCGGTTTGCTATCGATCGCAACGCAAACATGATTATCTCCGGATCGTTGTGGATCGTGACGGATAGGTGTCACAGTAGGATGGGCATCGATCACGATCGATAGATCAGACACTGTCTGTTGGCCGTCGATCGCGACAGATATGCGACCAAGCTCTGGACTCCCGCCAAGACCGCCTGAAGAGACGATCATCGATCGCGATGGAGGACGACACACTTCACAGCTGCTCCTTTTGATCGTGTACATCAGTAGAACAGAAAATGCTTGACTTCGCAGACTTCCGTTGCTGATGAGGACCACGCCCGATTGATTGAAAAATTCCTGACTAAAAACACGGCGATGATGAACGCCGACAAGCAGTCAATCTGTTGCGCAGCTCATCCAAGTTCATTCATGAGCGATCTGGGGAGCTTATGCAGGAAAATGAGACTGCGCAGCACATTGCCATAGCCCTATGTTTCTCGATTCCTTTATGATTTTAGAGTACAATACAATGATCTGATGTTGCTGATTCGAATCCCTTCCGACTTCAATCTTGTCACTGCTTTGATGCAGCAGCATCGCCATCCATCTAGCATTTCCCCAGAGGCTCAAACGATGCTGATTTGCAGACCATGTGTGTTCTCCATTGAAGAGGTCGCTGAACATGGTGTCATGAGAAAGTACTTTTCTTCACCTGCAAATATAGTTAGTGAAGGTGCTACAGATGGCATTGAAGAGGTCGCTGAACATGGTGTCATGAGAAAGTACTTTTCTCCACCTGCAAATATAGTTAGTGAAGGTGCTACAGATGGCATTGAAGATGGTTATATTCTTCTTGTTCCTATTCGTGCTGCGGTTCTGACTGCACCTACTCCAAAGAAAATTCATTGGGATGGCAGAGATGCTCAAGCATGTGTATTGATAGCCTTGTAAGTCAAACATGTCATTATTCCTCACATTCACTCTTGCACAATAGCAAAGGATGCTTGGGATACACTTACCACTTTATACCAAGCAAGGAATGAGGCTCGTGCTGCTTACCTCTAAAAACAGTTGGAGAGTGAGCACATGAATGAAGGAGATTCCATGGATAGTTTTTTGAAAAAGATCAAATATTTGAAGGAGCAGTTGATTTCTGCTTATGAAGTCTTGACTGACAATTCACTTATGCAGACCCTTCTAAATGGTCTTTTAGATTCATATCAAAGTTTTCCATCTACTCTTCTATTGATGATGAAAGACAACCCAAATGCCTTAACATTTGACGAGTTAGTCTCTGTTCTATTGCAGGAAGATCAGTCTAGGCAGAATAGGTCCATTATGCATGTTGTAGATTAAGGTTTCTTGGCTAGTTAGAAGGGCAAAGCTAAATGGAGCTCTTCTATAGTAAGCGAAAATATGCTAATTGTGCACAATCAAAGAAGGATGACAAAGACGAGAAGAAAACAAAAAGCAAGAGATTGTTTTGCAAATACTGTATAGGAAATGATCACGTCATAGAGAGTTGTCCAAAACTAGCTGCAAAAGTGGCAAAGAAAAAAGACGTTGGAATGGTTGTTGGAGAGGCCTCTACACCCGAAATAGAGTCTGCTAATCTTGTGCAGAATGAAGAATGGGCCTTTACTACTGTTTGTAGTTATGACCCATCTTCACATGAACAGTGTATGTCTATGGTAGACGCAGATGTTTGGTACTTTGATAGTGGGGCAACCAAACATATTACCTTGCAGTGCAGTTTCTTCACTTCACTTGAGCCTCCCCCTACAAGGAATACTGTCACATGCGCCAACAACTCCTCTGATCCTGTTATGGGAGTTGGTAAGATCATTCTCACTATTGTTGATGATAGTTCTTTTACATTGTTAGATGTTTTATTTGTGCTAGGGATCAAGAAAAATATGTTATCAATTTCAACATTAGCCAAGACTCGCTTGGTTGTGAAATTTATTGATGACAGATGTAAAGTTCATGATCTGTCGAATGGCAACATCATTATTGCTTATGGCATTTTATGTTATGCGCTATATAAGCTCATAGATTATGCAAAATCTGTGAATGATTCAACATGTGCAGTTCAAGATTCTCAAGCTATGTCAGATGCAAAGCTTTGGCATACATGCTTTGGTCATCTCAATTTTTCTAGTTTGCCACACTTGCAGAAATATGAAATGGTGTCCTCTTTGCCCAAACTTGAGGCACCTAGTAAACATGTATGTGAAGGTTGTATTTTGGTAAAAATGCAACATTCCTCCATCCCAAAAGATGGTTCAATTTGAGCTACTAAAAAATTGTAGCTTATTCATAGTGATGTCTGTGGTCCTACACAAACACCTTCTTTTTAGAACTATGTCTACTTCATGACTTTCATCGATGATTTTTCCAGGCATGCATGGGTATATCCATTGAAAGAAAAGTCTGAAGTGTTTATGTGCTTCGAATAATTTCTGGTTTTGGCTAAAAATCCGTCACCATGTAAAATGAACAACCTCCATTCTAATCGAGCAGGGGAATATATGTCTTCTAATTTTAAAACATGGGATAAAACATCAATGTGTAGTGTTGTATACACCTCAACCGAATGGAGTTGCTGAAAGGAAGAACACATCACTCATGGAGATGGCAATGTGTATGGTCAAGAGTCAGACTTTACCACATAGTTTCTGGCTTGAGGCTCTTATGTGTGCAAAAAATGTACTTAAGAGGTGTCCCATAAGGCATTGCAGTCTATCACTCCATATGACGCTTGACATGGTCGTGACATTTGTTGCTCACATGTGTGTTTTTGTTTTTCTTGCATATGCATTAGTGCTTGAACAACAACACAAGAAATTGGATGATAAAGCAATGGAATGTATTTTTGTTGGGTATAGTTCTGAACGCAAAGGCTAACGTGTGTTTCGTCCATAGACTAAATGCATTTTGGTTAGTCGTGATGTTGTTTTTGTGCAAGATGCTATTCAACCATTACCTTCATGTACTAAGAAGACATGAGTTATCTCCAAAGATGTATGATACTTTGCTGCCTCTTACTGGTGGATAGACTAGTGCTGGTCCTAATTAGGTAACTTCTCAGCCTTTATAAGTTTCATGTGATGATGCACACCATTCGATTTCTAATGCAGATTTACATGATGCACTTGTTGATGAGAGAGCTGATATTGAGGAGGCAAAAACTATGCCAAAATGGTTGGTGCAGGCTTTGCGTGATAACAAATTAGATGCACCTCTATCATTTTGTACTCCCTCAGGCTCTCATAGTGCTTCTTTTGCATTAAATTTCTATGCTATGGCTGCCTCGAGTCGTTCTGATGAGAATGGGCCACTTTCACTTGATGAAGCACAAAATTCAAAAAATTGGATGGCTGTTATGCAATCGGAATATGATGCTATCATGAAAAATGGTAACTCGTCTTTCTGTGACTTGCCTTCTGGCAAGAAGGCCATCAGCACTAAGTGGGTATCCAAGCTGAAGTGTAAGTTTGATGGAATAGTTGGAAGGTATAAGATTAGGCTTGTTGCAAAGGGTTATGCTCAGGAAATAGGCATTGATTTTGATGTGACCTTTGCTCCTACATGCCGAATGACCATTGTTCATCGCATCTATGCACTTGCAGCTCATCATGGTTGGAATGTACACCAGTTGGATATTAAAACGACATTATAAATGGTAACTTGCATGAAGAAGTGTATGTTTTCAGCCCCATGGCTTTGTGCAGAAAGGGCATGAAAAATGAGTGTGCATAATGAAAAAGGCATTATATGGTTTGAAGCAGGCACCACATACTTGATTTGAAAAAATACATGCCTACCTGATTGCACATGGTTTTGAGAATAGTCCAACTGAGAGCACCTTATATGTTAAGCGTGCAAATGATGTGCTTTTGATCATTGTTGTCTATGTTGATGACATGCTGCTCACTCCTCCTCATGAGAAGCATATTGATGATTTTAAGGCTGATCTGCATGCCTCATTTGAGATGTATATTTGGGGCATTTGCATCATTATTTGGGCATTGAGTTTATGCAAGTTGATGGTAGAATAGCTTTGTGTCAAACAAAATATATAAATGCAATATTGCAGCCTTTTGGCCTTGAAGACTATAAAACTATTGCCACTCTTATGGAGTAAGGTTTACGATTGAGTCTTCATGATGTTGGAGATGCATTTGATGCTTTTCTCTATCAGTAGGTTGTTGGATGCTTGATTTACTTATGCATTACTCATCCAGATATTCAGTTTCTTGTCTCTTAGATGAGTAGGTTTATGCATTTCCCAGGTGTCAAGCATTGGTACACGGTTAAGTGCATCTTTTGCTACTTGAGTGGTACCCAACTACTTGGATTGTTTTATCCCAAGGGGGGATCACTACCGCTAGGTTGGTATGACACTTGTGTGTCTACTAGCAGTTTTTGCTTAATGCTTGGTAGCTCATGCATACCTTGGTTGAGCAAGAAGCACCCTACTGTGGTTACTTCTCTTTGTACATTCTCTTGGTAATAGATTCAGTATTGTGTGTTGTGACTTATTCTCCCTTGTGCTGTTCATGTGCTTCCACAGATCTCAAACTCTGACAACTATTTGGTCAAATTCCCCCTCCATAACCAAATCTAAGGACTTTCCAAGGTGATAATTACCCTTGTTGGGAAATTTAAATAGTAGGTGATGTAAAATTTCTCATACGATTGTCGTCAGTTTGTAGGTTTAAGTGTTGATATATTTCTGTAGTGATGTTTGTGAACATGCTTAAGACCCCTGGGGCACTTTTTTCACTCTTTAGAAGGTTTTTACCCCCGATGTTAGTGGCCATGGCTGAAAGCAATGATGTATTTCATATGTTGGTTATTGAGGATCTATTGGATGGTACTAATTACCCATTGTAAACATATATGATGCACCATGTATTTGTAGCAAAAGAACTATGGAATATTGTGCAGGGTGTTGAAAAACATCCAACTACACCAACAAATACAATTATTGAAGGTGTTGAAGATGGTGTTGAAGATGGTGATCTTCAAATTCCTCTTTGTGCTATGATTCTTGATGCATCTATTGCATTGAAACTTCATTGGGATGGCCGAGATGCTAAGGCACATGCATTGATAGCTTTATCAATCAAACGTGCCATTATTCCTCACATTCCCTCATGCAAAATAGAAAAGGATGCTTGGGATACACTTAGCACTTTATACTAGGTAGGAAATGAGGCTCGTGTTGCTTACCACCGAAAATAGTTAGAGAGTGAGCATATGAATGAAGGAGATTCTATGGACAATTTTTTTGACAAAGACCAAAGATTTAAAGGAGTAGTTGATTTCTTATGATGAATTCTTGTTAGATAATTCACTTGTGTAAACTGCTCTTAACGGTCTTCTAGATTCATATAAGGTTTTTGCTTCTACTCTTTGATTGATGATGATGATGAAAGGCAATCCAAATGCTTTAACATTTGAGGAGTTAATTCATGTTTTGTATGCCTTAACATTTGGTATACCTTAACATTTAAGGAGTTAGTCAACCTTATACCCTCAAAAAAAACTTAAATCAAAGGAAAGTGAGCAAATTGTTGACCTATAAACAACTACCAAAACGTACAGAAAATGTGTGGGCTCAAAAATTACCAAGGGGATAGCACTATTCTAGCCAAATTCAGATACCCAAGTCCCTCCTAATCTCTCACTTGAGATATATTTGAAATGGCAACAAACAGGAAAGAAATGTAGGAACAAATAGCAAAAGCGAAGTCGACTAAAAAGAGAATAAAAGCATTTTAAGGAAAAAGGCCGAACAGAAAAGATAAATATTAAAAAAATTTGAGAAATTTGGATATGAAGATAGGTGATCTTTTGTTATTGTTGCCAACAATAAATTTGGATCCCTAAAAATATAGAGGGAAAAACCTATAATGTGTGTTGGGGATTGAGTAAGGCGCATGTGACCATCTCCTCATTTTTGTATATACATATATATGAATCCCAAATTGTTGCATGTTATTCACTTCGCGTGAGACTCCCTATACATTTGTGCATGATTTTTATCTCCTCTCCATGTGCATCCTATGATTTTTATCTCCTCTCCATGTGCATCCTGTTGGTGGTACTGTTATAAAGTAGATTGACAAGGCCAAAGCTAATGATAACATTGGGTAGTATTAGCCATCGCAATGGACTGACACATATTTTGTAACTCATATTTCTTTGTAATAGGAGAATGGGTTTTATTTGAGATCCAGAGAGTTATTTCCGAAGTGCGGTATCTTATATATTTGGAAGTTTCAAAACCGTGTTACATAGTGGAAAAACATAACTGTGCGGAATGGAGAGAAGAAGAAGAATACGCGATGATTTCGGAATTACGAAGAAGTAAAAATGATCTTACAAAACTATCGATGATTGCAATATTCTATCTGTGTTATGAAATTAAATTTGAAGGGTAAATGCAGATATCTATATGTGGTGTTTACGGTGCAATGTATGGTGTTCTATGAGTTATGGTATCATTGCCAAACTATCTTGTATCACCAAAATTAATCTTTCTAGAAATATCGTGAATCTTGTAGTGTATGGATTATAATCAAAATTGTGTCAATGAAAATTTAATTGTATTAAGTGTGCAATGGTAATTTAATGGAATAGAAATGCATGTTATGGTTACATTGTTGTAATCACAATCCCCATTCCCAAATCTCTTCCTTTGGAGGTGTTGTGTCTTAACCCGACATCACAACCCCAAACAAATTGGCAACCATGATGGGATGGGGTTCTTCTTAAAATGATGTTGTTATGGAGTGGCAAAGAATACTTGCATAGTGATCGATGTCATGAATACTTAGATGAACTTATCAAGGAGACCATAGGAACTTTGTGTTTTAAAGATATTTCAATTGCAAAACCAGTATAGATCCCAGAAGAATTATTTCTATTGGTGGAAAATGGTGTCCTACCGCTGTCAGTCTTGGATGACTTGATATCCGAGTGGAAGAACTAGAAATGAGCTAAAGCTTTGTGAAAAGGGGAATCTACTAGAGCCAGCCAGCAGAGCGAGCAGTAGGAAGAAAAGTGCCCTATGGACATGAGCCAAAGCAGTGGTAGTGGACCCTAGCTAGAGCCTACCTTAATATTGGCACCTATCACTTGACCTAGCAAACTAGAAGACTTTAATTGAGAGTCGACCACCACTAGTGAAGAGCATTCTAGAGAAAAGATGCAAAATAGAAGTCCACTTTGGGGTTACGTCATTACACCCATTTTTATGGTCGACCAGAAGAAGATCCTGATATACATGTTTGGACTTTGGAGAATCAGTATGCATGTAACAATAGAGCAGTGCACGACGACGATCATAAGCAATAGTTATTCCTAGATACCTTAGCTAGTGATGCAGTTAAATGGTTAATTGAACATCCTTTGGACCATTTTATAAAATACGATGACCTAAAAGAGGCCTTTTTGGAGCGATTCTAGACTACTAAAAGCATTGCGGAATTATATGCAACATTACAGTACATTGTAATCTTGAAAGTTGGGACGATAGAACTGCCCATGGTCCTGGAAGTGTTGGGATCTAGAAAACTGAGATGGTTCGGACAATCTCACATCCTAACTATCCATCCACGGTCCTGGTTGAACTTGAGGCTTATATCCCATAGAATTATCCTTCCACGAGGATGATTCGACTTGTGCAGTTGTGACCAGTGTATTCTTACCATTAAACCTACACTCTTCCAAGCTATGATTATTCTTGTTGCAAATAGGACATTATACCTTGTTTACCACACAATCAGTACTAATATTTCCCGCATTTCTACATCGTAGAAAATACAATAATTGAACCGGGTTAACCCCTTTTTTCATGATTGGACTTGTTTTTTCAAAGCACAAATTCTCCAGCTGTATTTTCCTATGAACTCCTATTACCAATTTCCCTCTTTAGGAGATTTTTCCCCCGGCTTGTATATATGCCTACTTCCCTAATGGGTTACTTATCTTTGTACATTCTAGTGGTAATACATTCAGTATTGTGTGTTGTGCTCCAAGCTTCATCTTCTTCCTTGTGTTGTTTGCATGCTTCCGCAGATGTGTAACTCCAACAATTGGTATCAAAGCAGGCCACTGCTTCATCTAGGACATCGTCGACACTCCTCCACTCACAATCTCAGCACAAAATTTTGTGTGCATACTCAAGGTGATTAACACATCAAAATAGCTTTGCTATGTCATGCCGAAACCACAATTTGATCTTGTTTTGACCTCCGAATGCACTATCGTAGTGCTTGTGTAGGCTATTTCCTCTTTTTGTGCCAAAGATATATATAGGTTTTGGTTTGCTAGTATAAGCATCTCGAAGTTTGCTACAAGTCTAGTAGAACTTGTTTGGGTAATTCTGTTCAATGTTTTCAAATACAATCATTTTTCTGCATCAAGGTATTTTAGTCAGTGGCCATGGTTAAAAGTAGTGATGTATTCCGTATGTTGGCTGTTGAGGATAAGTTGGACGGTACCAATTATTCATCGTGCGCTTATATTATGTGTATGGTGCTATTCTACAGATTCCTATTCATGCTACTATTTCTATTGCACCTACTATAGAGAAAATTCGTTGGGATGGTAGAGATGCTCAGGCACATGCATTGATAGCTTTGTCTATTAAACGTGCCATTATTCCTCACATTCACTCTTGCAGAACAACTAAGGATGCTTTGGATACACTTACCACATTGTACCAGGCTAGGAATGAGGCTTGTGTTGCTTACCTCGGAAAACAGTTGGAGAGTAAGCACATGAATGAAGCTGATTCTATGGATAGTTTTCTGACAAAGATCAAGGATTTGAAGGAACAGTTGATTTCCCCTGATGAAGTCCCTCCTAAGAGTTCACTTGTGCAAATTGTTTTGAATGCTCTTCCCAACTCATATCAGAGTTTTGCTTCTACTCTTCATTTGATGATGAAAGGCAATCCAAATGCCTTAACATTTGAAGAGTTAGTTTCTGTTTTGTTGTAGGAAGATCAGTCTAGGCAGAATAGGTCTATTATGCATGTCGCAGATCAAGCTTTCCTGGCTAGTGAGAAGGGCAAAGAAAAATGGAGCTCTTCTATTAGTAAGCAGAAATCTGCTAATTTTTCACAATCAAAGAAGGAAGACAAAGATGAGAAGAAATAAGAAAAAGTAGAAATTGTTTTGCAAATACTTTAAAGCAAATGATCATGTCATTAAGAGCTGTCCAAAAGTGGCTACTAAAGAGGCAAAGAAGAAAGAGGCCAGAATGGTTGTTGTAGAGGCCTCTACACTAAAAATAGAGTCTGTTAATGTTGTGCAGGATGAAGAATGGGTGTTTACTACTGTTTGCAATTTTGACCCATCTTCTCATGAGCAGTGCATGTCTCTAGTAGACTCAAATGTTTGGTACTTTGATAGTGGGGCGACCAACATATTACCTCGCAACATAGTTTCTTCTCTTCACTCGAGCATGGCCCTACAGGGAATATTGTTACATGCACCAACAACTCCTCTTATCTTGTTATGGGAGTTGGTAAGATCATTCTGACCACTACTGTTACAGCACCAGATGCTTTATTTGTGCCAAGGATTAAGAAGAATCTATTATCAGTTTTGGCTTTAGCCAAGATTGTCTTGGTTGTGAAATTTGTTGATGTCAGATGTATAATTCATGATCTGTCAAATGGCAACAGGTGGCATTTTATCTCGTGGGCTCTATAAGCTCATTAGATTATGAAAAATTTGTGAATGACTCAACATGTGCAGTACATGGTTCTCAGGTTATGTCAGATGCAAAGCTTTGGCATGCATGCTTTGGTCATTTGAATTTTGCTAGTTTGCTATGCCTGTAGAAATCTGAAATGGTATCCTCTTTGCCCAAACTTGAGGCACCTAGTAAACATGTATGTGAAGGCTGTATTTTGGGCAAAATCTAGTCTTCCTCATTCCCAAAAGATGGTTTTGTTCGAGCTACATAGAAATCATAGCTTGTTCATAGTGATGTCTGTGGTCCTATGCAGACACCCTCTTTTGGAAACTATCTTTACTTCGTGACTTTCATTGATGTTTTTTCCAGGCATGCATGGGTATATCCATTGATAGCAAAGTCTGAAGTGTTCATGTGCTTCAAACAGTTTTTGGTTTTGGCTGAAAATCTAACAGCATGTAAAATGGGCACCCTCCATTCTGATTGACTTCTGACTTTAATGCATTTCTCGATGAACATGGGATAAAATGTCAATGTACAATGCCATATACACCTCAATAGAATGGAGTTGTTGAACGGAAGAGCAGGTCAGTCATGGAGATGGCAAGGTGTATGGTCAAGAGTCAGGCTTTACCACATAGTTTTTGACTTGAGGCTATTATGTGTGCAACATATGTTCTTAACAGGTGTCCCACTAAAGCATTGTAGTCTTTCTCTCCATATGAGGCTTGGCATGGTCGCAAGACCTGTTGCTCATCTACGTGTTTTTGCTTGTCTGGCATATGCATTAGTGCTTGATCAACATCACAAAAAATGGGATGATAAAGTAGTGAAATGTATTTTTTTGGGTATAATTCTTAAAGCAAACACTATTGTATGTATCATCCACAGACTAAATGCATTTTAGTTAGCCGTGATGTTGTTTTTGTGGAAGATGCTATTCAGCCCTTACTTTCATGTACGAAGGAGACATTTGTTAGCTCCAAATACATGTATGATACTTTGTTGCCTCTTTTTATAGGTGGAGAGTCTAGTGCTGGTCCTAATGAGGCAACTTCTCAGCCTTTGTAGGTTTCATGTGATGATGGAGATCATTCCACTTCTGATGCAGATTTACATGATCCACTTGTTGATGAGAGATTTGATATTGAGCAGGCAAAAACTATGCCAAAATGGTTGGTGCAGACTTTGCATGACAACAAATTGGATGCACCTTTGTCATATTGTACTCGTTTAGGCTCTCATAGTGCCTGTTTTGCATTAAATTGCTATGATATGGCTGCATCTAGTCTCTGTGATGAGAATGAGCTTGTTTCATTTGATGAAGCACAAAATTCAAAACATTGGATGGTTGCTATGCAATCTGAATATGATGCTCTAATGAAGAATGGTACTTGGTCTTTATGTGACTTGCCTCCTCGCAAGAAGGCGATTGGCACTAAGTGGCTATACAAGTTGAAGTGTAAGCCTCGTGGAACAGTTGAGAGGTATAAGGCTAGGCTTGTTGCAAAGGGTTATGTGTAGGAAAGAGGCATTGATTTTGATGAGACCTTTGCACCTACATGCAGAATGACAACTGTTCATAGCATTTGTGCACTTGTAGCTCATCATGGTTGGAATGTACATCAGTTGGACATTAAAACAACATTTTTGAATGGTGACTTGCATGAAGAAGTGTATGTTTTTCAGCCTTGTGGCTTTGTGCAGAAAGGGCATGGAAACGAGGTGTGCAGGTTAAAGAAGGCATTATATGATTTAAAGCAAGCACCACATGCTTCGTATGAAAAGACACATGCCTATCTGATTGCACATGGTTTTGAGAAAAATCCAACTGAGAGCACCTTATATGTTAAGTGTGCTAATGATGTGCTTTTGATCATTGTTGTGTATGTTGATGACATGCTGCTCATTGGTCCTCATGACAAGCATATTGCTAATTCTAAGGCTAATTTGCATGCCTCATTTGAGATGTCTGCTTTGGGGTATTTGCATCATTATTTGGGCATTTAGTTTATGCAAGTTGATGGTGGGATGGCTTTGTGTCAAATAAAATATATTGACACATTATTGCAGTGCTTTGGCTTTGAAGACTGTAAGCCTATTGCCACTCCTATGGAGATAGGTTTATGATTGAGTCTTCATGATGCTGGAGATGCATTTGATGTTGTTCTCTATCAACAACCTGTTGGATGCTTGATTTACTTATGCATTACTTGACCAGATATTCAATTTATTGTCTTAGATGAGTAGGTTTATGCATTGCCTAGATGTGAAGCATTGGTAGGTGGTTAAGCACATATTTCGCTACTTGAGTGGTTCCGACTACTTGGATTGTTTTACCCAAAGGCGGGATCAATACTGCAAGATTTGCATGCTTTTTCTGACAGTGATTGGGTTGGTTGCTATGACACCCGTGTGTCCACTAGTGGCTTTTGCTTCATGCGTGGTAGCTCATGTATATCTTGGTTGAGCAAGAAGCAGCCTATTGTAGCCACTTCTAGTTGTGAGGCTAAGTGTAGTGTAGCTTTCACAACGACTGTTGAGTGTGTGTGGCTCAGATGCCTTATGGTTGATTTGGGTGTTGGCCAGTATTCTGCCACCACCATCTTCACTGAAAGTGAGAGCACATTGGCAGTTGCGAGGAACCTTGTGTTCCATGCTCGCACTAAGCACATTGAGATGGAGTATCATTATGTCAAGGAGAGGTTCTCTGCTGGAGAGATCAACTTGGCATATGTGCCCATGTAGGAGAACATTGCAGACCTTTTCACAAAGGCTCTACCTAGGGAGAAGTTTGAAGCGTTCTGCAAAGCTTTGGGCTTACTTGCTTTTTTGGAGTGATTTCCATGTAGCTTGGCACTTCTTTATACATGAGTGCTGGCTGCTTGTTCACTGCATCACTCCTAGGGGGGATTTGTTGATATATTTAGGTAGTGATGTTTGTGAACACACTAGGACTACCTGGGCATTTTTTTCCCTCTTTAGGAGGTTTTGTCCCCCGGGTTGTATATATGCCTATTGCCCCAATGGGTTACTTATCTTTGTACATTCTAGTGGTAATACGTTCAGTATTGTGTGTTGTGCTCCAAGCTTCTTCTTCTTCCTTGTGCTGTTTTTGTGCTTCCACAGATGTCTACCTCCAAGAAGAGTTACAAAAGAGATATAATTCCTTAGTCCAGCATAAGCAAGAGTGGCTAGAGGAAAAGACGGGTACAGATGCAGAAAACAACCACTTAAAGATAGAAATTGATGAACTCTGCACCACCTAGTTAGTCAAGATAGTGCTACTCAGGAAGAAATTATAGAGGAATTAAATGAAGCTTTAACAGAAAAGACCAAAAAAAGAAAGTAGTTGCAATATGAAGCCGAACAAAGATCTACGACACTGCATAAGTTGAAGAAAACTAATAAAGAATTATCTGCCAAACTCCAAAAAGAAGTAAAAGAAGTTCAAGGATTGAAGAGAAGAAGGTAAATAATCAAGTGGATGAACTTTTCAAATAGGAAGTAGCTCTAACGAATTCAAAAGAGAAACTAGGAGTGTGGAACTCCGAATATACGATACTGGAAGAAAAACTTCACACTATGCAAGAAGGATATGACACTCTCAAAGCACAATTATTAGGAATTATAGAGTTAGAAAACACGTAGGAGAGTGGAAAGGAAGATGTGTGGACACCGATTCAATTTTGGAAGGAAAAGACATAGAGATAGCAAAATTGAAAAGAAATGTGAACATTATGGACTTAAAGTATAAGATGGAACTAGAAGAGGTGAAGAAATCAAACAAAGAAAGCCTTGTAAAATTAGCCAATATAATCTTAGCTTTCGATAATATGTTAGAAAAACTTAAAAACCGAATTCCAAAAACTGGAGGTAGCTGTTATAAGTTACTGAAGTGTGAATCAGTAGTTGTTAGAACATAAGGAGTTTTTTGCAAGGGAATTGCAGGTAGCAGAAGAAAATCTAGAAGAAATGTTTAAGGAGCTTTGATGGGATATAGAAAGGATAATGAATCCTCATCTCCAAAATAATGATGAAGATGATGTATAAAAATTTTGTACTTAGTGGGTTCGGATCCACTGTGTGTGCCAGTGTTAATCGTTGGAATGGACCAAATCATATTTCTTTTGTAATAGGAGAAGGGGTTTTATTTGAGATCCGAAGAGTTATTTTCAGAGTGCGATATCGTGTACATCTAGAAGTTCAGAACAGTGCTCCATAGTGGAAAAACATAACTGCATGGAATGGAGAGAAGAAGGAGAGAAGAAAATGAGTCCATAATTACGAAGAAGTAAAGACAATCTTAGGAAACTATGAATGATTGCAATATTCTATCTGTGTTACGGAATCAAGTCTAAAGGTGAAGTGTAGATATTTGTATGCAGTGTTTATAGTGCAATGTATGGTGTTGTATACTAAGTCATGGTATCATTTCTAAACTATCTTGTATCACCGGAGACTGTTAATCTTTCCAGAAATATATGAGTCTTGTGGTGTATGGATTATAGTCTAAGTTGTGTCAATGAAAACTTAATCATATTTTCAATGGAACAAAAATGCATGCTATGGTTACAGTGTTGTAATCATAATCCCCGTTCTCGAATCTCTTCCTTTGGAGGTGTTGTGTTTTAACCCAACATCACAACCCCAAACAATAGTTATGGAGTACAAAATAGGTTACAATCTTAGCCGAATGGTTAAATTTCAAGGATGGAATGGAGGAGGTCTTGGCTTCAATCCCTGGAGTGCACATGGGAGAGAGTTTTGCACAAGATCTTTAGAGCTTCTAGAAGCTTCCACTCATTAAGAGCCACTCCTTTGAAATCACCTTTCAAAATAGAGAGTCATGAGGATTAAACATGTAAACGTTGGCTTGACCACTTTATTTATAAAGGATGGTCATGGTTGCACTTGTAAAAGTAACTCCTGATACTCCAAAGGTCATGTTAGGTCCCCAAATCTACATAATGGTAGGTTGGATGGAGAGTCATAGGTCATTCTTTCATGTGTGGAGCTAGGATCTAGGTACTTCTAACATTGGTATCAGATGTTTGATGAATCATAGTATGAATTCATTTATCCAAGCCAAGTTCAATTGAATTTTAAGAGAGTTCTCAAAGTCTTGAAATAGTTAGAGTATGCATACATTTCTCTAGGCCCATGCATAAGTGGTGCATAAAAATGGATGGTAGAGGTCTTGGGTTCAATGCATGCAAGTGCAAAAGGGAGAGATTTTTACCCAAGGGCTCTAGAGATTCTATCTAGAACCTTCCACTCTTTTGGAGCCACTTCTTTGGAACCACCTTTCCAGATAAAGAGTGGTGAGGATTAAACATTTAGAACATGTATCAACCACTTTATTTATAAAGATTGGTCAGGGTTGCACATGTAAGAGTAGTTCTAACTACCCTAGAATTTGCAGTTAGTCCCCAAATCTATATAATAGAAGGTTTGGTGGAGAATCATAGGCCATTCTCTCATGCATGAGGGCTAGCAAGTAGTTGATCTTAGAGAGATCCTTTTGTGTGAGCTCTTGGATGCTCCTCTGTATGAGGATAAAGCTTTTATTGCTATTTAGTTAGTGTATATATTGTGGGATTGTGGTTCTATCCAATATCTTATGTAGAGTGTTTTGGATGATCAATTGGATGCTCATTTAGAGCTTGATGTGTATGATCAAGTTGAGAAGTGCGATGACACTATAGATTGTTCATCACTTTGACCTTGATTTTGATGTTGTATGGTTAGCTCATGTGGAGCAAAATATCATGCTTCGTACGATAACATCATATAGCTCTTGTGATACATAGAGTCTAGTAGAGTAAGATAACTCTTCTGGTGCACAATTGGGTAAATTCGTGGTTGAAAGTATGGCTTATTTGGATGTTGATAGCTTAATGGTTTTGTAGTCGTTCTTGGATTTTGTCATGCCGAATATTGACATTGATATGTGAAGACATGAAAGTCTTGATGATGATGCTTTGGATGATTTGGAGGCATGAATGGTTGACATGGTTAGAGTAGACAAGATAACATATCTTTTTTCAGCATTTGGGAGTTAGATGTATGAGTTCTTGTGCTTGACACTACAAATTTTAATTGTCATGAGGCCATTTACTCTTGAATTGTCAATTTTTTTATGATTGACACAAACCTAGAGTAAGTGGGATTTCACATGAGCTTCACCGATTCTCGAGTGAGTCACAACGTGAGCTCCGCTTTCTTGAGCTTGATTCTATAGTGGTTGGAGATGTATTCTTTGAGGCAATTGGTGTAGGGTGACTTGTATGGCTTGAGATATCAAGCTCTTCTGATACATTATTCTATAGCCCTACATCATTCTTTGTATACATTTCCACTTATGATCACATTGATGCTTATGTGGGAGATTGATGGGGATTTGGTAAGGTTCATGGAAACCTCCCCTTATCTATTTTTATTAGAATATATAATATATGAATAATTTCCTCTTATCCACTTGGGTGAGTCTCCTCTTACATTTGTGCATGCTCTCTCTCTCTCTCTCTCTTCACCATACAGTGCTACCATCATGAGTTCGACCTTTGTCTACTGAGTAGCCCACACTCATCGGTGCTAAGTTAATGATGAAAAGAATACCCTAAAAGAAGTCGCATTTGCAAAAAAAAACAATGGTTCGCCAAAAAATAAAAATGGTAATCCATACGTTTTCCATTTTTTACTAGATATAAAGGCATAAAATTGATCTCAAAAGTTTAAGTGAGCCTTATTTTGTTCCTCTTTTTGAGATTGGACTCTTTGTTGTACCACTTATATATTTAGGGAGACTCAGCATACGACCACCATGTGCACCCTACACAACCTAGTTGATTGCACCATCTACCTTCTCATGCTTTTCAAATGCATATGTAGGGACACTTATAAGGCCATGCATAAGCATTGTTGAGAGTATCCCTTGCACTATCATTATATCATTAATTATTTAAGTAACTCATACTCCTTTATTGTATATTAGTTAGTAATTTTCTCACTTGCGCTATTATATGTGTGATATGGAAAATGTCATAATTTGTTTGCTATTAGAATGGCATCCTACTCTAAGTCCATCTCCTTCACCATCTAGAAACAAGGCTTCAAACTATTTATCAACAAATTTCATCATAATATTAGCCTCAACTCCTCAAATTATGACGTCTTTTATGAATAGATTCATAAAAGAATTTTCCCTTGATTGACCCCCTTTTTCTTTGATATTTTGAGTGATGCGCTTTGTTGGTTTGATAAGCATTATATGTGTACATGTGATCATAAGGTATCTCTCTTGATATATTTAGGTAGTGATGTGTGTGAACACTCTAGGACCACCGGGGTACTTTTTTTCCTCTTTAGGAGTTTTTTTCCCTGGCTTGTATATATGCCTATTGCCCTAACAAGCTACTTATCTTTGTACATTCTAGTGGTAATACATTTAGTATTGTGTGTTGTTCTCCAAGCTTCTTCTTCTTCCTTGTGCTGTTCACATGCTTCCGTAGATGTCCAACTCCAACAATTGGTATTAGAGCAGGTCGCCGCTTCATCTAGGGTGTCATTGACACCCCTCCGGTTTTATCCCAAGGGGGGATCACTACCGCGATATTTGGATGCTTTTTCTGAGTCTGACTATGCTGGTTGCTATGACACTCGTGTGTCCACTAGTGGCTTTTGCCTCATGCTTGGTAGTTCATGTATATCTTGATTGAGAAAGAAGCAGCCTACTGTGGCCACTTCCAATTGTGAGGCTGAGTATAGGGCAAATTTCACAAATACTATTGAGTGTGTGTGGCTCAGACACCTTATGGCTGATTTGGGTGTTGGTCAGTCTTCTGCCACCACCACCTTCATTAACAGTAAGAGCGCATTGGCAGTTGTGAGGAACCCTGTGTTCCATGCTAGCACTAAGCACATTGAGGTGCATTATCATTATGTGAGGGAGAGGTTCTCTGTTGGAGAGATTAGTTAGGCATATGTGCCCACACAAGAGAACATTGCACACCTTTTTACGAAGGCTCTACCTAGGGAGAAGTTTGAAGCTTTCTGTAAAGCTTTGGGCTTACTTTGTTTTGTGGATTGATTCCACATAGCTTGGCACTTCCTCATACATGAGTGCTAGCTCCTTGTTCACCGCATCACTCTCAGGGGGGATTTGTTGATATATTTAGGTAGTGATGTGTGTGAACACTCTAGGACCACTGGGACACTTTTTTCCCTCTTTTTTTCCCCTGGCTTTTATATAGGCCTATTGCCCTAAGGTGCTACTTATCTTTGTACATTCTAGTGGTAATACATTTAGTATTGTGTGTTGTACTCCAAGCTTCTTCTTCTTCCTTGTGCTATTCACATGCTTCCATATAGATGTCCAACTCCAACAATCTCCATCAAAGATAAATAGCTATTCCTTTGTTTTCAATGTTTACTAATTACAAAAATAATGAGATCAATGCGAGCAATGGCTCTTCTAACTTTGTTTCTTCTAAATTAGCTACCATATATATCATTATCAATATACCGGGTTTTCTTGGACTTAAGGAGCTAAAGTGTTTTAGTTGGACAACAATAAAGCTTGGAGAATTCTAGACATGTGGGACATAATTTCTACCCCCATTTTTATCAAACTAATTGGATTCTTAGAAGTAATTAGAGTAATTCGTACCAAGTTTCCCTCTCATATGCAATGATTTTGACAAAGATCTTTGCTTCAATCCTACCCTCAAAGCTAAACTCAACTATAGATGGAATGTGAGGTGGAATGATAAATAGTGGATCCACATGTTCAAATGTGTTTGGACTATCTCTATTCATGTGAGAGAATGGCAAATGCAGTAGTGCCCATAGAAAATGATATGCCCCATATCTTTATGGACTATTCAAAGGTCAGACCCATCCTTAGAGTGCTGCAAGAAGCTTGTTGGTATGTGCATCCTCAACCATTTAGCTATAGAGAAACCCCCTTGAGAAAATGTGTCCACATGGATATAATACTCTGGAATCTTTGGAGATAATCTTTTTTCTTTGGCAATGTTGGAGTGAGAGAAATAAAGATTTTGGTCTTTATTCTTGTATTTCTTATATTATCTCTCTCAAGAGGCCCAGTAAGCAAACTGCTATAATGCAATCAAGGCGATTGAGGATGGTCCCCAAAGTCATTAATCCCATATCCTTCTCATGTAACATCCTAATAAATGAAGAGACATCTTATTATGTTTGCACTACATAAAAAAAAAAGGAAGTTCCAATAAAGTCTACTCTTCCAAACTTTAATTAATGGTGATTACAGATGTACAAAGTGGCCTAGCACCCATGGGACCCCCCATATCCCACAAAGCAAGGGCTGCTTATAGATTACTAGAGAATTTTAGAGAAAAAGTTTATAATCCTCTCATCCCGCTCATGTGGGGCCCGCTTGGTTTTGAACTTGTTGTTCTCTAAGAAGAACACTCTATGATGTCTGATGGGCTTAGACTTCTTACAATTGGAAATTCTTTTTCCTATAAAAAAAAAGATTTTTCGATCAACCATTCTTTAGGAGGGCTTCCGAAGGTGACTATAAAAGGGGAGATGTTTGCACTACATTGTGGATCTGTACTCTCTTCTTTCTTTAATTTTCCTTTTTTTTAAATTTTGTTAAGGAGGATCGATTTTTTTAAAAGAAAAGCGCTTTAAACTATAAACAACGGAGCTCAATAATAATAAAAAAGAAAAAAAAAAAAGAAGAAGAAGAATGTCCCAGACGCCTGGTTAAGCAGTTGGATCCCTTGCCTCTTGAGGCGGGGGTGTGGGTTCAACCCCCGTGCTACGGGACAGTATTGTGCCTTTGGACGTGAAAAGAATGTAGTGCCATGGGCCATGGAACTTGTACCTTCGGGCAAAAAAATGTGTAGTGCCTTCAGGCCAGTTTAAACCTCGTCTATTGTAAGTCCTTCCCAGTTTGAGTCTAACCCCTGTTCTTGTGGGATAAGGGGGGTCTCATGGGTACTAAGCCCTTCCTTGTACAGTTGCAATTTCAAAGTTAAAGTCGGGGGAGTAAGCCTCGGCCAAACCTCCTTTAAAAAAATAATAATAATAGAAAAAAAGAAAAAAGCCTAATTTGTATCTCTTCAATACGAAGCCTTGAAAAAAAAAAAAAAAAAAAAACCTAATTTGTGTCTCTTCAATACAAAAAGTCGCACTCAGGTCTGACATTGCACAGAGTGGCGACTGCAAAAAGTTAATGCTCGAATGTATGGACTCAGCTTTTTTTTGGTTTTAAATGCAACAGAAAAAAGCTTGGTGGCTTCCTCCATATGGAAGTAGTCTAAAAGTGCGGCCATCTCACGTGAGGGAGATAGGAATTGCAGACTTGCAGATCCCTCTCCAGAGAGAAAGAGAGAGAATCTCTGTCTTCAGCTGCAGCTTTACAGAGGCCATGTCTTCTTCGTGAATCGTAATGTTGTAACAAGCGGTCAAAAGCAGCTTACTGAAGTGAACTGTAGTAGAGAAAATTTAAAGCGAAAGAAAGGACAAATCTCATTTATTGATAAAGTGGGACGGAGATTGTTATCAGTTGTTTTTTTCAAAAGGAAGTTTGGCAATTGTCTATTTTTTCAAGCTTTAATTATAGTAAAATTTGCAGGTTAGAGATGGCCAGGGTTAAAGTCCTACCTAGGGCTGGATGCCATTTTTTAAGATGGGTGCCTCTACCTTATAAGGTCAAGTGTGTGTATCTTTCCAAATTCATTGTACTCTCAAAAAAAAAAAAGAATTTGCAGGCTACCCCCATGGTGCAAAAGATGCTTATGAGGCAAAGAGGACTTAGGGTATCTCTTTTTCTCGTGCCCCAAGTCAATGTCGGTCTGGCATACCCCTGAGAATATCCTGCAGTTATAGGGTCGAATCCTCTGGAAGCAAGTAGTGTTGGATGAAGTGATCAAGTGTTCCTCATCTTTGTGGAATGCGATTAGAAGTGAGACCCTCTAGAAGATCTAGAAGGAGCGGTGTGCTTCCAATTTTGGAAATCCTCCTAAAGAATGGTCGTTAGAAAAGTCTCTTTTCCTGTTAGGCAAAAGAATTTCCAATTGTAAGAAACCCTCGCCTTTTAGATATCATAGAGTGTTTTTCCTAAAAAATAATAAGATTAAAAGCAAATGGGCCCCACATAAAGGGGATGAGAGTGTGATCTACCTTCTTTATAGAGCTCTCTAATTTTATTTGATCTTCCCCTGCTTTGTGGGATTTGGGGGGTCCCATGGGTACTAAGCTAGTTCACTTGTACAATTGTTTTCTTTATTAATTAAACTCTGGGAGAGTAGGCTATTGCCAAACTTCCATTTTGGCAAGAAAAAAAGAACGGGCCTAGTATCCCAGGGGACCCTGAGAATCCCACAAACGAGAGGTTGTCTATGCCTTACTAGAGGACCTTACAAAGAAGTTTGATAATTCTCTTGTCTTCTTCATGTGGGGCCCACTTGCTTTTATTCTATCTTTTTTTAATAAAGGAAGTTGGACAAAGCCTGCTCTTTCAAAATTTAATTAAAAAGAAATCACAGCTGTACAAGCCTAGTACCCATGGGAACCCCCGTATCCCACAAAGCAAGGGCTGCTTATAGATTAGTAGAGAACTTTACAAAGAAGGTTGATAACCCTCTCGTCCCCTTCATGTGGGGCCCACTTAGTTTTGATCTTCTTGATCTCTAGGAAGAACACTCCATGATGTCTAACGGGCGGAGGCTTCTTATAATTGGAAATTCTTTTGCCTAAAAGGAAAAGAGATTTTTCAATTGATCGTTATTTAGGGGGCTTCCAAAGTTTGCTACACACCTCTCTTTCCATATTTTCCATAGAGTCTCCCCTCTTATAACATTCCATAGTACTGAGGAACATTTGATCGCTTCACCCAGCAAAGCATGCTTCTAGTTGATTTGTCCCTGTAACAGCATGATTCTCTCAAGGGTCTCCCAAAGGGCACGAATAGAAGAAGTGTCCCAGGATTCACCACATAAGCACATACTTTTTTTCTATGCTCCTCCAACACCTGGCCGGAGAGGAGAAGGAGGCAAAGGCCCTATTTCAAGCCTCAGTAATCTCATTCTGCACCAAGTGAACTGTAGTAGAGAAAATTTAAAATGAAAGAAAGGAACAAATCTCATTTAATGCTAAAGTGGGATGGAGTTTTTTATCAATTGTTTTTTTTTTCAAAAGTAAGTTTGACAATTGTCTATTTTCTCAAGCTTTAATTATAGCAAAATTTGCGGGTTACCCCCATGGTGCAAAAGATGTTTATGTGGGAAAGAGGACTTAGGTCACCTTTTCTTCTCGTGCCGCAAGTCAATGTTGCTCTGGCATACCATTGAGAATATCCTGCAGTTATAGGGATGAATCCTCTGGAAGCAAGCACTATTGGGTGAAGCGATCAGGTGTTCCTCATCTTTGTGGAATGTGATTAGAGGTGAGACCCTCTCGAAGATCTGGAAGAAGCAGTGTGCTGCCAATTTTGGAAATCCTCCTAAAGAATGGTCGTTCGAAAAGTCTCTTTTCCTGCTAAGCAAAATAATTTTCAATTGTAAGAAACCCCTGCCTTTTAGACATCATAGAGTGTTTTCCTAAAAAATAATAAGATTAAAAGCAAATGGGCGCCACATGAAGGGGATGAGAGTGTGATCTACCTTCTTTATAGAGCTCTCTAATTTTATTTGATCTTCCCCTGCTTTGTGGGATTCAGGGGGTCCCATGGGTACTAAGCTCGTTCACTTGTACAATTGTTTTCTTTATTAATTAAAGTCTGGGAGAGAAGGCTATTGCCGAACTTCCATTTTGGAAAAAAGAATGGGCCTAGTATCCATGGGACCATTAGAATCCCACAAACCAAAGGTTGTTGATGCCTTACTACAGGACTTTACAAAGAAGCTTGATAATTTTCTTGTCTTCCTCATGTGCGGCCCACTTGCTTTTAATCCTTTTTTTTAATAAAGGAAGTTGGGCAAAGACTGCTCTTTCAAACTTTAATTTAAAAAAATCACAGTTGTACAAGTGAATGGGCCTAGTACCCATGGGAACCCCCCCATATTCCACAAAGCAAAGGCTGCTTATAGATTACTAGAGAACTTGACAAAGAATGTTGATAACCCTCTCGTCCCCCTCATGTGGGGCCTGCTAAGTTTTGATCTCGTTGCTCTCTAGGAAGAACACTCTATGATGTCTAAAGGGCGGGGGCTTCTTACAATTGGAAATTCTTTTGCCTAAAAGGAGAAGAGATTTTTCGATTCATCATTCTTTAGGGGGGCTTCCAAAGTTGGCTACACACCTCTCTTTCCATATTTTCCATAGAGTCTCCCCTCTTATAACATTCTATAGTACTGAGCAACATCTGATCGCTTCACCTAGCAAAGCATGCTTCCAGTTGATTTGTCCCTGTAACAACATGATTCTCTCAAGGGTCTGCCAAACCGATATTGATTTGGGGCACGAATAGAAGAAGTGTCCCAAGTCTTCCATGCCACGAAGGCATTGTCTACACCATAGGGGGATCCGAAAAATTTTGTTAGCTTTTACATTGTTCAGACTCCACTCTGTAGGATTCACTACATAAGCACATACTTCTTTTCTATCCTCCTCCAACACCTCGCCGGAGAGGAGAAGGAGCCAAAGGCCCTATTCCAAGCCTCAGTAATCTCATGATGCACCAATGGAACTATGGTAGAGTAAATTTAAAGCGAAAGAAAGGACAAATCTCATTTATTTCTAAAGTGGGACGTAGTTTTTTATTAGCTGTTTTTTTTTTTCAAAAGGAAGTTTGGCAATTGTCTATATTCTCAACCTTTAATTATAGCAAAATTTGTGGGTTACCCCCATGGTGCAAAAGATGCTTATGAGGCAAAGAGGACTTAGGGCACCTTTTGTTCTCGTGCCCCAAGTCAATGTCGCTTTGGCATACCCTTGAGAATATCCTGCAGTTACAGGGACAAATCCTCTGGAAGCAAGCACTGTTGGGTGAAGCGATCGGGTGTTCCTCATCTTTGTGGAATGTGATTAGAGGTGAGACCCTCTCAAAGATCTGGAAGAAGCAGTGTGCTGCCAATTTTGAAAATCCTCCTAAAGAATGGTCGTCAGAAAAGTCTCTTTTCATGTTAAGCAAAATAATTTCCAATTGTAAGAAACCCCTGCCTTTTAGACATCATAGAGTGTTTTTCCTAAAAAATAATAAGATTAAAATCACATGGGCCCCACATAAAGGGGATGAGAGTGTGATCTACCTTCTTTGTAGAGCGCTCTAATTTTATTTGATCTCCCCTTGCTTTGTGGGATTCGGGGGGTGCCATGGGTTCTAAGCTCGTTCACTTGTACAATTGTCTTCTTTATTAATTATGTTGATATATTTAGGTAGTGATGTGTGTGAACACTCTAGGACCGCCGGGGCACTTTTTTCCCTCTTTAGGAGGTTTTTTTCCCCCGGCTTGTATATACGCCTATTGCCCTAATGGGCTACTTATCTTTGTACATTCTCTAGTAATACATTCAGTCTTGTGTGTTGTGCTCCAAGCTTCTTCTTCTTCCTTGTGCTGTTCGCGTGCTTCCGCAGACGTCTAACTCCAACAATTGGTATGAGAGCAGGTCGTTGCTTCTTCTAGGGTGCCGTCGACACTCCTCCGTTTGCAGTCTCAAATTCGCACAAAATTTGGTGAGCATACTCAGGGTGTTTTCGAGATCAAAACGGCTTTGCTTTGTGGTGCCGAAATCGCGATCTGAGCTCGTTTCGGCCTCCGAACGCACTATCGCAGTGCTTGTGCAGGCTATTTCGTCCTTTTGTGCCAAAGGTATATACCAGTTTCTGTTCGCCAATTTAAGCGTCTCGAAGTCTGCTACAGGTCTAGCAGAACTCGTCTGGGCAGTTCTGTTCAACTTTTTGAGATACAGTCAATTTTCTGCATCAAGGTATTTTAGTCACCGGCCATGGCTGAAAGCAGTGATGTATTCCGTATGTTGGCTGTTGAGGATAAGTTGGATGGTACCAACTACCCATTATGGGCTTATATGATGCGACATGTACTGGTTGCAAAAGGATTGTGGAACATTGTGCAGGGTGTTGAAAGACGTCCTGTTACACCTGTAACGACAGGTACTGCAAATACAAGTGTTGGAGCTGATGAAGATGGTGTCAAAGATGATATTCCGCAGATTCCTATTCGTGCTGCTGTTTCTGTTGCACCTACTGCAGAGCAGATTCGTTGGGATGGCAGAGATGCCTAGGCACATGCATTGATAGCTTTGTCTGTCAAACGTGCCATTATTCCTCACATTCACTCTTGCAGAACAGCAAAGGATGCTTGGGATACACTTACCACTTTGTACCAGGCTAGGAATGAGGCTCGTGTTGCTTACCTCCGAAAACAGTTGGAGAGTGAGCACATGAATGAAGGTGATTCGATGGACAATTTTCTTACAAAGATCAAAGACCTGAAGGAACAATTGATTTCTGCTGATGAGGTTATACCAGATAGCTCACTTGTGCAGACCGTTCTGAATGGCCTTCCTGATTCATATCAGAGTTTTGCCTCTACTCTTCGATTGATGATGAAAGGCAATCCGAATGCCTTGTCATTTGAGGAATTAGTCTCTGTTCTGTTGTAGGAAGATCAGTCCAGGCAGAACAGGTCCATTATGCGTGTTGCAGATCAAGCTTTCCTGGCTAGTCAGAAGGGCAAAGGAAAATGGAGCTCTTCTACTAGTAAGCAGAAATCTGCAAATGCTGCACAATCAAAGAACCAGGATAAAGATGAGAAGAAATCAGAAAAGCAGAAATTGTTCTGCAAGTACTCTAAAGGAAATGATCATATTATAAAGAACTGTCCAAAACTGGCTGCTAAAGAGGCAAAGAAGAAAGAGGCTGGAATGGTTGTTGCAGAGGCCTCTACACCAAAAACAGAGTCTGCAAATCTTGTGCAGGAAGAAGAATGGGCGTTTACTACTGTCTGCAGTTTTGACCCATCTTCTCATGATCAGTGCATGTCTGCAGTAGACTCAGATGTTTGGTACTTTGACAGTGGGGCAACCAAACATATTACCTCGCAGCGCAGTTTCTTCTCTTCACTCGAGCCTGCCCCTACAGGGAATACTGTCACATGCGCCAATAACTCCTCTTATCCTGTTAAGGGAGTTGGTAAGATCATTCTGACTACTGCTGATGGTAGTTCTTTCACTTTGTCAGATGCTTTATTTGTGCCAGGGATAAAAAAGAACCTGTTATCAGTTTCTGCATTAGCCAAGATTGGCTTGGTTGTGAAATTCGTTGATGACAGGTGTACAGTCCATGATCTCTCAAATGGCGATGTGATTATTGCTTCTGGCATTTTATGTCGTGGGCTGTATAAGCTCATAGACTATGAAAAATCTGTGAATGATTCGGCATGTGCAGTTCATGATTCTCAGGCTATGTCAGATGCAAAGCTTTGGCATGCACGCTTTGGTCATCTGAATTTTGCTAGTTTGTTACGCCTGCAGAAATCTGAAATGGTGTCCTCTTTGCCCAAACTTGAGGCACCTGGAAAACATGTTTGCGAAGGCTGTATTTTGGGAAAAATGCAGCGTTCTTCCTTTCCAAAAGATGGTTCAGTTCGGGCTATGCAGAAATTGCAGCTTGTACATAGTGATGTCTGTGCTCCTATGCAGACACCCTCTTTTGGAAATTACCTTTACTTCGTGACTTTCATTGATGATTTTTCCAGGCATGCATGGGTATATCCACTCAAAGCAAAGTCCGAAGTGTTCACGTGCTTCAAACAGTTTTTGGTTTTGGCTGAAAATCTGTCAGCATGTAAAATGGGCACCCTCCGTTCTGATCGAGGGGGGGAATATATGTCTTCAGATTTTAATGCATTTCTGGCTGAACATGGGATAAAACACCAGTGTACAGTGTCGTATACACCTCAACAGAATGGAGTTGCTGAACGAAAGAACAGGTCACTCATGGAGATGGCAAGGTGCATGGTCAAAAGTCAGGCTTTACCACATAGTTTCTGGCTTGAGGCTGTCATGTGTGCAACATATGTACTGAACAGGTGTCCCACGAAAGCGTTGAAGTCTATCACTCCATATGAGGCTTGGCATGACCGCAAGCCATCTGTTGCTCATCTGCGTGTTTTTGGTTGTTTGGCATATGCATTAGTGCCTGAACAACATCGTAGAAAATTGGATGATAAGGCAGTAAAATGTATTTTTGTTGGGTACAGTTCTGAAAGTAAAGGCTATCATCTGTATCATCCACAGACTAAACGCATTCTGGTTAGCCGTGATGTTGTCTTTGTGGAAGATGCTATTCAGCCATTGCTTTCATGTACTAAGGAGACATCTGTTAGCTCCAAAGACATGTATGATACTTTGATGCCTCTTTTTACAGGTGGACAGGCTAGCGCTGGTCCTAATGAGGCAACTTCTCAGCCTTTGCAGGTTTCATATGATGATGCAGATCATTCCATTTCTGATGCAGATTTACATGATGCACTTGTTGATGAGAGAGCTGATATTGAACAGGCAAAAACTATGCCAAAATGGCTGGTGCAGACTTTGCGTGACAGCAAATTAGATGCACCTTTGTCATATCATACTCGTTCAGGCTCTCATAGTACCTCCTTTGCATCAGATTGCTATGCTATGGCTGCATCTAGTCTCTGTGATGAGAATGAGCCTGTTTCTTTTGATGAAGCACAAAATTCAAAAAATTGGATGGCTGCTATGCAATCTGAATATGATGCTATAATGAAGAATGGTACATGGTCTTTATGTGACTTGCCTCCTGGCAAGAAGGCCATTGGCACTAAGTGGGTATACAAGCTGAAGCGTAAACCTGATGGTACAGTTGATAAGTATAAGGCTAGGCTTGTTGCAAAGGGTTATGCGCAGGAAAGAGGCATTGATTTTGATGAGAACTTTGCACCTACATGCCGTATGACTACTGTTCGGAGCATTTGTGCACTTGCAGCCCATCATGGTTGGAATGTACATCAGTTGGACATTAAAACAGCATTTCTGAATGGTGACTTGCATGAAGAAGTGTATGTTTTTCAGCCCCGTGGCTTTGTGCAGAAAGGGCATGAAAACCAGGTGTGTAGGTTAAAGAAGGTGTTATATGGTTTAAAGCAAGCACCATGTGCTTGGTATGAGAAAATACATGCCTATCTGATTGCACATGGTTTTGAGAACAGTCCAACTGAAAGCACCTTATATGTTAAGCGTGCTAATGATGTGCTTTTGATCATTGTTGTCTATGTAGACGACATGCTGCTCACTGGTCCTCTTGAGAAGCATATTGCTGATTTCACGGCTGATTTGCATGCCTCATTTGAGATGTCTGATTTGGGGCATTTGCATCACTATTTGGGCATTCAGTTTATGCAAGTTGATGGTGGAATGGCTTTGTGTCAAACGAAATATATTGACACATTATTGCAGCGTTTTGGCCTTGAAGACTGTAAGCCTATTGCCACTCCTATGGAGACAGGTTTACGATTGAGTCTTCATGATGCTGGAGATGCATTTGATGCTGTTCTCTATCAGCAGGCTGTTGGATGCTTGATTTACTTATGCATTACTCGGCCAGATATTCAGTTTGCTGTCTCACAGATGAGCAGGTTTATGCATTGCCCAGGAGTCACGCATTGGAAAGCGGTTAAGCGCATCTTTCGCTACTTGAGTGGTACTCGGCTACTTGGGTTGTTTTATCCCAAGGGGGGATCACTACCGCCAGATTTGCATGCTTTTTCTGACTCAGATTGGGCTGGTTGCTATGACACTCGTGTGTCCACCAGTGGTTTTTGCTTCATGCTTGGTAGCTCATGTATATCTTGGTTGAGCAAGAAGCAGCCTACTGTGGCCACTTCCAGTTGTGAGGCTGAGTATAGGGCAGCTTTCACAGCGACTGTTGAGTGTGTGTGGCTCAGACGCCTTATGGCTGATTTGGGTGTTGGCCAGTCTTCTGCCACCACCATCTTCACTGACAGTCAGAGCGCATTGGCAGTTGTGAGGAACCCTGTGTTCCATGCTCGCACTAAGCACATTGAGGTGCATTATCACTATGTCAGGGAGAGGTTCTCTGCTGGGGAGATCAGCTTGGCATATGTGCCCACGCAGGAAAACATTGCAGACCTTTTCACGAAGGCTCTGCCTAGGGAGAAGTTTGAAGCTTTCCGCAAAGCTTTGGGCTTACTTCCTTTTGTGGAGTGATTTCCACATAGCTCGGCACTTCCTTATACATGAGTGCCAGCTCCTTGTTCACCGCATCACTCCCAGGGGGGATTTGTTGATATATTTAGGTAGTGATGTGTGTGAACACGCTAGGACCGCCGGGGCACTTTTTTCCCTCTTTAGGAGGTTTTTTTCCCCCGGCTTGTATATACGCCTATTGCCCTAATGGGCTACTTATCTTTGTACATTCTCTAGTAATACATTCAGTCTTGTGTGTTGTGCTCCAAGCTTCTTCTCCTTCCTTGTGCTGTTCGCGTGCTTCCGCAGACGTCTAACTCCAACAAATTAAAGCCTGGGAGAGTAGGCTATTGTCGAACTTCCATTTTGGAAAAAAAAAGAACGGGCCTTGTATCCATGGGACCTTGAGAATGCCAGAAACTAGAGATTGTCTATGCCTTACTAGAGGACTTTACAAAGAAGTTTGATAATTCTCTTGTCTTCCTCATGTGGGGCCCACTTGCTTTTAATCTTTTTTTTTTAATAAAGGAAGTTGGGCAAAGCTTGTTGTTTCAAAATTTAATTAAAAGAAATCACAACTGTACAAGTGAATGGGCCTAGTACCCATGGGAACCCCCGTATCCCACAAAGCAAGGGCTGCTTATAGATTACTAGAGAACTTTACAAAGAAGGTTGATAACCCTCTCGTCCCCCTCATGTGGGGCCCGCTTAATTTTGATCTTGTTGCTCTTTAGGAAGAACACTCTATGATGTCTAAAGAGCGGGGGCTTCTTACAATTGGAAATTATTTTGCCTAAAAGGAAAAGAGATTTTTCGATTGATCATTCTTTAGGGGGGCTTCCAAAGTTGGCTACACACCTCTCTTTCCATATTTTCCATAGAGTCTCCCCTCTTATAACATTTCATAGTGCTAAGGAACATCTGATTGCTTCACCTAGCAAAGCATGCTTCCATTTGGTTTGTCCATGTAACAACATGATTCTCCGAAGTGTCTGCCAAACCTATATTGATTTGGGGCATGAATAGAAGAAGTGTCCTGAGTCTTCCATGCCACGAAGACATTGTTTGCACCATGGGGGATCTGACAAATTTTGTTAGCTTTTACATTGGTCTAGACTCCACGTTGTAGGATTCACTACATAAGCACATACTTTTTTTCTATCCTCCTCCAACACCTGGCCGGAGAGGAGAAGGAGGCTCCCTATTCAAAGCCTTAGTAATCTCGTGGTTCACCAAGTGAAATTTAGTAGAGAAAATTTAAAGCGAAAGAAAGGACAAATCTTATTTATTGCTAAAGTGGGATGGAGTTTTTTTATTAGTTGTGTTTTTTTTCAAAAGGAAGTTTGGCAATTGTCTATTTTCTCAAGCTTTAATTATAGCAAAATTTGCATGTTACCCCCATGGTGCAAAAGATGCTTATGAGACAAAGAGGACTTAGGGCACCTTTTCTTCTCGTGCCCCAAGTCAATGTCACTCTGGCATACCCTTGAGAATATCCTGTAGTTACAGGGATGAATCCTTTGGAAGCAAGCACTATTGGGTGAAGCAATCGAGTGTTCGTCATCTTTGTTGAATGTGATTAGAGGTGATACCCTCTCAAAGATTTGGAAGAAGCATTGTGCTGCCAATTTTGGAAATCCTCCTAAAGAATGGTTGTTAGAAAAGTCTCTTTTCCTATTAGGCAAAATAATTTCCAATTGTAAGAAACCCCCACCTTTTAGACATCATAGAGTGTTTTTACTAAAAAATAATAAGATTAAAAGCAAATGGGGCCCACATGAAGGGGATGAGAGTGTGATCTACCTTCTTTGTAGAGCTCTCTAATTTTATTTGATCTTCCCCTACTTTGTGGGATTCGGGGTGTCCCATGGGTACTAAGCTCGTTCACTTGTACAATTGTTTTCTTTATTAATTAAAGTCTAGGAGAGTAGGCTATTGCCAAACTTCCATTTTGGAAAAAAAAAAAGAACAGGCCTAGTATCCATGGGACCATGAGAATCCCACAAACCAGAGGTTGTCTATGCCTTACTAGAGGACTTTACAAAGAAGTTTGATAATTCTCTTGTCTTCCTCATGTGGGGCCCACTGCTTTTAATATTTTTTTTAATAAAGGAAGTTGGGCAAAGCTTGCTCTTTCGAACTTTAATTAAAACAAATCACAGCTGTACAAGTTAATGGGCCTAGTACCCATGGGAACCCCTGTATCCCACAAAGCAAGGGCTGCTTATAGATTACTAGAGAACTTTACAAAGAAGGTTGATAGCCCTCTCGTCCCCCTTAGTTGGGGCCGGCTTACTTTAGAGCTTGTTGCTCTCTAGGAAGAACGCTCTATGATGTCTAAAGGGCGGGGGCTTCTTACAATTGGATTTTTCGATTGATCATTCTTTAGGGGGCTTCCAAATTTGGCTACACACCTCTCTTTCCATATTTTCCATAGAGTCTCACCTTTGATAACATTCCATAGTCCTGAGGAACATCTGATTGCTTCACCCAACAAAACATGCTTCCATTTGATTTGTCCCTATAACAACATGATTCTCTCAAGGATCTGCCAAACTGATATGGATTTAGGGCACGAATAGAAGAAGTGTCCCAAGTCTTCCATGCCATGAAGGCATTGTTTGCACCACAGGGGGATCCGAAAAATTTTGTTAGCCTCTACATTGGTCCAGAATCCACGCTGTAGGATTCACCACATAAGCAGATACTTTTTTTCTATCCTCCTCCAACACGTGTCTGGAGAGGAAAAGGAGGCAAAGGCCCTATTCCAAGCCTCAATAAACTCATGCTGCACCAAGGGGAGAAAAAAAGTGTTTGGAATGGCATGAAACTAAGGGGCTTTCTTGAGACTGACGATATGCTTGAAAATAATCACAATCAATTAGTGATTAGAGACAACCTGGCCCATGCTTTGGGAGAGGGATGGGGGCCCCATTTGTTGATGATATTCTATGAGATATAGCTCCTATTGAGTCTGGATTTCCACAAGTCAACACCATCTTAGATATTTGACCAAGAGAAACCAACAATGTCCTTGATCTCCACTAGATCGAGGTGTAACTTGACTTGGTCCCAAACTTCCTTCTGTTGCCCGTCAATCACCAGATGAAGGTCAGTTGTTTTTTTATTTGAAGCAACAAGGCAAGATGTTAAATGTCTATCCATCCTAGGCTGTGTTTTTAATTTCTACGGATTGTTGGATATGCTTTGGTCAATGTGGTGAGTCTACCCTTATAATGCCTTTGGGCCATTGAAACTAAACGGCTCTAGGTAGCCCCTTCTTTGTGATGATTTGGTAGTCTATCCCCTGCTTTGTGAGATACAGAGGGTCTGATGGGTACTATGCCCTTCACTTCTACAATTTTTTTTTTTCAATATATTGAAGCCTAGGTAGATTAAGCTTGGGCCGAACTTCCTCTTAAAAAGAAAAATGGAAAGGAGTTAAATTAATGCAATAATTTTTTTTCTCTTCTTTGAGAAAGAAAGAAATAGAATTAAGTATTTGAAGCAAAGTTGGAGGATGTCATGGTAAAACAAGTAGATTGAAAGAACACACTTGGAAGTTGGAAGCCACCACATACAAGGGCCATTCACATTACTCCCCCCCTGAATAACGAAAAGAGGGATTCCAATAATATCTGGGGTGCCATTGAAGAAAGCGCAAATACAACAAAGTCTTCTAATCAATGACATACATGACTTTGATGAGCAGGAAAAGGAACAACTTGACCAAGGGAAAACACCATGAAAACTTCGTCTACGGAGTAGAGAGAAAGAAGGCAATCTCTCCCTTTCGTGGAAGGAATTTTGTTGAGCATAGCAGAATGCTGGTGTTGGATGAGCACAACAGAGTGTTGGTACCTTCAAGAAGAGTACTTTGGATAGATACTAATCTCTTAATTCCAACCCTCTTCAGTCGTTGTTTGAAAGAGAACAAAAATCCTTTCTTGACATTCTCAAAAAGTCTATGGTTCATCCTAATCCAGATGTACCCCAAAGTGTGAGCTGTCCAAAGGCTTCTAAGAGAAAGGTCCCCCAAAGTGTGAGCTGTCCAAAGGCTTCTTAGAGAAAGGTCCAAATTAGGACAGACACTAAGCAAGATCTCAACATATTCAAGGAATTTATACATGTGGCTTGTTATGTCACCTAGAACTTATTCGATTTTTCACAATTGATAAAACGATGGGCCAAGTAGTCCTCTCTACCACATGTTGTACATGAACCTTCATTAATTTTAATGCTCTTGGTCTTGCTGCCTGTCCATAAGCCATTGAAACACAACACAAAGTATTTGATGCAATAGGGCAATAACACACACACACACATACACACACACACATACATAAATTTGTATCTCCATTGAAGACAACTCCATACAACTTTCCACCAGTTATTGAGCTTGAAAAGAATTTTAGAAATTGTCATGGAGCTCCTTAGTTTGCTATACCAAAATCTTATTATGAAGGATGCATTTATGGTTTAACAAGACCATTTTACAACCAAAAGAAAGATTTTTCATTTCCACAATAGAGGAATTACGAATAATATCACCATTATATAGAAAGCAACTCCAATCATTAAATCCTTGGTTCTTCATTCATCCTCTTATAGATTATAGTTGCACAAGAGGGACAACCATCTTTCCATATAGATTCTTGAAAAAAAACAAAAGAAACCTGCATGCTATTTTTGAATAATGCATTTGGTTTATAGAGATTTTTGACCTCCATCCAAGAATTCCTCATGTTGGAAGTGAATGTGCTACCAACAAGTCTAAAAATCTGACAAAAGACAATAAGATCCCACATGTTATGCCCTTTCCAAGCCCTATAATCTTTAAGAAAAAGTAAATGAGTTTTCCTTTTGATTAAAAAGCACAAAAATCTTTCGAAGTGATAGATCTAAGAATCCACTTTGTAGCAATGTTTTTAGCCACTTTAATTGGACATAAGATCCCCAAACCCCCTTCACTATTAAGAAGGCAACATATATCCCAAGCCACTTTTGGCACCATGTTGGTCTCATAATTTCGTCTCCAAAGAAACGTTCTTGCTAGAGCAATAACCTAGAAAAAGTGCTATTTAGTAGGCATCCAACAAGTAAGAAATAATATTAGGCAAACCAAGATGTAAATATTCAACACAAAAAAACAATGAGCCAATGTACTTTGGAAAGCATACTATTTTAAGACTTTTATCTTTGAATGTACTCGAAACTCAAGTTCTTTGGCTAAACGAGATATTAAAGCCCATAGGCATTCTTAATAATTTGAACACTTCCCCTTTTCAATGAGCTCATAACCATTTTTAACAACACATGAAGGAACAACAACATTGGAAGACATCAAATAAGTTTTATTTATGATTTACCTTAGAGCCACTACCCAAACAAAAGGTCTTTAAACACTTCATGAAAGTGTTAGCAGAAAAATCACTAGCATTGAAAAGCATGTTGTTGATATATTTTAGTGGTGATGTGTGTGAACACACTTAGGACCGTGGGGGCACTTTTTTACCTCTTTAGGAGGTTTTTTCCCCCGGCTTGTATATACGCATATGACCCCAATGGGTTACTTATCTTTGTACATTTGCTTGGTAATACATTCAGTATTGTGCATTGTGCTCCAGGCTTCTTCTTCTTCCTTGTGATGTTTGTGTGCTTCCACATATCTCAAACTCCAACAAGTGGTATCAGAGCAGGTCGTCGCTTTATCTAGGCACCCCTCATGTCATAGTCTCAAAATCACACAAAATTTGGTGAGCATACTCATGGCATTTAGGAGTTCAAAGCAACTTCACTATTTGGTGTCTAAATTTTGTTCTGAGCTCCATTTGGCCTCCAAATGCACTATCACAACACATATGCAAGAAATTTCATATTTGTTTGTGAAACATATATATAGGTTTTGGTTCACTAGTACAAGCGCCTCAAAGTTTGCTACATGCTTAGCAAAACTCGATAGGGTAGTTCTAATTAACTTTTTGAGAATCAATCATTTTTCTCCATCGCGGTATTTTAATCACTTGCCATGACTAAAAGCAATGATGTATTCCGTATGTTGGCTCTTGAGGATAAGTTGGATGGTACCAATTACCCATTATGAGCATATATGATGCTTCATGTATTGGTGGCAAAAGGATTCTGGAATATTGTGCAGGGTGTTGAAAAATGACCTACAACACGTACAAATATATTTATTGAAGATCCAGACCAATATAGCACCCAAGGTACCTAACTGCCATCCGAGGGGGGATCCACTAAAACTACCCACAAGGAAGCCACCTAGGCCGATTATCTGAACCAATTCAAAAACCATGAATTGTGCCAGTCAATCTTGCCACCCAATGCATCACAAAATCTATCAAGAGCATGCTGAAGTCTGACCATTTTGGCCTCGCGAACCTACAATTAAATGGAAGTGTAATCAACAAACTCAGCATCTAGCACATGCTCATCCCTAACGAAAAGTCTGATACCCTGTAGCCAAGCACCTTGAGTAATCATGAAAGCACCCATGGCCCCAAAAAAGAATAGAAATAGAGTGGGAGCTAAGGGACAACCCTACCAAACTGATCTCGAGATATTCTGCCTTTATCCTCGTCCTCCCACCACCAAAACCTTGCTATGGGTGGAATGATAGAGGGAAGCAACACTCTTGATCGAGCAAGCAAGAAAGCCCATACAAAGCATAGTGTCCTCAAGAAAAGCCCAATCAACGTGATCATAGGCTTTCTCAAAATCTAGCACAAGAATAGCAAGAGGCTCACTGTGCATCCTAGCCAAGGAGCTAGCTTCCTAGAAGGTGAAGATATTATCAAGGATGCTATGACCCTTTACAAATACAATCTGCATCGAATGGATTAGGGACTCCAAAAGTGGTTGCAATCTCAAACTCAGAGCCTTCATGAGAATCTTGTAGGTAGAGTTGAGAATTGTAATCAAGAACGAGTGTCTGATATCATCCAACTGCCCCCCTTCCTTGGGGATAAGAAAAATCAAACCCTTGGCAAGTGAAGGAGGGAGCTCACCCGCCTCCATGACCTTCTGGAAGGCAAGCCAAATTCCATCCTCATATAACCCCCCAATATTTGAGAAAGAAGGCACATGAAAGAACATTGTCATTAGAACAGCTGTCCCGAGCCATGCCATGCACTACATCAAGAAGCTTTCCATTAGTGAACGGTGCCAAAAGCCAATCCTACATCTCAATCATATAACATCTCACATGCTATAAGACATAATGATGGCTCTCCCTCGAAGTCTCAGAGGGGGCCTCCGGTGACAACATGGTACATTAAAATTGGGTAGCAATCTCTCTCAGCTCCCCAGGGGTAGCAATCTCTCTCAGCTCCCCAAGCTTAGTAGCACATGATCTATCCAGCCGTCGAAGCTCATTGAGCCCGCTACACGTATTTCATGGCTTGACCAAAGAGAAAAAAGTCCTCGATCATACGATCACCAACCTAGGTGCAGTGTGAGCTAGCACTCCTTAGCACCATGAATGAAAAGAAACTGAGCGGAGTCGGAGGCTCTAATAAACAAGATAGTGAGACCGAGCTCCCCAAGGTGGTGTGAGAACTCAATGAACTTTGCTCATAATAAATGTAGTGCCTCCCCAGGATACCAATCAGGTTGTGAGGCCTCACAAAGGGGAAAGGATAATACCACTGTCGATTCCAAGGTGATCTCATTGCGAGACGCAAGAGGCACTGCACAAATGCAAATAGGAATGGCAAGAAAGTCCTCATGTCCATTGAAGAGCCTCAAGGAATCATAACCAAAGCTCTCCCCCCACAGATGGTAGTCGAAGCTCACCAGGCTTGGAGGAATAGTAGTCAATGGAGACATACCCAATGAGAGAGTGGGGCATGGGGGAGACTGACCCACATGGACCACTCAACTCAACAAGAAGTCACTATCAAGGGAACATCGAGGACTAGGAGGTGAAGGAGTCAGTGGCCAAATAGGCTGAGGAGAAGTGGATGGGCTAGAAGAGGATACTTGAAGAATAGGGACATAAGTTGAAGGCCTTCTAAGGGGCATTGAAGCAACATCACAAGCGGGAGGCATTGAAACCATGCCAACGTCCACATGATAGTCCTCCTGAATAGTGCTGAAACAGTTCCTAGTGGGAACAAATCTCTCCTGGCCCATCTTTGTTTGCTTCTTCTTCTTCTTCTTCTTCATTATCATCATCATCATCATTATCATCATCATCATCTTCTTCTTCTTATTCTTCTTCTTCTTCTTCTTCTTCATCATCATCATCATCATCATCTTCATCATCATCATCTTCTTCTTCTTTTGCTTCTTCTGCTTCTTCTTCTTCTTCTTCTTCATCATTATCATCATCTTCATCATCATCATCATCTTCATCATCATCATTATCATCATCATCATCATCTTCTTCTTCTTAATCATCATCGTCATCATCATCATCATCATTATCATCAACATCTTCTTCTTCTTCTTCATCCTCATCATCATCATCATTGTCATTATCTTCGTCTTCTTCTTCTTCTTCTTCATCGTCATCATTGTCATTTTCTTCTTCTTCTTCTTCTTCTTCTTCATTTTCTTGTTCTTCTCTATGGACTTCAACTAATTCTTCTTTTATTGGTTTTAATTTTCGTAGTAACTCTATTTCATAGTTTATTTATAAACCTTCTTTTGTTTTTTCAGTGAATTTGATATCATATCCATGTTTTGGTTTAAGCACCAATCTTCCTATTTGATGAATAGTTTTGGGAGGTTTTCCACCAGGGAAAAAGTTAAGGGCGAAAATTAGCCCAAAGGCGAATTTAATCAAATATAAAATATAAAATTATATTTTTTCATAAATTTGAGAGCACACAAATAGCCGAGAAAATTAAAAACCTAGACTCGTACTGTGTGGAGTTTCGCCGTCTTTACGATTTAGTCTCTAAATGTGTAATGGTATTTCGCCATGACTTCGATATACGCATGTCTGCTTCACAGGTTTACTTCGCCATCACTGTTATACGCTCTTGAGCATGATAGGAATCAACGTGTGCAGTAGTTGGAAGCTCTTCGTTGACGGCTATATGCTTAGTGAAAGTTTGAAAGAGATTTGGTCGTGGGATTTTCTCTCTCTACAGCTAGACATGAAAGAAGCTTTTTCCTTCTTTCTTCGTGTATGCCAGGGGACCTCGGAGTTCTCTTATGTGAGCATCATCTAGTCTTATTCTATGCTTCATCTCCTTGATTTATTGATTTTTATCGTAGGTCTCTACGTGAGCAGCTAATGGCCTCTGAGTACAACCCAAATGTAGAGAGTGGATGTAATTTTCAATGCTAGAACTCACCATATGTGCGCCATACAACACGAAAATTGATGCATGCTTAATTAGCTACAGCTATCACTGTTACGAGTAAGCATCTTTTATTGTTTCAACCATAGTACATATGAATTGTGGCGCTTGAATACTAATTTCGTCTTGTATACAGGCCTTGTACGTGCTACAAGTTTACAGTTTGCTAGATTCCACTGAACACGGAAAGGTATGTACCTAATGTACACTTTCCTCGGTGTTTAACGACGTTTTTATATTTTTCTCTAATGAATATTTGATGCTTGATAGCTTGCATTTAGCAGTGCTGGAAAGGCTCGGAAATGGTTTTCTTATTTTCAGCATGCTAAGGAAGAGGTGGCACGAAATGATTTTATTGTTTCCCTTGTGTAGCAGAAGAATTGTGAATGTTATAAATGCTAATATGCCTTTGTATAGGCGATGTACGAAAGCTCCAAAGGTAGAAACAATGCTTTCGACTAAAGAATAGTGAGTATTCATTGGGCTCATTTATATCATAGATTCTTGAGGAGCCCTTCTATTTCTTTATCATGGGTAAGTTCAAGTGATTCTACATGTTCAAACTCACGAGCTCATCTAGCTATCATGTTCGTTCATCCCTCGCATTGCCTCGACAGTCCTTCCTAAAGGGTTGGTTCAATAATCTTTTTGCTTAGTTATTCATCAATGTCATTGACATAGTCTCTTTAGAGGGTTCAACTAAAGTTAACACATGCTACAATGCTATTTCTAGTGGGAAAAATTGACAAAAGTTCATGTGACCTCCTAATTTTCCTCCTTTATCAAATAATGTCTAGACGGCATCTGTTTCTCCCTCTTCCCTCCTCTATCAATTAGGATAGTCCCACGCGTCTCTTGGTTTTCTTTGTCCAAAACCAAAAGGTATGGCCAAAACATTGTTATTTCATTGGAAATGGTTATTTGAGAGGTTGAGAGGTTTGAAGAGGGTGGTGGCCAAAGGCATACCTCCTCAATCCATTATGATATCCTAAGCTTCCCTTAACTTACTTTGGTCAAAAGTAAAATGGATATCTTAGAAATTGTTATTTCATTGGAACTATAGCTTGAGGGGTTTGTCTCTCAAAGATTAGGCTTTATTCTTAACGCTTGAATGGCCTATTTGGGAAATTGGTGAGAGTGTACGGTTGCTTCTTCCACCATGGCTACCACATACTGACTACAATGATGATAATGACTAGTATGATGATGACTACTTGGCTACCACTATTATGATGATGATGACCTCTACTATTAGGTTTGGCACTCAAGGATTACACTTTATTCTTAACGCTTGAATGCCCTATTTGGTGAATTGGTGAGAGGGTACGATTGCTTCTACCACCATGGCTACCACATACTTACTATAATGATGATAATGACTATGATGACTATATGGCTACCATTATGATGATGATGATGATGACCTCTACTATTAGAGGTTTTGCTGATAGGTACATAATGAGCAGAGTATGTATGAGTACATGCCATTATGATGGCTTTTGTCTTTTTCATTGTTCAAATGATGATATAAAATAACATATTTTTATTATTATCATCTGAACAACAATCAAAATAACTTATTGTTTTCTCTATGTTTTGCACATTGTATAATTAATAAGAGCATTTCAACATGTACAAAGTATGTTGCATTGTACACATCTCACTCTTGATCATTCATCTGGTCATGGGCACTTTGAGGAACAGAAGAGCATTGATGACAGAGAGGCCATAGTTGTGAGATCAACAAAGCATAATGAGAGACTAACAAAGAGGAAAAGGAGTCTTCTAAAGGCTAGAATGACATTTATTTTAGTAGCTGCTTCATTGAAAGATAATTCAAATGTAGACACCATGCACCAAAATCTCCACTGTAGCACTTGTCACCATATCACATTTGTGCTTTGCTTTTGAACAACGTGTCTAGGAATCTAAAGTTCCTAGTAGCAGCAGAAGAAAAGAAATGAAACTCCTTACAAGGTTCAGGTATTTTGCATTGATTCATGTAGATGAAGCTATTCATAATCCTAACTGCGGGCTTTAAGGGAATTTGAGAAACAACACATAATTATGGACATGATTCTGGTTGTATTGTCTCATATATCGATGTATATGCAGGTATGCATTGGGTCCCTGAAGTATGGCACCAGAGCCCTCATGCCACCCCATTCTGTGCAATATCCTATTACCAACATTTTTCTCATCAATCACTGTCTCTACTATTATAACTTCAAAAGCCTCCATTTTAGGTCCCCCAAGTATGGCACCAATTGTGGGAACAGAACCTTTTGGAGCAACACCTTGGAGCATATGCCTGACTAAAAGTGCCCAATAGAGCAGAAGCATCCTAATATTGATTGTGCTCATTCGTAGCAGGGATTATAGTGTTGCTGGAGGCCAAAGTAGCCATGTCACCTTCATTTTGCCTTTGCTTCCAAAGATTCAGTAACTTCTTTTTACTGGCAAGAACAGAACATTTCACAACTAGAAGAAATTCCTTGTTTTTTCCTTCTTTTTCTCCTTATTCGTGCAGCAAAAGCATCTGCTTGTACAACCCATGCTAAAGATAACTGTTGTTGCTCCTTTTCATTATTGGATTTGGATTGACCTCGCCCTCTTCCATGATTGAGCTTTCATTGTTTGTCTGTGTTCCTGGTGTTTGTCCCTTCTCAACATCTATTGGATTTAAAGAGTCACAAGTTGCTTTTGTAGTGGGTGCAACATATGGCACACGCTATTGGGACTTGTCATCGTATAACTACCATAGCTCATGGTTGCCATTAGAGAAAATATAGCTATGAGGATCATAGTAGAATTCTAAGGCTGCATCATAGTAATATCCTGAAGCTTCATCCCAGACATAGCCTAACTAATGTCTGTTGTTCACTTTTTCCAAACTGCTCCCATTTTTCTTTTTTCTGCCCTAAAGAGTTACATTGTTGTGCAAAAGTAGTTGCTTCTATAGCAACATCAGCTATACCACTAGCCTAGCATGATGAACCAGGTCCACCACTCTTTGTAAATGAAACACCTAACAATTGCCCATTACTGTCTAAAGCTATGCCATTGGTTGCCTCTAGAGCAGGTATGCATTGGGTTTGAAGGTATGCATATATCGAGGTATTATAGGCCCTATATGAGGTGCATCATAGGCCCTATGATGGTGTTGGTGTTGGCCTTGTTTGGTTCTTATGCTTTACACTCTTGTGGTGCTATGTTATTTTGAGCTGGTTTGGCTCTAATGACCAAGGTCACTAGGCTTTGAGGGTGATGGTTGCTAGGACTGAAATCTTATGTCATCCCTTGTAGTTATGATGAACTATATATATTTTTCTTTGTATAAGTGTGTGTGCATGTGCATGTGTGGCTATTGTGTTCATGGTTGCTGGAATGTGTGTACATTGTTTATACATATACAGGTATGTATGTATGTATCTATGTATGCACATGTAAGCATGCATGTACATGCACTAAGCATGTGTATATGTGTGCATGACCACGTTTCACTTTTGTTTGCAAGACTATTGGAATGTGCATGTCTATCTATGTGCATGTGTATGTGTGTGCATATTTATACATGTGTGTGTATGTGTGAGCATGTATGTATGTGTGTGTGTATGTACATGTGTGGTTGTTGTGTTCATGGCTGCATGAACATGTGTACATTGTGTATATGTGTGCAACTATATATGCATTTTTGTATGCATATGCATGCATGTGTATGTGTGAGCACGCATGCATGTGCACTTTGCATGTTTATATGTATGCATGAGCATGTGTGCGACTATTGTGTGAAAGATGTTTGGAATGTGCATGTTTGTATATGTATGCATGTATCTGCACATGTATGATGTGTGTGCTTATGTATATCTGTGTGTGTGTTTCTATGTGTGTATATGTGCATGTACATATGCATATGTGGTTTTTGCAGGTATTGAAGAGAGAAATTTCTGGCAAGGCATAGCAATTGCTTTGAAGTGCAACGCAACAAGAGCTCAACTAGATGCTACTGTAAGATTTCTATATCTCATTGGTTTGATAGTGTTTTGAGTGTTCCTTATGAATTTTGTTTCGGTCTCAAACTATTCATAAATTGTTCCATAATTGCAGGTGGGGATACATCCATCTGCTGCTGAAGATAACAATGAGAACAACTACTAAGTGGGTTTCTCCAGATGGACAACTGAAAAGCATTTGAGCTGGAAGCATCAATTTGCACATTGAGAATATCATGAGCCAAGACGAATCTGAGAAGGGTGTTAGCATAAGTAATGAAATGGATATTGGTAGACTTACCTGATTGTTGTGGTGTTGTGTATTTATATTCTTTGTTATATTGGCTGGTAGCCATACATAAAGATTATGCTTTAACTTTTCATGTATTATTTTATGCTAATTCATCTCACAAAGAATTCAATGTGGCAGCCTCTTCTTATTTAACCATTGGTTTATTTGCCAAGATATGGTTGTCATCTTGTTTCTTTTTCTTAGGAATTAAAATTTATATTCAGGAAAAAATGGCAACTATTATTTCTATATTTTTGTAGGTCAATCACTTCTCCTTTCTAGTGTTGGATGAGGTTGATTGCATGATAGAAACGGAACATTTTCAAGAGCTTCAATCAATCATGAACATGCTTCCAGCTGCACAGTAGTCAAGACTCGTCACTAACCAAGAGAATGAGTACTAGGGTCTAGACAAATCAGTTATGGATGCACCACGGACACATCAAAGGAAAAGTCTTGTCTTCTCTGCTACGTTGGCGTTACTAGTGGGATTTTGGAAGAAGCTAAAGAAAGGGCATCTGAATGGAAACCACCTATCAAAGAATGAAGAATATTCAGAGGCTTTGCTTGTAGAGAGAGGAGTGAGACGAAATGTTGCAATAATTGATCTAACATCCTAGAATATTGTTTCAACTAAGCTAGAGGAGCCATTTATTCAATAAGTTCATTTTTACTATTTAGATGTAATCAAAACCTCTAGTATGTTTGCACCTGGTATTGATTTTTATATCATATATTCATTGTGGATTTTTTTTGCAACCTCAAGGATGGGTGTATGACTCTGAAATTATGATTTTCCATCAAGGTATTTGAATTAAATATATCTTGGAAAGTTTGTACTTTTGAGGTTATACCTCAATTCCTATTTTATTTCCAATTTTTGTTAAGTATAGCTAGCTTTTGACTTGATATTTGACTAAGTATAGCTGTTCTACTTTGTCATTCCTAGTTTACTATAGTCATATTGCTTGCACTATGGTGAAACTATAGTAGGGATACTCAATTCTTGTAATTAGAATTCACTTTCTCGTGTATTCAGATGAATGATTTAATCCGGAAGGCCATGCTACCAAGGATTGATGTCAATATATTCTACCCTTCAAGGCTATTATGATAGCTGGTATTTAATCTAGAAGGCCATGCTACCAAGGATTGATGTCAATATATTCTACCCTTCAAAGCTATTATGGTAGTTTTATTAATGCCCATGAGAGTTTGTATGACAGACACAAATGCATCTCTTAAAGAAAGAACATATATTAATAGCTAGGAGAAATGGACCGGCTGCATCTGTCAAAAATAGACAACTGATAGCTAGGAGAGGGTGATTTGAGAGATAGTCAACTCACTTCATGCCAGACTTTGTTGATATGGAAGGACATGTATTATGATCAATTTTTATTGCAATCTCTTGTCTGAGCATATTCTAATGTTAGGTTGCTAAAATAGCTGAAATGCTCTTCTGTGGACTTCAAGTTGGTTGCGTTTCCAGAGTTTTGTTTAGATATGAAGATGGTTGTATTTTCCATGTGAGGATTTGTATTCTGCTCATTTATAGAAAGTGCAAAATACTTGCAATACTAACGAGAGTATATTCAGTGGTTGTTTTAGTTCTATTTGGTTTTGGACATTATTTGTAAAGATTTATGGCCCTATAGCATGTGTTATAGTTTTCTAGTTGCACCTCCATCTGATTTTTTAGTGGTATGGCACTAGATGGTTGTGATGGAGGAGAGCCACTTAGCGAATAGCTTGAGGGTACCAAAAGAAGGAGATACAAGACAAATAAGCTATTCTCCTTTGAAGAATCATGTTTATTTCTAATGTTAGAGCTAAGTATATTTGAATACTTAGCTTCTTGGATTCATTGTATTATTTATCTTTGCTTCATTCTAAAGTGCAAGAATCTTAAATAGCATTCAATGTTTTACATCCTTTAACATGATTTGTTTCAACAATTTTTTGATAGATGATGGTTATATCTGTTTTTTAGAAACATGATGTAGTAATTGTAAATTCTTTAGAAGATTGATAGTTAACTATCTTGGATTTAAATGGTAGAAAGAATATGCTATTGATATTTTTTATTAATGAAGTAGTCTCCTTTGTACCCATGAGAAATATTATGGCTTGTGGAACTTTCCCAAGATGCCTTTGGTGTTTGTCTACATGATATATTTGAAACTTCATGTCCATTGAGTCTCTAGAATATGATTAATTGGTAGAATGAGGTTAGGATCTAGATGTCCCACATGATCTCACTTCTCCACACATGTGAGAATGAGGTGTGGAATGTGCATGAAAGTGTATGTGAATGTGTGAATGAATTTTCTGTGTACTGTGTATTATGCGTGTATGTATGTGTATTGTGCATGTGTGTGTCTATGTAGATATGCAAAGTGAAGGTGAATAAAAGTTTGACCAACAATGGAAGAAGGTAGCCATAGTGAAGAGGATTACAAAGAAATGATAGCAAATGGTATCAAATACTAGAACATTTCTATGTTTTTAAGGGAAGCTATTACAAAAGTTCATGAAAAATTATATATTTCAATTATAAGTTACCAACCAAATTTGCCAAATTTTCTATATTTCAAATGGAAATAATTTCCAATATTCGCCAAAATATTTATACTTATAATATGAGATACTTAGACAAATTCGCCCATCTTTATATACTTTTGAGTGAGGGGGTTGGTCTTATTTTTTACCCGCTTTCCACTTGATACATGAAAGCATTATTCATGAAGGTCCCAACTTAACATGGGATGGTTGGTATGGCTTGTCTAAGACTCAATGAGCTTATAGGTATACACTTTATAACAAGACAAGGTAGATGAATATAGATTATACATAGATCTCACATTGGAAAAGGATTAGGAATGGTAAATTTTTTCTTTCATTTGGATTACAAAATATTGTCCAACTCCTAAGCTTAAAAACCATGTGGTCACCTTAGGGACCCATGTGATGGAAGGTACACATGTCTCCTTCTAGTTATGTTACCCCCTTGGACTTGGAGCTATATATTGGAGGGGTTGGTTGGGTGGACACATGCATCTCTCCCCATAGTGCAGGCTTGCTAGTTAGTTTTCTTAGTTGATTAGTTTAATTTATTTGTGAAGGCTATGGCCTTTTCACACTATTGGCATCAGAGTTGGTTATTTGAATTTGATCCATGGAAGAGGTTATTTGGATTTGGTCCATGGAAGATACTTGCATATTTTTGAAGGTAAGATGACCATTGGAGAGGTCAGTGTTATCTCATGGATTTGCAAAATTTTGATTTATATTGGCCCCCTGTAGTGTAGGAACCCCCTCAAAAGGGACCCAATTCCTTGCTTTCCTTACTTGCGTGATGAAGAATATTGTGCACCCACGTTATATATCATTTGTACAAGACATTTATATCCTCACATATGGGATTTCTTCCATGAAATACAACATTTCTAGTGCATTTCAATGGCTTCCAACTTATGGAAGTTCCCTTTAGATATTAAAAGGTAAGCCATTATGTTCAAAAGGCTTCTAGACTAGCCATGCATACCTCTAGAATCAATAAAGGGGGAGGGACAACTCATGTGCACCACTCTCTCATCTATGCTTGTTATGGATAGAAGAAGCCCATTTTCTTGTATTTATAGAGCTTGTTGGCAGTACATCCGGGTGTAGCTAGAGGCATTGACATAGAGGAAGCATGTAAAGATGGGAGTGCAATGAGTTGTAGGGGCTTGAAACTTCATTTTTCTCAGGAAATATACTTCATGATACTCTCTTCAGACTTCAAACAATGATCATTATCACTCTTGTAGCATATTTACCATAAAACACCCAACTTTGTATTTAGTAGCTCCATTTTGTGCAAGCAGAGGAGTCCTCAAGCTTGAGGAGCTTAGGTAGAATGACAATACCGAGTTTGGTAATTTTTAGAATCCATTTAGACCTCCAAATGACCCCGATAACCTATTTTTTAACTATGTTGGACACTAGGTATGAAGCTGATCAAAAATCATCTTCTTACACTCCAAAAAAATAAAAAAATTCACCATATCCACTTATTCCCTCCATTTTCCTCATTTGCTCATGCGAGAGAGAGAGAGTTCTTATGCAAGATTGTGTGTTTGTGTTTGTGAGTTTTCTTGCAGGTAAAGCACTCTAGTATAGCAGGGAAGCTCTAAAAAGGTAAGATTTTGCATTCTCTATCAATTCTACCATAGGTGTTAGACCATCACGAGGGTCTAACAAAGTCACATTTTTGGGAATACGTTATAGGCACGACATAGGGCACACTTGCACACAAAAGAATCCACAAATGCATCTTGAAAATCTTCATTTTGGTGGACCATCTCGATTGGCTCAAGCCATCGTGACGATGTCACACCATCGTGATTGGCTCATGCCATCCCGAGGGCTCGACCGGACGATTGCGATGGTATGACACCATCACAACAGTTCAGGTGGACCATCATGACGGTCACGGGCCATCACGATGATTAGGTTGCCCCTACACCATCCCCATTGGCTCATGCCATCATGATGCCTCACTACCCACGTGTCATTTTGACCATCACGACAGCTCATTTGACCCTTGACCATCATGATGATTGACCACACCATCACAATGGTACGAGACCATCATGATGACTTGACCAACTTGGACCATGTTGATATCTCAATAGGAAAGACCATCAAGATGGCTTGATAGACCATCGTGACACTTTGATAAGTTCGAACCATCACAACGGTCCCATACCATTGCGATTATTGCAGACCATCGTGATGGTTTGACTAAAATGCAAATTTAGGGTTTTGATCTTTTGGGAGATTTCAAGGCCAAATTGAGTGCATTTTGAGTCATTGGTGCATTTGGGGGGCTCCTTAGCTCATATTTGAAGAAAACCTATCTACCAATTTTAACCCCACTAGTGCCTGAATGTGCATAACTTTCTCACAGAAAATCGGTTTTTCAAACTCTAGAGCTTGTTCAAAAGCTTGTTCCAAATCCTACCTAGTCTCAAATGTTTCTCTTAAGGATAACATGTTGATAACTAGATAGGATAAATTGAAGTTGACCCTTTTGTGGGATTGGGAATCCAAAGGGGCACTTGAGGATTTTACAAAGAGAACTAGGACCCTTAAAGGTGAATACATCAAAGTGTCTATTCATTAAGGTGAAGATGGGTCTAAACATTGGATTTTTGTAGGTCTATTGAGAGCCATCCAAGGGCATTCAAAGCAAGGCGAACGGTGAAGCAAGCAAGGCTTGGGAAGCATATCTTCTTGAGCACCAAAGCGATCAAAGAAGTTGACTTGAGGTTGGAACAACTCTCAACCCCTTGTCAATTACTAGCTTAGGCTAAGTGCATGTAGCATCGTTGATTGAAATAAGACTGCAATAGGAACGCATCAAGTACAAGAGCATTAATTTCTCAAGTCCAAGAATAAGCTAAGAGAGTGCAATAATGAAAACACTAAAGGAAAGAAATTAATTTTGACAGTACGAGAACTCAAACATATAATGGAAAGTCGATTCCTAATGCATACATTGAGACAAGACAAAAGTTTAAAAGAATTAAAAACAAAACAAGTAACTAAGAATAAAGAAGTATTGAGAGCAAGAACGTGTATTGAGTGATTGAGGGAGATAAATTCATGAACCTTAGGTCAAGAAAGCACATAGGTAGGGCAGATCGACAAAGCCTTAGGTCATCAAAAGTGAGTGTGAAGACCTTAACACACCCTTGGGTACAGCAATTGAATAGCTATCCATATGAATTGAGCTTAGAGACTAGTGAGTCTAAAATGGCTTATAGCATGGAGGGACCGAAAGGAGGGTTAAGTGTAGCTTATTTAGAAAGACCTGAAGGACCTTACCGGACCAATTAGAATACGTCCGAACCAACCACTTAGGTGCTCACATCTATGATGATGGTTTGAGAAGATTAGTGGTTCAATTGCACAACCCTAACCAACCCATTAGATTGGAACATCTGGTGGTTAAGATTGAGTGAGATGCCTACTTAGATAAGGAAGGAACAATATATATCATAACTAATTAGCCTAACCACACTAATGAGTTTGGTGTTTTCAGTCCCGAGGTGGAAGCAAGATCCCAAAGGCAAGAACCACTAGGAGACGAATATAGGACACCTAGAGGGAAATCAATACTGAAAAGTATGTTGAACCCAAAATGGATCCCTTAGGACAACAAAAGTATTAAGTTGTTTTTGAACAAGGACAATGATGAAGGATTTTGGAGATATAGGATGGAACAACCTAGTGAAGTAGGTTCAATCACCATTTATGAACTCAAGGACCTTGATACACCAAGAAAGGTAGTATATCTAAACAACACTTCAGAACATGTGTTTGTAATGTTAGATCATGCGAGACATGTTTACACATGGAGAGGCCAGTTGGTATTTCCCCCATCATGAACACACACAAACACAAGCCATCAAGGTGCTGGGACATCCTCAACCCATGGTTCCCAAAGAGAGAAGAGCAAGGAAAAGCCAGAAGTAAATTTTACCCACCCCATAGGATGAGAGAGCACTACCATGGACACTGATAGAATGGAAAGGCCGAGAGAACCACAAATACAAGGTGGTATGGATGCATTTCCTCTACCTAGAGCACATGAGCACCCAAGAATATTGAGACCTACCCAATTAGTGAAGTCAATGAAAAATTAATTTGATGGGACAGGAGATCCCTATGACCATGTTTTCAAATTTAAGCAAGTATTGCGAGCAGAACAAGTGGAAGATATATTCACGCAATACAATGCATTTCGAATCATGCTAAAGAACACAACCTTAACCTGGTTCCAACCTTTACAAAAAAGAAAATTTAGGGACATTCATCACTTGTTAGAATCCTTCATCACATAATTCTCAAAAAGTGAAATCAAGCACAATACTTCCTCATTCATCCATAGCTTCAAACAGACCCCCCAACAAACATTTAGACTCATAAGACATAGGTTTAGATAGTATATTGAGAGATGCCCAATTCTAGAACTTCCCTCATAGGCTAAGCAAGTTTCTTTGTTTTTGGACGGCCTCTTGAGCTCTAAACTACGATCTTATGTATATCCAAAGGATCCCAGAACTCTAGAGCAATGTGTATGGATTTGTATAGACATTGAGGATAATTTGGGAGATGAATTGGAACTTTCAATGGTCTACAACGATTCTAATAGCTCCTCTCAATTATCATTGAAACATTCTAGCTCAATAGAAGACCTAGAAAAAAAGGTGGCCCAAAAACTAAGAGTTTCTAGAAAGCAGATGCCTAAGTTAACCTCAGTTAAACATTGTTACACCTATGTTGGTGATCATATGTCAAATGTGTGTCCCAATGTAACACAACCTCAAGCCGATCCTAGTGGCCAATACTGGACAATTGAAAGACACTACACTAATCACAAAACACAAGATTGCCCATACAACAAACAAGTAATCTGACACACACACACACACACACACACACACACACACACACACACATATATATATATATATATATATATATATATATATATATATATATATATATATATATATATATATATATATATATATATATATATATATATATATTACTACAGGCCCCCATAGAACTACCCTTATTAGACTCAATTGAGACCTCAACTAGTCTTAGCTCAGCAGCCACCTCCCCAACCAATGTAATTTTGAGTCAAATATGTTGCCGCAGAAGAGAACCTTAGTAGGGCTTTAGTCTGTTCTTCACCCATGATCACAGTAATTGATCTTAATTCTAATAGTTTCAATTCTACCCATGTAGATAGTCCACCCGCATATTACACTGAATCACCAAAACACATGGAAATATATCAATACGACAATCCACTGTTGGAACCCAATTGGGAGTCTGACTATTACAATGTAATGTATGGAAACCCTAACCCATGGCCCCAATTGAGACAGTCAAGATCACAGGGCGCTAAAGGACCATGCTTTAGGTGCCAAGGAGATCATTTCTTAAAGGATTGCCCACATCCTCCAATAGCTGGAGAGTCACAATATTACAACATTCAAGGATTTTGTGCAGAATGTGGTAAAGAGCATGTTATAAGAGATTGCCCTAAGAACGCTGCTAATGCTTCAAAAGTAACGCCCATAAACATGATAGGTATTGTGCATACTTCAGACAGATCCACACCTATGTATGTACCTATCCGAGCTATAACAAGAGCCTAGGCACTATTACAAAACCAACAACCTAACCCTAATAAAGAACAAGCAAATTTGGAGAGTCTAGTGGAAGAAAAACAAAATCATGGAAGGTTTCATGAGAGAGAATCAAGAGAAAATGGAGTGAAAAGATAAACAAATTGGAAGGAAGTCTAAAACAAACTAGAGCTAAAATCCTAGAACTAACTTCACAAGTGTCGAATCAGGAAACCCCTAACCCGAGATCAGGATCAGTTCTAAGTGAGCCCATGCTTGAAAATTTAGACATGATGTTTCGAGCATACCAGGCAAGGTTAAAAGAGGGACCCCAGGTAGCTGAATTGAACAAGAACTATCCAAGGGTAGACTTAAAAATTGAGAGAACTAAGCTTTGCATGAAGATGGTAGAATTATCCCAAACCATGTTTGATGCCTCTCGATATATCAATTGGAGTAACATAGCAAAATGAGAGTTACACTTTCAAGGATTATTAGAGAGGTTAGAATACTTGATTTCTAGCAACGAAAAGAAGAGTCTACAGAAGAACCCTATTGTCCCAGAGACATAGGAAGGTAATGCACCATCCCTGTCTCAAGTGCCAAATACCGAGGGTGAAGACAATATTTCTTCCATACATAAGTATTCACAAGGGCTTAGAGAAATCCATGAGGAGAAGTGGAGACGAGAGCAATAAACCCATCCTTTTATTCAAGAGATAGATGACTTGCAGGAACAATTTCCCCAAAACATACCCTCTATATACGATGATGTAGAGGAAGAACAACTTAGTGAATGAACAGAGTTTGAATTTAATTCCTTACAAGAATTACCCGAGTTCATAGGACCTTGGGAAGCTAAGTCAATTAGTATGAGAGCACCCACCATAATAGAGCAAAATGAAGAATTAGTAATCCCTAGAAACACAAAAGTGACTAAAAACACTAAAGTGTAGTGTCATCTCACTTTAGAAGAATTGTCTAAAATTGAATGTAAGTTGGGGAAGCACATAGCAAACCAAATCCTAGAGACAACTACCACTCACTCTCAGGAAGGTTCACATAAGAAGGTGCCAAAAATACATGTGGAAAGAATTGGAGATATGAGTGAGGGAGAGGAAGGTAACACCTATCTTCCAATGACCCACCAAGGCTACACCACCAAAGCCATCCTAGATTCAGGAGTGAGAGTATCCATCGCTATCACTGCTTTATGGAAATGTCAGTGTAAGCCAACATTAAGACCCATGAGAATGAAACTGCAAATGGATGACATAGATATTGAGAAACCATTATGCTTACTAGAAGGCATATCTCTCACCACATGTGGTGTAGAATTTGAACACACTTTCACTATTTGTGATTTTGGAGAAAATCATGCCTATGAAATGATTTTAGGACGACCATTTATGCGATAGTTGCAGATCATATAAGATTGGGGAACTAATTCCTTGTACCTACAAGATTTAGGAGTGACCACCAAAGTTAATTTCAAAGATTATTCCCATCTAGATGTCCCCCAATACAATGGAATACCATCCATAGGACTCCTGAAGAAACAGAGTCTGTGCTTTTGCTAGAATCAGTTCCATCATGGTTGCATGAGGATACTCATCTATGGATGTGTAAGGTAGCCAAACAAGAGGAAGAACGATTAGAAGCTAGAACTTTAGGTTCAGAACGACTCCCACGAACCCTTCAAGATCTTTCTTATGCACCTATAGTGTTTTTTGATGAGGAATTCAAACATCATGGTTGGGCATAGATCCTAGCTACCATGGATATAGTAGTAAACGAAGAGCAATGGACCCCTCACTATGATGAGGATGGATATGAAATTTCAATCTTTATGATAGAGCCTTTAGAGGAAGAGCCCATCCTAGAAGAATGCATGGAAGTGTCTTAAGAACCCGATGAAACTAGTGAGGAGGACCTAGAGTTCATTTTCATGGAACCCTTTTGTTCAAAAGAAGAGGAGTATCTCTACTTTGTGGAAGCCACTACCCTTGAGGTGGAAAAGGAAAATGAAAACGAACAACCCAATTCACTCACAGAAGATATAGAAAGTAAGCACAAAAAGAAGAGAAAGAAATAATTTAAGATAGAGAACCCCTCATGGAAATACCGGAGAACTTCAAAAAGTATTAAATAGAAGATAGAAGAATCATGCTATGAATGCCTAGATGAGAAGCAGTCATTGGAGAAGCATACGATAATTGAGAGAAAACCAAAAGGATAGTGCTTACAATTGAAGAAGGAGAAGAGAAATGCACATACATAGGGCATGATTTGACAAAGGAAGAAGAAGAATAATTAACCACCCTATTGTGAGAGTATAGAGATGTGTTTGCTTGGAATTACAAGGAATTGAAAGGAGTACACCCAGATATATGCTCTCATAGGATTCCCATGACCCTAGAGGCCAAACCTACTAAGCAAAATCCATACACATATAATGATAATTATGCTGCCAAGATTAAAGAGAGATATATCGTTTGATAGAAGCATGCTTGAGCATATTGAATGGGTATCCCCCATTGTGATTGTACAAAAGAAGAATGGGAAATTGCATGTGTATTAACCTTAAAAAAGTAAATGCCACGACAATCAGAGACAATTATCCTCTTCCTATCACGAAACATTTATTGGAAAGAGTTGCAGGCAAGGAAGTCTATAGCTTTCTTGATGGATTCTCAGGCTATAATCAGGTAGCCATTGCCCCTAAACATTAACATAAAATAGACTTTGCCACTGAGTGGGGCATATTTGCATTTCGTGTGATGCCATTTGGGCTCACAAATGCACTCGCTACTTTTCAAAGATTAATGTGTCATGTTTTTAAGGAATTCCTACAAAAAAACTTGGAAGTTTATGTATGTGGATGACTTATGTGCTCATTTTGACATGAGACAAACCCACATCCTTGAATTAAGGCAAGTATTTGACAAATGTTGAGAATATTAGGTGCATCTCAACCCAAAAACGTGTGTTTTCATGGTCACACAAGGCAAGATTGTAGGACACATTGTGTCAAAGAATGGAATCTCTATGGATAAAGAGAAGGTGAGAATGATTGCAGAACTACCTAGGCGGAAAAATGTAAAGGAAGTACAACCTTTCATGGGACATTGTAGTTACTATTGATGATTTATACACATGTATGCAATCATAGCAAAGCCTCTGTACTCTCTTTTGACTGAATTTCAACGGATCGATGAATGTGAGAAATCATTCAATGAACTCAAATGAAATTTGTGCTCAGCACACATCTTAACTACACTGGATTGGAACAAGCCATTCCATCTGCATGTGGATGCATCCAACTACACGATAGGGTGTGCGTTAATGCAACCTACGAATGAAAGCAATATAGATCTTCCCATATCTTCCACAAGTAGATGACTAAATGCAATGGAAAGAAATTACATCACTACAGAGCACAACAAATTAGGAATGCTTTATGCAGTAAAGAAATCCAGGCATTACTTATTGGCAAATAAGTTCAAGTTCTTCACGGATCATCAGACCTTGTTGTACTTAGTCAATAAGCCATGTAATACCAGACAATTAATTTGATGGTTTCTATTATTAATTGAGTATGACATGGAAGTAGTAGTCAGGAAGGGAAAGACCCACCTTAGAGCCGACCACCTTTCATGGCTCACTACTAGAGAAGCTCCTCAAGGAATAGTAGATGAACTATGAGATGAATACCTGTTTGATCTTGAGATAGTACCTGAATGGGCCATGCCTATTGTCCATGTTCTCACATTTGGGCCCAAGAACTCTAGAATTAGGATTAGAGAAGGAGAGATTACTAAGTCACAAAGATACCAGATACTAGTATGAAGCATATATAAACAAGATAATCAGAAAATTCTTGTTTGTTGTGTAGATGAATCAGAATATGGGAATTGATTGCAATTAGCACATGTAGGTGCACTAGATCAACATCATTCGAAACAGCGTACATTGCCGACTCTACACAAACTAGGAGTGTATTGGCCTTCCATGGAAGGAGATGTTTATAGCTTATGTAAAGAATGCCTAGTTTGTTGTGAAAGACCACCTGTGGAGTATGCCACACTATACCATGTGTCTCTTACACTAGAATGGAGAAAACCAATGGTGATGTACTTGAGGACAAAAACGTTCCCTCAAGGAATGCCTTTAGCAAGACAACGGAGTCTAGAGTAGGAAGCCCAAGACTACACGATTATTGGTGATAACCTATAAAAACGAGGGAGAGATGGATACCTAAGATAGTGTGTTCATGAGAGTGATTATTTGAGCATATTACAGACTGCACAACAAGGTGTTGCAAGAGGTCATTTTGGACGTGATGGAATAATCAAAGCCATAATATTTGCATGATTATGGTGGCCCACTCTTCACACGGATGTGCATACCTATGTTAAGAGATGTGATGTGTTCCAAAGAATTTAGTTTCCTACTCACAAAGATGAAATGCCATTGAAACCCACGATGGGAGGACGTGCATTTTCTAAGTGGGATATAAACTTTGTAGGACCCATAAACCCCCTACTAAAGGTACTCATGTTGAATACATCATAGTAACGATAGATTGTGTTACCAAATGGGTAGAAGCTAAGGCTACCAAAAAGACTGATGCACACATGACTGCAAAATTCTTATTTGAAAATGTTTTTACGAGATATGGATTGCTATAGAGTTGGTAAGCAACCAAGGAACGCATTTTGTAAACTAGGTCATTGATTATTTGTTATAGGATTTTATGCTGATTGACAATAAATCCACATCATATCATCCTTAGGCCAATGGTTAGCCAAAAAGTACTAACAAGATCCTTAGTAATGTCTTGATGAAACTCATGAACAACAAACATTTAGATTGGGACAAATAGTTACACCATGCTGTTTGGGCATATCGAGTGGCCTACAAGACCATACTCAATGCAACTCCCTTTCAGATGGTTTTTGGTCAAAATGTAGTGCTCCCTTTGGACTTTTTGATACCCACCCTTAAGGTTGCACAAGACCATTAGAGGACTGCCAAGAATTATCATCAAGGATAATGGACTTGGAATGATTAGGGGAAACGATACTAAAAGGAGTAGTAGGCATATATGCATCCAAGAAGCGATGGAGAGCCTATTTTGATGCACATGTAAAAGATAGAGATTAAAAGAAAGTGACTTAGTCCTAATGTATACACTGAAACAACATGCATAGCTAGAAAAATGTGGTTATGGATCTATGATTATTAACAGACTTTCAACAAGTAGAGCGGTACAATCAGCCACACTAGAAGGAGAGATAATGCCTAATTACATTAGTGGCTATAGAGCCAAGCTCTATCAAGAACCTCTTACGGAGGATATGCTTCAACGCCTCACATTGGCAAAGAAGCATAAGGATGAAGAAAAGAAAGTATGAGAGGAAGCTCAGGTAGAAGCTCTAGAACATATTAAACACATGAAACTAAGAAGACAAGGATTGGGGAGAGAACACTATAACCATCTTGAAGAAATAGCGAGCTATCCTATGGCCATGTGTCAAACAAAATCAACTTCTCATTCTAGCATAGTGGATAGGAGACCATTCATTATAGTCATGCTTAGACAAGGCAACACCCACTAGGAGCTTAAAGCTTTAACTGATTTAGGCGCTATGACTGGTGCGATTACTTCGTCCCACTGTAAAGACTTATGATTAGAAATGTGGCCAATTGAAGCATACCTCATAGGGCTAGGGGGCATGGAAACCCCTTGCACGGGTGAGCTGGACCTTCCTATCCTCATACACGAGATGAACATGATTGTGAAACTCCTAGTGTGCCATGATGATGATCTGATAGAACTGTTAATACTTGGCCAATATTGGTTATACGATCACTCAATAGACTTAAATCTTAGACAAGGCTCCGTACAAATTGGAACCTTACACCAGCAGCGAGTGATACCGCTTCACTTCCCTAACAACACCTCCTCTACGGGATGTAACCCCAGACCATATGAAATGAATGAAAAGGAGGACCAAAAGATCTTTGGACAAATCAATCAGATAAGTCAGATCAATCCAATGTCAACCAATGTCAACCCACACGGGCTTGGCGATAAATGGTTGCCACTCAAGAGGACGTCAAGAGATCTTCCCCTAGTCTTCCTTTGAAGAAGAAGGGGATTACATCAATGATTAGGTAGGTTGCATCAACGGCCAAATGGGCACAATAGCCTCTTCAAGCCCATCCTCTACACTTTCGGTGAACCTACCTAGATCTATTGTACATAATGCCTCACTTCCTAATGGCACAAGTGTTGGACCTCCCGTCTTTTCCAAAGCAGAGTGTCAACCATACGTCTCAACCATAACCATAGAGAAGTCAGCCACGACTTAAGAAACCTAACCAATGATCGCACCAGATGGCCCAACGTGGAAGTAGTACTAGCATGTCAAGACAACCAGTAGAAAGCAAGTGTGGGTGCCAAAAGTTTAGAATGTATCGATAGTTTCCAATAGCACATGTTATGACAAGAAGAAGTCAAAGTAGAATTAGAGTCAACATCCAACCTCCCCTCAACCTTCTTCTCCATCGACAAGGACCCACGAGATTTGGATCGCTAAGAAGTACCTAACAAACCGACCCACACCCATGCAGATCTAGGTACCTAAGAATTGTCTTTTAGCTCAACAATCAAACCATGTAATATACATCCCTTTGAAATCACTTCACCCATCGACACGACCACTGCCAGAATCATCTTTTTGCCATGAACCAAAGAACCGAACTCACTCACCAAATCTTAGGAAATGGATGCTGAAATGCATCCAAAGGCCTCGACACAATCCTTTTTACGACATTACACGTATCCCGACTAACCTTTATCCTTGTAATAATTCACCTGCAATAAAACGTTATATAAATTCATCCACACTGATCCACCATCACTTATAATGAAATCTCCTCACAAGCAATGTATGTATTATCTAAAGCATGTAGGTTGTCTAGTGACTTGCATTAATTTCTAAGAAATCATTACATAAACCATGTCACAGCACACGGCTACACTGGTTACACATCGATTATGGAAAGGGGTTGAGTTCTCACTTTATTGGGATCAAAATTTGTTTCCATACTAATGTGTTATCCTTTTGTAGAAGATCATTTACACACTTAGTCTGATCATCATGCAAGTTGAAGGAACTTCCAAGGCTAGCACTAGTATGCGTGTTTTGAATTTCAGTAATTTGTTAGCCGAGCCTTACCTTGCTATGAAGCCACCAGAGTTTCAAGATTTCATGGGACTGATTTCGATTGACGATCCTCCCCTTGGAAGAACAAAAAAAGTACACAACAACTCTCATCGGTTCCAAGGACTTGCAGGGCATCTAGAAGATGCTAATTTCATCTATGATGTGATGCTTGCTTTAGCAGAGACATGTGTGGAAGATATCAATTCTTCTCATGAGAGTTCAAAGACATTTAGAATCCAGAGGAATTATGACCTATTTAGGCCAGGGATGGATTCACAAAATACTTTAGTGCACCCTTGCCTAAATCGGATTTTTATCGATGTTTCTATTTGGTAACTACCATTGAACCCCCTATGAGGAAGGAACTGCTAGGAACTTTTATTTTGCCATTGCTAGTTAATGATCCCCCTTATAAGAAATTCTATCTCTCAAACGATCTGATCTGTGCAGCACTTAAGATCCATGGCACTCACACACCAACGGAGAGAGAAAGGCTCATTCCCGAGCCCATGAAAAGGGGTGATGTTTTGAAGTGGGCAGACATTTCTACCATAACACTAGAGTTATCAAAGCCACTATGTATTTGTATGTAGCATTTTGCTTTTTTGGCTCAAGATCATTTCGTGATCCCACAAAAGCGCATTTGGTTCGGGTTGTACTTAGCAAACACATGCCCACAAACGATCGATCTTGCTAGCTGGATTCAGGATGAATTATACTTAGCACAGGAAAGATGGGCTTGAAAGCATGTCATCCATGGCTGTTGTGCCCTCACAAGAATAATATACATGTATTTAGCCTATGGCTTACCAATCTAGCGTGCTATGACCAATGATGAGTTGAAGAGGTTTAAAGGAACATCCAAGAAGGCATCCAAGTCAAGCAAGGAAAGAGCAGGAAAGCATAGGCAGGGCTGAATTCCATGATTATAGTTTCTAGAGTCTCCTTCACCATAGCCATCCCCTCAACAGTCCCCCACAGAACCTCCTGCACCTGTACCTCCAATTCACATCCGTTTGTCACGTCCTATATTAATTGAAGGCACCACTAGTGCAGCGCTCACCTCCAAAGCCACAACTCAAGCCACCACCTTAGAAGTTAGAGAACCCCCTACCACTGTTAGTGTGGATACATTCACTTTTCTGATTCGTAACCTTCAGCCTAAACCCATTACTACTACATTTGATTTTGAGATTCAAGATGCATTCCCTAGCAATTTTAGTTTTCAAAAGGACAATTTTTCTTGCAAGAATATTAAAGGCCCAGTTACCCTACCTCACCACCCGATCAACAACGAGAACATGTAGTGTCTAGTTCAAATGAAGAGGGCCGCACAGTAATAGATGAGGAAGACAGTGACGAAGAGCCAACCAAAATAGTCAAGATTCATAGGATGATGACCAGCATGACAAGCAAGATGAGCAAACCAAAGCCCAAGGTGACACTCGCACCTGTGAAGAGGATACTTTTGACGCCATAGCATATACACTAGCAATTCAGAAGCTGTACTATAACATGCAAGCCGTATGGGTGTGCCGACAGTTATCATTAGAGAAAAGTCAAGAAATATTACAACAAGAGTTAGCCAGCAGAGGATTCAAAGCCTCCTTTGTAGAGGTATTTAATGAACTAGTCAAATAAGTAGATACAATTGAGGCACTCCATTTCTTAAAGAGGAAGCCACTACCGCAATTCGGCCCTTGACCTATACATTTAATGTCAAGGACGGAATAGTAGGTACGAGTCCCGATCGATGCAGAGTCCTCCCGTCATCCAAAAGAAGCATGGTTAGTCCCTGAACCCCCACCTAAATCACCTTGAGGAGGAGATACAATAATCATCGACTCCCCTCCCCAACTCCCAACATCCCTAGTTGCAAGTGCCATCAAAATTTTTGGTGCATTTTACCCAAGCCTACATGCTTGATATGATTGATATTATGATCATTTGTAAGTCACATGTGTAGTCATGTGAACACCTCTTGTAAAAGAGTTCATTTTTAGCTCTTGTAATTGAAAAAAGAAAAAGGAAAAAGATGGCTTACCTCATCCATGACGTAAAAGCAAAGTCGTGGCTCTATCTACCTAAAACCACAAATTTTTGAGCTGAAGGAATATCTCCTAACTTTGGGGATCACTTTTAGGTGGAGCCATTCGAATTCCAATTCAAAACTCCCTCCAAGAATAGCTATAAAAAGAGCAAGAAGGAAGAGGCGATTAGCAAGCCTTGTACGTGATGACCTCATGTCATTTTGTAGAGATTGAAGAGCTTACTCCATAGCTCTATCATTCCACTCCCATTGTGCAAACATTCATTGCCAATGTGGTTGTAATCGTATGTGAATCTATACATTTATCATTATCTACTTCTTTGTTTTGCTCTCTGCTATACTCACTCAGAGCAGTAACTTCAGAAGGTCATATCTCGAGTTCTACTCAAGCTTTTTTAGTGTTGTAACATGCGTTGGATAGCTCTTACTGTCTTCTTTGTGCATAAAAACTTTCAAGGTCATTGGATTCACAGTTTTGGAGATATATGCATTTTACTGCTCACTGGTCTATCTCTGCAGAGCCCCGAGAATGGTGGGCATGTTCCAGAAATTGATGAAACATTTTCTCAGTGCTCAAACCATCATTTGAAGTGTTTTAACTTGTATTGGGATGCTTGCTAAGTCTATTTGCTATGCCCAAAAGGAATTTATCTTACTCTTACCAGGTTGAGAGCACTGTTCATTTTTTCGAGTAGGTGTATGTCCAAAAATAGCAAGTTTTGGGAGCTAGTCATTTCCCAACTAGTCTGTCTTGACTTAAACTTTTGGGATACATGTTCTAAAGTACTTGGCTGATATTTTGGTGGATTTAGGAAGCTCAAAGGGTCTACTAATCAACTCTGAAGTCTCAGTTGGCTGGTGTGAAGCTGGTTGTAGCAGCACCTACTTATCTTTGGATTGCATCCACCATTTCTCTTCACAGTGGTATCAGAGCATAGTCAAGCAACATGGGAGATGGATTTCCATCAACAATTGACAAATTGGATCAAAACAACTACCCGGCATGGTCTCTAAGGATGGAGGCTTACCTTCCAGGGAGGAATCTATATGGATTCATATCCGGAGATGAAGCAATGCCAACCATGAGGAACAAAGGGCAACCATCACATGAAGAAGTGGAAGGAATTTCAAATTGGTGTTCGAAGGATGAACTTGCAAGATCCTATATTCTAAACTCAATCTCTGATTTTCTTTTACCTCATGTCAAGGGATGCAAGACATCAAGAGAGACCTGGAATGCACTTGCTTCTTTCTTCTCTTCCAACACTCGAGCAAGGAAGAACCAATTGTGGATGGAGTTCACAACAATGAAGAAAAGCCCGAAGCAAAATGTGACTGATTATGTCACAAAGATGAAGGAGATTTCCGACCGACTTGGAAGCATTGGAGAGGTAATTGAAGAGGAGCAAATCATTAGACAAATCATAAATGGAATCAAAGCAGACGACAAGTGGGAGTCATTCACAACAGCCATGGATTTATACATGGATATGCATGTACCCGACCCCAACACACTCATGGGCCAACTCTTCACTCATGAAGCAAAGATTAGCAAAGGTGGTGAGTCCTCAAGAGGTAATCAAACTTCTGCCTTATATTCTGATAAAGCTAAGGTCAAGGACAAGTCAAAGAATAAGAAGAATGAAGATGAAGGTAGCTCTTTCCAAGCAAACTTTGCAGGTAGAGGAAGAGCTAGAGGAAGAGGGAGAAGTGGAAAGCAAGGTAGGGGGAGATTCCAATCATCTCAACCTTGCAACATATGTGGCTTATCTAATCATACTACTGAAGAATGTTTCAGGAACCCGAGGAACTCAAGAGCAAGAGGATTCAATAGAAGTGGCTATGGATCAAATAGAGGCAGGTACAATGGAGGCTACAACAACAACTACTACAACAACAATTACAACAACAACAAGAACTATCAAAGTGGTCATAGAGGAAGAAGAGACTACAATAACTATGCAGAGGACCAAAGTCAAGAAGATTCATTATTGATTATGAATCTATCAGTGAAGAAGGGTAAGGATGATGATCACATATTTTACATTGATTCGGGATGCTCAAATCATGTAGCCGGAAATGTGGCTTTACTTTCTGATTTGGAAGATACTCATAACAAGCATGAAGTGCAGACAAGAGATGACACAATGCACTCAGTGGAGAAGATAGGTAATGTGAAGACATCAGATGGGAATATGAACCTCTTAAGCAAAGTCTTGTATGTCCCTACAATTACGAAAAAATTAATAAGTGTTGGACAGATTGTTGAAAAAGGATTGCAGGTTAGATTCAACCGATTTGGAGCATATGTTGAAGACCCAAGGCAAGGCTTTCGAAGGATTGCCAAAGGAGAAAAGATAGGAAGGCTCTTCACTTTTGAAGTGGAAGATACAAAGAACATAGCTTTGTTTAGCTATGGATCTCAAACTCTAACAGAGTTGGAGATATGGCACAAAAGGCTTTCTCACATTGGTGAGAGGACACTCAAACAAATTTACAGGGACCAAAGTGTACTTGGTTTGCCTAATATCACAAGGCAACACATGATTTATAAGTGTGAAGCTTGTCAACTCGGCAAGGCTCATAGACAACCTTTCAATAAGAAAGGATATATGTATCAAAATCCTTTGGATCTAGTGCACACGGATGTGTGGGGTCCAAGTAAGGAGCCATCTATATCAGGCTCAAGATATTATGTGTCTTTCATAGATGATTGTAGCAGGTGGACCATTCTGTTTTTCATGAAGCACAAGGATGAAGTGTTTAATTGCTTTAAGAAGTATATTGCTCTTGTTGAAAACCAAACAGGTAGGACTTTGAAAAGACTCAGATCAGATGGTGGAGGAGAATACTTCTCTTCTGAATTTGATGCCTTCTTGCATGAAAGAGGCATTAAAAGGGAAGTCACTACAAGGTATACACGTGAACTCAATGGTGTAGCAGAGAGGAGGAACAGAGCTATTGTCGAAGCTGCAAGGTCCATGCTCAATGAAAAGGGATTGCCAAACTACCTATGGGCAGAGGCTGTGTCTACAGCCACATATCTCATAAATAGACTTCCATCTAAGTCACTAGATGGAACCACTCCATATGAAGTGTGGAATGGAAGAAGAAGTAGTTTAGAGCATTGTAAAATCTTTGGATGCTTAGCCTATGCTCACATTCCTTCTCAAGTAAGAGGGAAATTGGATCCCAAGGCAGAGAAGTGTGTATTCATTGGTTATGATCAAAACCAAAAAGGATATAGATTGTACAATCCAACCAATAAAGGATTTTCTATGAGTAGAGATGTAATTTTTGATGAAAGCAAATCATGGTTTGATGATGATAGGAAAGTGAAGCTACCATATGACTTGGATGAAGATTTTCCATCACTTCAACCAAAGGAGCCAAAGCAGATTGAAGAAAGTGATTTGGAGATTGACCTAGAAGACTTGGAAAGACTAAAGCTATGGAAGAACAAAGGTAAAGCAAAGATGCAGGATGCTACAGATGGACCCGAGAGCTCATATCAACCACTTAGAAGGTCTTCAAGGGAGAAGAAGAAACCAGAGAGGTTTGGTTATGATACTTCTTTGGTCACCAAGCCCTCAATCTACATTGCAAAGGATTCAACCAATGAAGAACCTACCACATTCAAAGAAGCACAAAGCAAGAAAGCCTGGAGAGATGCAATGGATGAAGAAATGGAAGCCTTGAAGGAGAACGACACTTGGGAGCTTGTACCTAACAAGCCATCCATGAAGGTAATTGGATCTCGATGGATATACAAAATCAAGAGGAATCCAGATGGAAGTATAAATAGACACAAAGCAAGGTTAGTTGCTAAAGGGTTTTCTCAAACCCATGGTATTGATTATGAGGAGACTTTCTCTCCTGTTGCAAAAATGCCTACAATTAGGGTTCTCATTAGTCTTGCTGCATCTAGAAATTGGAATCTCTATCAACTTGATGTAAAGAATGCTTTCTTGAATGGATGCATTTCTGAGGAAGTGTATATGGCACAACCTCCTGGATATGAGGATGCACATCATCCTAACTATGTATGCAAACTAAAGAAAGCTTTGTATGGATTGAAGCAAGCTCCAAGAGCTTGGAATTTCAGATTGGTGACTTATTTGCAGGAACAAGGATTCAAAGCTAGCGAGGCGGATACCTCTTTGTTCATAAAGATGAATGGATCTGAAGTGATCTATTTATGTGTGTATGTTGATGATATTATTATCACAGGCAATGATCTTGAAGGAATCAAACAGGTAAAGACTCAAACGAAGGAGGAGTTCAAAATAAGTGACCTCGGACCACTCACTTATTTTCTTGGATTGGAGTTGATCTACAAAGATTCAGGTATATACATCACACAAAGGAAGTATGTCCATGACATGCTCGTCAAGTTCAAGATGGAAAATACCAAGTGTGAAGGTACACCTATGGAGAAAAATCATAAGCTTAGTGCTTATGAAGGAGAGCCAATTGAAGACATCACAAGCTATCAAAGCTTGGTTAGAAGTTTGAACTATGCAACACTCACAAGGGTGGATATATGCTATAGTGTTAGCATATTGAGTCAGTTTATGCATAAGCCGAGAAGGCCACATACGGAAGAAGCCAAGAGAGTCCTCAAGTACCTAAAGAGGACCATGAATGAAGGTTTGTTCTATTCATATATGTTGGGAAAGATGGATGGATGCTCCAAGAGACTAAGTAGGTACTGCTAAACCTGCTTTGTACCAGCCCTCTTTTGCTTCAGAGTTGATAAGTAGACCTTCTTAGCTTTCCAATAACACCAAAAAATGGCCTATCTACTTTGGAAGTGATGTGTGTAATGATTGGACCAAAACAGATAACTTTGAAGTTCATAATCTCAAGAAAACCTTCTATTTTAGTCTTGACACCTGCTGACTGTTTTGCTCAGTGTGACCAGTACAATAGAAATTGATAAAATTCCTTCTACGGGTATTTAATTAGCTTAGTAAGCTACCATTTTCAAGTGGAATGATGTAAAAATATAAACTATGCTAAGAGAAATCAATTTTGCAAGTTTAGCTATACCCCCGACTTTTTAGGACTGTAGTAGAAATTGACTAGAGTTCACCTCGACGCCGATTTCTCTGAAATGGCTGAATAGAATCACTTCAAACTTTGATAGCATGTAGATGACTTTGAGCTGAATGCAACAAGCTTTGCATCACTCGATTTGGTAGAGAATTGACCGAGATATGCTCTTGACAAGTTGATAGACTTTTGAGTAGACTAACAGAGAACTCAGGAATTAATGATGTAAATGTATCTATTAATTAACACTTGTATACAATCCCATTGGCATGAATAACATTGCCTAATGGTGTAGAGAGGTGTAGGCTATGGTATAGTCCTCACACACACTCAAACTCAGTAGAATGAGGCTCGCGAATGATCACTCTCTACCGCGACTTTTCAATATCATTTTTATATGTGATGAGCAAAGATTTGAATTCAAATTCAAATTTTGGCTCCCTATGATCAAGCTCCTAAAATCTTGGAGATATTCCTTGAATCAAATGAGCTACTTTTCCACGGCTCATTGTGGTAGGTGATTACAAAAAGATTCTAAGTCAATTTGACTTTTACAATGAGGTAAAGTGGTAATTAACCACTAGCATATGTTCCTATGCTTCTTCATGTATGTGTATCCTTTGATGTATCCTTTGAGCCAAATGTGTAGGCTTGCAAATTACACCAACAGCTCCCCCTCAAGCCAAACATTTTGGCTTAAGTCTTCATCTTTAATCTTCAAGTATATCCTGCAATCCAATCATGGATTTGAACCTGCAAAGTTTCGTTCCATCCAAAGCTTTAGTCAACAAATCTGCACATTGCATGTTGGTTGATACATAGGTAAGTTGAATCTCCTTGCTTATCAACTTCTCTCTCACATAATGGTAATGAACCTCTATGTGTTTAGTCCTAGCATGATAAATAGGATTAGCTACAAGGTGAAGAGAACTTGTATTATCTCCAAAGATAATTGGTGACCTAGTATATAAGCCCAATTATGTATACAAAAGCTTAATCCAAATTGCTTCTTGTGTGGCATTAGCTAGTCCTTTATACTCTGCTTCTATGGAAGACAAAGCAACAGTAGGTTGCTTCTTTGAAGGCCATGAAATTGGTTTGTCACCTGCAAAAGAAATATATCCAAAAGTGCTCCTCCTATCATCCTTACATCCTGCCCAATCTGCATCTGAATAAACTTTGATATCAATATCTGAAGTGTAAGGGAAATACAAACCATGGTTCTGTGTACCCTTGAGATACTTCAAGATTCTCTTGGCAACCTCTAAAAGAGGTATCCTTGGCTTGTGCATAAATTGACTTAGTACACTTACTCCATATGCAATATCAATTCTTGGAAGAGTAGCATAGTTCAAGCTACCCACCATACTTTGATAACCTGTAATGTCTTTGACTTCATCACCTTCATGAGCACTTAGCTTTAGGTTCACCTCCATTGGAGTGCTTGCTACTTTAGCATCCTACAAGTGAAACTTCTTCAACATATCTTGTACATACTTTTTCTGAGTAATGTATATCCCTGAATTAGTGTAAACTAATTCAAGCCCTAGAAAATACTTCAATAAACCAAGATCATTGATCTTGAATTCCTTCATCATCTGGCTTTTAATATACCTGATTCCATTGACATCATTACTTGTAATGATGATGTCATCAACATAGACACAGAGATAGATTACCTCTGAATTACTTCTCTTAATGAACAGAGAAGTGTCAGCCTTGCTCATGACAAAACCTTGGTCTTGGAGGTATGTGGTTAACCTATAATTCCATGCCCTAGGTGCCTGCTTCAATCCATATAAGGCCTTCTTTAATTTGCAAACATAAGTTACCTTCTTAGGGTCCTCATAGCCAGGAGGTTGTCACATATAAACTTCTTCTGAAATCCATCCATTCAAGAAAGCATTCTTGACATCCAATTGGTACATGTTCCAATTCTTTGATGCAGCCACACTTACCAACACTCTGATTGTTGGCATCTTGGCCACAGGAGAAAATGTCTCTTCATAGTCAATGCCTTGGGTTTGTGCAAAACCCTTGGCTACCAATCTGGCTTTGTACCTATTAATTGTTCCATCAGAATTTCTTTTCAACTTATAGATCCATCTGGATCCTATTACCTTCATAGAATCCTTCTTGGGTACTAACTCCCATGTGTCACTCTCCTTGAGTGCTTCAATCTCCTCATCCATAGCTTCTTTCCATTTTTATTTGGTTATTGCTTCTTCATATGAACCTGGTTCTTCATTTGACAAATCTTTGGCAAGATAAACTGAATGTTTAGTAACAAGAGATGTATCATACCCATATCTGATAGGTTTCTTGCTTTCTCTTTGAGATCTTCTGATTGATTATGTTGATGATTCAGGTATTTCTTCAAGCTTTTTCATCTTCATTTTGCCCTTGGACTTCCATGCTTTGAATTCTTCAAGGTTGATAGTGTCTTCATCATCTGAGCTTGAGTCTTCATTCTGAGTAGGTTCCTCCTTTGCAAGTTTTGGAAATTCCTCTTCCAAATCATAGGGTAGTTTGAGCTTCCTGCATTCATTCTCATACCAAGAATCATTTTCATCAAAGATCACATCTCTCCTTACCATAAATCCCTTATTGGTAGGATTATAAAACCTGTAGCCTTTTTTATTTAAATCATACCCAATGAAAATGCATTTTTCAGCCTTTGGGTCTAGCTTACCTCTTATCTGAGAAGGAATGTGCACATATGCTACACATCCAAATATTTTGCAGTGATCTAATGATGGTCTCTTACCATGCCATGCTTCATAGGGTGTCATACCATCAAGTGACTTAGATGGTAACCTGTTTATGAGGTAAGTGGCAGTAGAGACACTCTCTGCCCATAGATAGTTAGGTAACTTCTTCTCATTAAGCATAGATCTAGCTGTCTCAACAATTAACCTATTTCTTCTCTAAGGTACCCCATTTTTTTCAGGAGAATACCTTGTGGTTATCTCTCTTTTGATGCCTCTGTCCTGCAAGAAGTCTTCAAATTCATTGGAGAAGTACTCACCTTCTCCATCTGACCTTAGCCTCTTCAAATTCCTTCCTGTCTGGTTTTCAACTAATGCAAGATATTTCTTAAAATAATTAAATACCTCATCCTTGTGCTTCATGAAGTATAATACAGTCCATCTGCTATAATCATCAATGAAAGACACATAGTACCTTGATCCAGAGATTGAGGGATCTTTGCTAGGTCCCCAAACATCTGTGTGTACAAGCTCTAGATAGTCTTCATGGATATATCCTTTCTTGGAGAAGGGTAACCTGTGAGACTTACCAAATTGACAAGCACCACACTTGTAAATCATATGTTGCTTGGATACATTAGGTATCCCAAGCACACATTGGTCCGTGCACATTTGTTTCAAGGTTCTTTCTCCTATGTGCCCTAACCTTTTGTGCCAAATATCAAGCTCTGAAAGTGTTTGATCTTTATAACTGTATAGTGCAATATTCTTTGTATCATCCAACTCAAAAGTGAAAAGTCTACCTGATTTTTCTCCTTTAGCAATCCTCTTGAACCCATGTCTTGGGTCCTCCACATATGCTCCATATTGATTGAATCTGACCTGCAAACCTTTCTCCACAATCTGACCAACACTCATCAAATTTTTGGTAATGGTTGGTACATAGAGTACCCTGCTCAACAAATTCTCATTACCATCACAAGTCTTAACATTTCTAATTTTAACTACTGAATGCTTTGTATCATCACCTATTTGGACTTGATGTTTACCTTTTGGTTCCTCAAGATCAGAGAGTAGTGCCACATTTCGAGCCACATGATTTGAGCACCCTGAATCAATGTAGAATAGGTGATCATCATTTGTACCTGACTTTGAAGTCATGTTCATGATCAGAAGAGAGTCATCTTGCTCCTTTGTGTAGTTGTTGTAGTCCTTTCTGGTTTTGAATCCTCCTTGGTAGTTGCCATTGTAATTGTTGTTGTGGCCTTGGTGATGGTTGAACCTTCCTCTTGACTGTGAGTATCCACCTCTTTGGTAGCCTCTTCCTCTCTGATTTTTGTAGTTCCTGAAACACTCATATGTAGTATGATTTGATAAACCACAAATGTTGCATGGTGATGAGTTATAGGGTCTCCCCCTACCTTGCTTACCTCCTCTGCCCCTTCCTCTTGAAGATCTACCTCTCCCTGCATAGTTGGCTTGGGAGGTAGAGCCTTCATCTTCCATCTTTTTGCTCTTGCCTTTATCCTTAGACTTCTTATCAGTGTATAGGGCAGAAGAGTTATTACCTTTGGATGTATCTCCATTCTTTGTGAGCTTTGCTTCATGTGTAAATAGCTATCCCATGAGAGTTGTAAGATCTGGAGTGTGCATGTCCATGTAGAGATCCATTGTAGTGGTGAAGCTTTCCCATTTGTCATCAGCCTTGATTCCATTGATCACTTGCCTTACAATTTTTTCTTCTTCAATCCCTTCTCCTATGCTTGCTAATTGATCTGCAAAATCTTTGATCTTGGTCACAAATTCTGAAACAGCTTGCTTAGGTTGCTTCCTTAGTGTTGTGAATTCAATCCACAACTGATTTTTCCTAGCCCTTGTATTGGAGGAAAAATATGATGACAAGGTTTCCCAAGTTTCTTGGGATGTCTTACAATTTCTGATATGTGGCAAAAGAAAGTCAGAAATAGAGTTGAGTAAATATGACCTTGCCAATGCATCCTTAGCACACCATGTGTTGAGCTTTTCTTGTTCTTCCTTGGTTGGTAATCCTCTTGCTTTTGAATGAGGGCAATTCCTCATCTCCTGAGATGTATCCATAGAGACTCCTTGCTTGTAAGTAGGTCTTCATCCTTAGAGACCAAGCTTGATAGTTGTTCCTGTCCAATTTATCAATAAATGAAGGAAAACCATCTCCCATTTTACCTCTATTGCTCTCATACCATTGTTGGGAAAGATGGATGGATGCTCCAAGAGACTGAGTAGGTACTGCTAAACCTGCTTTGTACCAGCCCTCTTTTGCTTCAGAGTTGATAAGTAGACCTTCTTAGCTTTCCAATAACACCAAAAAATGGCTATGTACTTTGGAAGTGATGTGTGTAATGATTGAACCAAAACAGATAACTTTGAAGTTCACAAACTCAAGAAAACCTTCTATTTTAGTCTTGACACCTGCTGACTGTTTTGCTTAGTGTGACCAGTACAGTAGAAATTGATAAAATTCCTTCTAGGGGTATTTAATTAGCTTAGTAAGCTACCATTTGCAAGTGGAATGATGTAAAAAGATAAATTATGCTAAGGGAAATCAATTTAGCAAATTTAGCTATATCCCCGACTTTTTAGGACTGTAGCAAAAATTGACAAGAGTTCACCTCGACGCAAATTTCTCTGAAATGGCTGAATAGAATCGCTTAAAACTTTGATACATGTAGATGACTTTGAGCTGAATCCAACAAGCTTTGAATCACTCGATTTGGTGGAGAATTGATCGAGATATGCTCTTGACAAGTTGACAGACTTTTGAGTAGACTAATAGAGAACTCAGAAATTAATGATGTAAATGTATGTATTAATTAACACTTGTATACAATCCCATTCGCATGAATAACATTGCCTAATGGTGTAGAGAGGTGTAGGCTATGGTATAGTCATCACACACACACTCAAACTCAGTAGAATGAGGCTCGGGAATGATCACTCTCTACCGCGACTTTTCAAGATCATTTTTATATGTGATGAGCAAAGATTTGAATTCAAATTCAAATTTTGGCTCCCTATGATCAAGCTCCTAAAAGCTTGGAGATATTCCTTCAATCAAATGAGCTACTTTTCCATGACTCATTGTGGTAGGTGATTACAAAAAGATTCTAAGTCAATTTGACTTTTACAATGAGGTAAAGTGGTAATTAACCACTAGCATATGTTCCTATGCTTCTTCATGTATGTGTATCCTTTGATGTATCCTTTGAGCCAAATGTGTAGGCTTGCAAATTACACCAACAATATACTTAGATATTGAGCTAAAGGTCTACTCAGATGCAGATTGGGCCGGATCTAGAGATGATAGAAGAAGCACATCCGGGTATATATCATTTGTAGGTTCAAAAATCATTTCTTGGTCATCCAAGAAGCAACCAACTGTGGCATTATCTTCTACGAAAGCCGGATACAGAGGTTTGGCTAATGCAACTCAATAAATCATGTGGTTAAAGTCTTTGTACACAGATCTTGGACTTCATTCTTCAACACCTCACATTTTTGGTGACAACACAAGCTCACTACATCTAGCAGCTAATCCGGTATACCATGCTAGAACCAAGCATATTGAAGTCCACTACCATTATGTAAGGGAGAAGCTAATGAGCAAGGATATTCAACTATCCTATGTCTCTACAGATATGCAATGTGCAGACATGTTGACTAAAGCTCTTGATGGTACAAAGTTAAGTAGATTCAAGTTGATGATTGGCTTGCAGGAAATCAAGGACAATTGAAGATTTATTTGGAGGCCAAGCATGTTAGGCTTGAGGGGGAGCTGTTGGTGCATTTTACCCAAGCCTACATGCTTGATATGCTTGATATTATGATCATTTGTAAGTCACATGTGTAGTCATGTGAACACCTCTTGTAAAAGAGTTCATTTTTATCTCTTGTAATTGAAAAAAGAAAAGGAAAAAGATGGCTTACCTCATCCATGATGTAAAAGCAAAGTCGTGGCTCTATCTACCTAAAACCATGAATTTTTGAGCTAAGGGAATATCTCCTAACTTTGGGGATCCCTTTTAGGTGGAGCCATTCGAATTCGAATTCAAAACTCCCTCCAAGAATAGGTATAAAAAGAGCAAGAAGGAAGAGGCGATTAGCAAGCTTTGTACGTGACCACTTAATGTCATTTTGTAGAGATTGAAGAGCTTAATCCATAGCTCTATCATTCTACTCCCATTGTGCAAACATTCATTGCCAATGTGGTTGTAATCATATGTGAATCTATACATTTATCATTATCTACTTCTCTGTTTTGTTCTCTGCTATACTCACTCAGAGTAGTAACTTCAGAAGGTCATATCTTGAGTTTTGCTCAACCTTTTTCAGTGTTTTAATGTGTTTTGGATAGCTCTTACTGTCTTCATTTGTGCATATAAAATTTTCAAGGTCATTGGATTCACACTTTTGGAGATATTCTCTGCATCATGTCAAAGATTTTGACAGTCATATGCACTGCTACGTCATCCATTCATCGTAAGTGGGGGAGCCAGTGGTGAATAGTTGCCATCATATAGCCAAAAGTGGGTGGTCCACGGGGTGGTGTGAAGTATGGGTAATTGAGCCAATCTTGTTGTCCTGTACTTTGAAAAGGACTTCTAGGAGCACGTCTTGGCATTGGTCCCCAACAAGGGTTATACTTTAAGTGGAGTGCTGTTTTGACCCATGTGCTCATTATCTCTCGATATTGTTGTAATAAGTCCTGGAACCAAGTTGGTTGAAATATCTCTCCTCTTTGCGCCGCATCCGGTGGAAAGTCATCACGCTCAAACTGCGTTGCGTGGGAGGGTTTCTTGCCTGTTTCCTTTTCGATGGCCAGCTCATATTCGGCGATTAGCATAAAATATGGCTTATATTGAAGGTGGTGCCTAGATATATACCTGCGAGGGGCCAAGTGAGTGAAATAAGGGGATTGTAAAATTCATTCTTCTATCATAGCCATGGCATGCAACTGAGCTTCCACACATGCTGAGTGGGTCTTGCCAAGTTCTTCTACAGTCTTCATCCATGCGGGGGTAGGGAGTTCAAATGTGGTATGGCCTTCGGTCGTGACGCATCCGCCTCGGATGGGTTGTGGTTCTTAGGCTTCTTCAAAAGTGTCCTCCACCGGGATAATCATTGTTTCTTCATCCGCTAGTAGTTCCGATGTGGAATCTGGCCTAGGGGATGCTTCGTATGTTGCTATCTGTGTTTGAAGAGTCAATACTTGGGCCCGTAAAGTGTTGAGTTCCTCGATGATCTTAGGAGATGGGGCCGTAGGAGCTGGTGGTGCTTGTTGTACAGGTGCTCTCAACTAGAGTATTTTGTGGTCTTCTTTGAGCTTCTGGTATGCCTTGTTCATGCTGTCATAATCTTCTAGTAATCTGATGTGATCTTCTAATAGTATCTTCATGGATTCAGAGGGAACAACTTTGAAATGCCTAGGACTCAAGGGTTCATCCGGTTGATCTAAAGCAACTTCAATGTTCTCTCTATTCTGCTCCTGCAAGTGTTGGTTCTCTTCTTTAGCTACTGCGAGGTGGCGTCTGAGGAGACCCATGTTTCTAGTGAGCGGCGCATTGCAAATGGTTTGATCCCTTAACAAATTGTCTATATCAGTAATGGCCTCTTTTGTCTTCTGTTCACTTTCGAGTTCTAGTTTGTGGTAGGCATGGTGTAGCTCTTGGTAGCATGTGTTAAGGGAGGCATTCTTGATTGATAAAGAGTTTAGCTGCAACTGTAAGTCGTTCATGGTCTGCTGTAGTGTCTGATAACTGGTGCCTAGAGATGCAAATTCATCTCTCACTTGTGTCATGCATGCAAACATCTGACGAAATGCAGTGTCGATGGTGGGTGATAATAATAATGGTTGGGTGAGTGAGGATGCTGTGGGTGTGGTTGTTGATGCAAGGGGAAGGGGGAATAGGGGTGGGAAGGTGGATGCAGTGGTGACTGTGGAGAAATGTGATGTGCCTAAATGTGGTGGTGAAATGGATGAGGTGAGTGGTGGTGCAGTGGGTGGTGATATGTTCATGTCACTTGATGTGGTGTCGAGTGCCATGACTGTGAATAGTGGAGTGATAGTCGATGCGTGCATGGATGTGAATACATGATTAACAAAAGTTGCCGAATAATTTACATATGGAGTAGTCTCTTGTATGGCTTGGTGGACAGGGGAAAGAGGAAATATAGTGGGGCGAGGAGGCGAAATAGGTAAGAAGGTTAATGGAGGGGGAAATGGGAATAGGGGTCTTGGAGGGGTGGGGAAGAAAGGGAAGGATGGATGGAGAAATGGACTAGATAGAAGGGTGGAAGTCCTAGGAGGGAGACTAGGTTGGGTGGGTGCGGAAAGGGTGAAAGGAATGGAAGCAACAAAAGCTTCTGCTATCGCACTATCAAAAGATGTGGAGGGTCTGGGGAGGCAGGGTGTATGGGAGAGAGTGGATGGGCGGGGGGTGAAAGAGGAGCGGTTGGGGTGGTGGGTACTTCGACAACAGTGGTGGTATGTACAGTAGAAGTGTGGGGTGGGGAGTCGATGATTATCATTTCTTCTGCCAAAGATCCTTCAAGGATGAGGCGTGCTTCCTTGGCTTGGTGGGACGAATGAGCATTCGTCAGTACACAAATGTATTGACCTGATTTTGATAGTAATCGAATTCAGCGTGGCTCACACTGTGGTAGTGGCTTTCTCTGCAAATATCGTAATGCTTCATTAGTGCCCACTGATTTAACTAGTTCTCTGAAACCTTGGATGTAGGCTCTTCGAATCCATCTGTGGCGAGTTCCTGTTCGACAAGCACTTGGCTTTCTTCTTCAGATAGCTTTCTGTGTGCCCAAACTGCTTGCATGGTTCGGTATAGCTTCTTGATGGCCAATGTATAGGTAGCTGCTTCAAATGTCTCATCTTCATAAGTACTAGTGTCACCCTGGGTATCAGTGTGCTGTTCCTGTTCATCGGTCTGCACATTCTCTTGAGATTCCTGGCTTCCCTAACTAGCTTCATCATCTCCATCTTTATCATCTGTTTCTGTCCTTTCTTCTTTGAAACTGGGGACTACTTGTTCTTGTTGTTGGTCAGGGGGAGTTGTAGGGTAACTTGGTCGTTCATATTCCTGAGAGAAAAAATTGTCCTTTTGAGAACTGAAATTTTTTTGAAAAAGCGTCCAGCATTTCAAAATCGAACGTAGTATTTGTTGGTTCTGCTTCCAGATTGGGTATATGAAAAGTAAACGCTTGCGCACCGATGGAGGTGGGAATTTCTACTGCAGTGGTGGTAGGCTCCTGGACGGTGGTTGCTTCAGAGGTAACGGTACTGGTAGTACCTTTTGTGATAATCGATTGTGACAATCGTATGAAAATGGGTTGTATTGGCATAGGTGGTTCCATAGGTGACTGTTCTGGAGATGGCTGGGGTGAAGGGGACTCTGGAATTTGTAGGCATGGGATAGTTCCGCGCATGCGCTTTCCTGCCCCACCTTTGCTAACTTTTCTGGCTTTCTTGGCTATCCCTTTAAATGCCTTCAACTCTTCACTCATCATAGCATGCTCTATTGGCAAGTCGTATGCCAAAAACATATAAACAATGCACATGAGAGCACAACATCCACGGATGAATTTCTTTCTCTCTCATCTTTGTTGTGCTAGATACAACTGATCAATAATCCAACTTGCCAGATCTACCGTTTGGGGCTTAATACATGCTAAATATAAACCGAACCAAATACGTTTGTGGGGCATAGTGAATCGATCCTAAGCTGGGAATGCAAAGTGTTGCATACATATATGTAATGGTTTAGATAGCTCAGGTGTGATGGCCGAGATGTCTTCCCATTTGATAATGTCACCGCACTTCATCGGCTCTGGAATCAACCTTTCTCGCTCTATCAGCGTGTGAGTTCCGTGGATGTTAATAGCGGCTCGAATCAAATATTTTGATAGGTAGAACTTTTTGAAAGGGGGGCCATTTACCAAAGACTACAAAATGAAAGTGCTTGGCAAGTCCTTGTTCTCTGAGGCTATAAGTGTGGCTACCAGGTAGTAGCATCTGTAAAAATACGGTTTGGGTAGTGGATCACTAAAGTATTTTGTAAAACCTGCTCTTGCCTAAACATGCTTTAAATCTTTAGTATTTTGAAGCGCTGCAAATTCTCTTGAGAAAAACTGATACTTTCCCCATTTACTACTATCAAAAGTCAAGGTGGCATAAAAAATGAAGTCTGCGTCTGCCAGAGGTCTTGCTAAACCTTGAAACCAATGAGAATTTTGGTGAACTTTTTCAGTGTATCCCCTAGGTGGATCATGAATTGGCATGAGTCCGGGGAATCCTTGAAATTCCGATGGCTACGATGTAGGATGGGGCTCAGCCAGTAATTCACCAATACTGACCACAGGTACACCGGGGCTAGCTTCAGACGGTCCTTCTATCTGCATGATGATGGATGCAAATGTGGAGAAGATCTGCTACAAAAGATAGCACATTAGTATGGTCCAGTTGAACCGTCACGATGGTTCATGAGGAGGTCTGGGAGTGGGTCATGCGATCCAAGTGTTGTGAGGTGGTTTATGGAATGATTTGTGCAAACTAATGCAGGTCTCTAGACACCTACATGCTTCAGATAGTGTATACATTGCTTGATGAGATGTTATTACAAGTGAAGTTGGGATTATAGTGTGTGAATTTGTACAAAGTTCAGTTGTGAATGAGTTATTACAAGGGTAGTGTTTAATCGGGGTATGCTAGATAATTGGTCATGGAAGATCTTCTGGATACATTTCGGTATTCATCTCCTAAGGGTTGCTGAAAGGGTGGTATGTTTCTGCTGGGGAACAAAAGTTGATATTGGATGTGGTGGGATGGAGGGGTGAAAAGATTTTTGAGTGTTATATATTACATGGCTTGAGTGTTGAGCTATAATACAGTGTTTGGGTAACCAAATCTACATGGGTGTGGGTTGATTCCTCAGATACTTCTTGGTGCTCCAAATTTGTTGACTGTTCGTACTTGTAGAAGAAGGTCGAGGGGATGTCGGATGCTGACTCTGCTTCTGCCCTAGCTTCTTCTGATCATTGTCTACATTGTTGAAAACTGGTGGTGCTTTTTGTCCTTTTGGCACCCATATTTGTCTCATCGCGCTTGTTCTCTAATGCTGATACTGCTACTTTTTTTGCATCATCTGGTAGGGTTGTCAGTTTGGGTTGCTCCGTCGTGGGTGAATCCTTTGTGGTTGAGGTTGAGAGGTCAGATGGACACTCTGCTTTGGAAAAGAAGGGAGGTCCAACACTTGCGATACTTGCCCATTAGGACGTGCAACATTTTGTACCATTAATCTAGGCCAGTCCGCAGTAAGTGTGGAAGGATGGGCACTGCAGGGTATAGTGCCCATTTGGCCACTGATGCAGTCCACCTGATTGCTGATGCAACCCACCTGACCATTGCTGGAAGACCAGGGGAAAATCTATTGACCCTCTTTTATCTAGCAACTATCCATTGCCAAGCTCTCATGGGTTGACTTTGAAACGAGCGTGCTTAGCCAAGGGATCTGTCCAAATATCTTTTGGTCCTCCGTCGCTTGTGTTTCATATGGTCTAGGGTTACATGCCGCAGGTAGAGTGCAGTTAGGGAAGTCAAGCGGTATCACTCGCTGCTGATCTAAGGTTGCAATTTGCAAGGAGCCTTGTCCAAGATTAGGTCCACTAAGTGATCGTATAGCTAGTCTTGGCCAAGGATTAGGGGTTCTATTAGGTCATCATCATGGCACACTAGTAGATTTGTTGTGATGTATGGATCGTCTGTAATAAGCATAATGACCCATGAAAGCCTGTACCTCTTTTATGTTGTTTGGCCTAGGTAGGTTTGCAATTACTTTTACTTTTTCTTCATCCGTAGAGATTCCGTTCTTTGACATAATGTGTCCTAGAATTTTGCCTTGTCTGACCATGAAAACACATTTTTCTGGGTTCAGGAAAACCTGATATTCTCGACATTTGTTAAATACTTGCCTTAGTTCTGGGATATGAGTCTGCCTTATATTCGAATGTGCACATATGTCATCGACATAAACTTCCAAATTCTTGCATAAGAATTCCTTAAAAATGTGACACATAAGTCGCTGGAAAGTGGCAGGTGCATTCGTCAGCCCAAATGGCATCACACGAAATGCAAATATGCCCCATTCTGTGACAGAAGCCATCTTATGTTGATCTTCTAAAGCAATGGCTACTTGATTATAGCTTGAGAAACCATCAAGAAAGCTGTAAACTTCCTTGCCCGCAACTCTTTCCAATAAATGTTCCGTGATAGGAAGAGGATAACTGTCTCTAATCGTGGTGGCATTAACTTTTTTAAGGTTAATACACACATGCAATTTTCCTTTCTTCTTGGGCACTACCACAATCGGGGATACCCATTCACTATGCTCAATTTCGTAAATGAATTCTGCTTCTTTCAAACGATCTATTTCCTCTTTAATCTTAGCGGCATAGTTATCATTGTACGTGTATGGTTTCTATTTAGTAGGTTTTGCATTTGGAACCATAGGGATTCTATGGGAGCATATATCTGGGTCTACTCCTTTCAAGTCTTTGTAACTCCAAGTGAACACATCTCTGTATTCACGCAGTAGGGCAATTAACTCTTCTTCTTCTTCATTTGTCATATCATGCCCAATGTATGTACATTTTTCTTTTTCTCCTTCTATGGTGACTATGATTTTTTTGGTTTTCTCTCGGTTATCGTATACTTCTCCAATGTCGGATTTTCTTTTAGGCATTCTTACCATGATTCTTCTATCTTCTATTTCATACTTCTTGAAGTTATCTAGTACTTCCATGAGTGGTTCTTCTTCTTCTTCTTCTATCTTACGTGATTTCTTTCTCTTCTTTTGTTTGCCTTCTGTATCTTGTAAGGATGGCTCAAGTTGTTCCATTGGACTTTACTTTTCTTCTTCAGAGTTTTTGGCTTCTACAAAATAAAGATATTCCTCTTCTGTGGAATAGAAGGGTTCCATGATGATGGATTCTAGGTCCTCATCATCACTCTCGTCTTGTTGTTGGGTCACTTCCATGCATTCTTCTACGATAAAGTCTTCCTCAACAGGTTCAATCATGAAATTGGAAATGTCATACCCGTCTTCATCACAATGAGGGGTCCATTGTTCTTTGTTTGCCGCCACCTCCATTGTGGCTAAGATTTCTACCCAACCATGAGGCTCGAATTCCTTGTCTGGAAATACTATTGGTGCATAAGCTGGGTTTTGAAGGGTTCTTGGATGTTGTTATGAACCTAAGGTCCTGGCTTCTAACCGTTCTTCCTCTTGTTTGGCTACTTTACACATCCATAAACGAGTATCCTCATGCAACCATGAGGGATCTGGTTCCAATGAGTGTACCGATTCTGTTTCCTCTTGTGTCTTATGGATGGTGTTCCATTGTATTGGGGGTACATCTCGATGGGAATAGTCTTTAAGATTTACTTTACTAGTCACTCCTAAATGTTGCAAGTACAAAGAATTAGTTCCCTGATGGAGAGTGTTAATCTCCAAAAGAACAAGTTAACCTTGAAATTAGATCACCTCTATATCAAGGTTAACCTTAGACTCCACCAAACTTAGAGATCATTCACCAAATTATCAGAAATATTGAAAGTTCTAAAAAATTCAACTTCTCAGGAAAGTCTGCTGCAGATTAGTCACTCATTGACTAATCAATCCTGTAAAGTTTTTGATAAAACTTTGCACAACACTTCGTCTTAAGGTTGCGCAACTTTGCCAAGTTAAATCTCTCAAAAAGATTAAGTACACACTGAGAAATGTGTGAAACACTCTACCTATGTCTGAAAGTGCTTCTCTGTAAAAGCGACTTTGACACCTGCAACTTCTTAGCACTGGTTCTCCCAACTCTGAACCCGTTTGATCAAGATCTTCTAGCCATAGATGGCTTACCTTCCAACTTAAATTTTAAGCCCTCATTTGTGTAAACCTTTACACTGTGGACTGAGCACTGGCCATTTCTTTGAAGATGAAATGTGCGCCAGATTTCTCGACTCTCAGAACATCTTCACATATGAATGTTCCTAAGCAAAATTCTCACAACCTGATTGAAATTAATCTCTCAAATTCTAGCCATAGATAGATTAGCTATGGACTTAGATACGTGCAAAAGGATTTCTCAAAAGATTAAACACAGAGGGAGCAGACAGCAAAATATCGGGCGCAAAAATTTTCGATTTCTCAGAAAATTTACATCTAAGTGAGGATGGACAAATTCACTCACTCTTCATGTGTTCAATGACACTAATTTCTCTCTTCCTATTTTCAAATCTTCTTCTGCTCTACTTGCTCGACATTTTCCAACATATTTATAGATGAATATATACAAGTGTATGACTTAAACAAGGGTATAAGTCAGCTAATGTACATATGTGTACATATCTTTGAGTTTTCTGAAAATGTCCTTCCTTCAACCATCTGGCTTTGTTTCCTTCTTGACTCCTTGACTTCATTTCTCCATAATCCTTCAATTGATGATTGTCATGCACCAACAGCTCCCCCTCAATCATTAATTGAGGTTCTTCTCTATCTTCTTTACTCCAGCCATATCCTTGAATCTTTGTAGTTTTGGTCCATCTAGACTTTTTGTCATCATATCTGCAACTTGATCTTTTGTGGGAGTGTGTATGACTTCAATCTCCTTCTCAATGACCTTCTCTCTCAGAAAATGATACTGTATTTCAATATGCTTAGTTCTAGCATGAAATACAGGATTAGCTGCCAAGTATAATGAACTCATATTGTCTCCAAAAATAATAGGAGTACTCTGAATCACATCAAAAACTTTCAAAAGTGTCTTTAGCCATATTACCTCTTTTGCAGCTTCCACCATACCTTTATATTCTGCCTCTGTGGATGACAAAGCAACTGTATGTTGCTTCTTGGAACACCATGAAATCAATTTGTCTCCTACATAGCACAAGTATCCATGTGTTGATCTTCTATCATCAACATTACCTGCCCAATCTGCATCACTATATATCTTGATTCTTGTATCTGAAGTAAACCCATAATACAACCCTTCTTTGAGTGTACCCTTGATGTACCTAAGTACTCTTTGTCCTGCAATCCAATGTTCCTTTCTAGGACAATGCATGAATTGTGAAAGCACACCAACTGCATATGACAAGTCAGGCCTTGTCAATGTAGCATAAATCAAGCTACCAACCAAACTTTGATAGAGTTTCATATCTTTGAACTCTTCTCCTTCAAACCTAGACAATTTATGATTCACTTCCAAAGGTGTAGGTGCAACCCTGCAATCTTCCATTTTAAATTTGGTTAGCAAATTTTTAAGATACCTTTCTTGGGTCACATATACTCCATGTTGAGTATAAGAGATCTCCATTCCCAAGAAGAATGATAGGTTCCCCAAATCACTGATTTTGAACTCTTCCTCCATCTGCTTCTTGATCATTTGTATCCCCTTATCATCTGTTCCTGTAAGTATTATATCATCAACATAAATACACACATAAATGAACCCATCTTCACTTGCTTTGACTAGCAAGCTACTATCTGCCTTTGATGCTTGAAATCCAAGATCATTCAAGAATTTTACAAGCCTATAATTCCAAGCCCTTGGGGCTTGCTTCAACCCATACAAAGCTCTCTTGAGCTTACATACATAATTTGGACTCACTTGATCTTTGAACCCATCTGGTTGCTCCATGTAGACTTCATCTGAAATGTAACCATTCAAGAAAGCATTTTTAACATCTAATTGAGACAACTTCCAACCTTTACAAGCAGCAATTGCAATGAGTGTCCTTATGGTTGTCATCTTTGCCACAGGACTATAAGTTTCATCATAGTCCACTCCATATGTCTGTGCATATCCTTTCACAACAAGTCTAGCTTTGTACCTAGACACACTTCCATCTGCAAATCTCTTTGTTTTGTAAACCCACTTACATCCAATAATCTTCTGACTATTAGGTTTAGGAACCAAATCCCATGTTTGATTCTCTATCAATGCATCATACTCCTCTTGCATAGCATCTTCCCAATTCTTCTTCCCTTTGGCCTCTTCATATGTAGAAGGGTCTTCATCTGCTTTTACCAAATAAGCATAATCTTTAGTAGTCAAGAATGAAGTGTCATAGCTATACCTTGTAGGTTGCCATTTGTGCCTAGATGACCTCCTAACTTCTGCACTTCTTGAAGTTTCTGGTTCATCACATTCTGGATCAAACCTTGGCCTCTCTTCAACTTCAACCTGCACTTCATTACTCTCACTTTCATCAAATAATTGAACCTTTGCTTTACCTTTTCTTTGTTCCACTACTTCTTCATTATCTGCATGTACATTATATTTACCTGCATACCAAGTACCTTGCTCATCAAATGTAACATCCTTGGATACAATAAATTGCTTTGTGGATGGACTCCACAACCTGTATCCCATTTGCTTATCATCATAGCCAATGAATACATACTTTTCTGCCTTAGGCTCCAACTTATGCCTCAATTGAGATGGCACATATGCATATGCCAAGCATCCAAATATTTTGCAATGATCCAAGGTAGGTTTCTTACCCCACCAAGCTTCATATGGTGTCATACCCTGCAAAGCTTTACAAGGCAATCTATTAACCAAATATGTAGCTGTATTAACAGCCTCAGCCCACAAATAATTTGGGCAATTCTTCTCTTTCATCATGGACCTTGCAAACTCAACAAGAGTCCTATTTCTTCTTTCTGCTACCCCATTTTGTTGAGGAGAGTACCTGCAAGTAACTTCTCTCTTTATACCTGCATTCCACAAATAATCATTGAACTCATTTGAAAAATACTCTCCCCCTCCATCTGACCTTAGTCTCTTCAATTTTTGTCCTGTAATCCTTTCTGCATATGCATGATAGTGTTTAAATGTATTAAACACTTCTGACTTTTCCTTAATCACATAAATTGTGATCCACCTGGTAGCATCATCAACATATATGACATAATATCTTGAACCATTTATACTAAAGTCCTTTGAAGGACCCCACACATCTGTATGCACCAATTCAAGTCTTTCTGAATACATAAATCCATGCTTGGAATAGGATTGCTTATGAGCCTTACCTAATTGACATGCCTCACATCTGTATGTCATGTGTTGACCTGCAATGTTAGGCATTCCAAGCACTGAATCATTGTTAATCATTTCTTTGATACCTCTTTCATTAAAGTGTCCAAGTCTTTTGTGCCAAAGATCCAATTCTGACACCTTCTGCTCTCCATATGTGAACATAGCATGTCCAACATTTCCTTGTACCTTCAATGTGAAAAGCCTTCCTTCTTTCTTTCCTGCAATAACTTGTTTATACCCTTGACTAGGGTCTTCCACATAAACTCCATCATTGGTAAACCTTACCTCATAACCTTTTTCCACAATTTGACCTACACTGATCAAATTCTTTGGAATTGTGGGAACATAAAGTACCTTACTCAGAAGAGTGCTCCCATCCTTAGCTTTGACTGAACCAATTGACTTTACCTTATGCTTTGTATTATCACCTGTCTGCACTGTATGATTAATTGCATTATGATCTAGGTCAGTCATCAAAGCAATATTTCCACTTAAATGATTACTACATCCTGAATCAATATAGAACACTCTCATGTCCTCATGTGAGGTTTCACATGTATTCATAATGAGAGTCGAATCCTCCTTTTGATCTGATGCATAGTTGTAGTAGGTGTTATTATAGGATTGACTTTGGAAGTTTCTTCCACCACCTCTTCCAAAAGAATTCCTACCACCTCTACCTCTGAAATTTCCTCTCTGAAATCTACCTCCTCTTGCTCTTTGATTAAAGTTCTGATAATTACCATTGTTTTGATTATTATGCCAACAATCATGAGATAGATGATTGGTCTTACCACATATCCAACAAGCTCTTGCATTCTCTTTGTTGTTTCTGCCTCTTCCTCTACTTCTGCCATTTCCTCTTCCTCTTATGAAATTTGCTTGGTTTGAAGTACCTTCTTCTTCACTTGATTGTTGCTTCCCTTTGTTGGCTTTCTTCTTGTCTTTAGAATACATTGCATGACCTGCACTCTTATCAACATCTCCTTTGATATCATTCTCAAAAGTTAGCATATGACCTAACAATTGATTCAAATCAGGAGTAAAATGATCTAATGAAAGTTCTGTAGATAAAATGAAAGGCTTCCACTTCTCATCTCCTCTTAGCCCTGTGAGTATTTGTCTTACCAATTTGTCTTCTTCAATATCTTCATCAACTGCACCTAAAGAATCTGCAATGTCCTTCATCTTTGTCACATAATCAGAAATTGATTGTGAGGCCTTCTTCTTGAAGGTAGTAAACTCTGCCCATAGTGAAGCCTTCCTTGACTTAGTTGTATTTTGGAAATGTTCTTCCAAAGCATTCCAAATGTCACAAGCACTCTCAAGTCCTCTAATGTGAGGAAGCAAATAGTCATTGACTGCCATGTAGATGATGCTTCTTGCTTGAGCATCCTTCTTCATCCAATTCTTCAAATCTGCAAGCTCCTCCCTAGTTGGAACACTAGGATCTCTGAATTCTGGCTTTTCTTCATCTCCTGTGATATATCCTATCAAATCTTTGCTCATAAGGTGAGCTTCCATCCTCATAGACCATGCAGGATAGTTCTCTCTATCCAACTTTTCAATTTGGAGACTATCTCCCATCTTTACTTCACCTGTAGCTTCAAATCTTTAGCCTTTACAGATAATGAATGTACCTTTACTTCGAATGTTGCTCCTTCTGATCCTTTTGATGCTCTTTGTATGCCTTCCTTTGATCTTTCTTCACACTTTGACCTTTTGCACCTTCAAAATGTAAAATTTTGTACTTCTGCAATAGTCGGAGTCTTCTTCTTCTCAATTTTGACACAACCTGCTCTGATACCACTGATGGAGAGTGTTAATCTCCAAAAGAACAAGTTAACCTTGAAATTAGATCACCTCTATATCAAGGTTAACCTTAGACTCCACCAAACTTAGAGATCATTCACCAAATTATCAGAAATATTGAAAGTTCTAAAAAATTCAACTTCTCAGGAAAGTCTGCTGCAGATTAGTCACTCATTGACTAATCAATCCTGTAAAGTTTTTGATAAAACTTTGCACAACACTTCGTCTTAAGGTTGCGCAACTTTGCCAAGTTAAATCTCTCAAAAAGATTAAGTACACACTGAGAAATGTGTGAAACACTCTACCTATGTCTGAAAGTGCTTCTCTGTAAAAGCGACTTTGACACCTGCAACTTCTTAGCACTGGTTCTCCCAACTCTGAACCCGTTTGATCAAGATCTTCTAGCCATAGATGGCTTACCTTCCAACTTAAATTTTAAGCCCTCATTTGTGTAAACCTTTACACTGTGGACTGAGCACTGGCCATTTCTTTGAAGATGAAATGTGCGCCAGATTTCTCGACTCTCAGAACATCTTCACATATGAATGTTCCTAAGCAAAATTCTCACAACCTGATTGAAATTAATCTCTCAAATTCTAGCCATAGATAGATTAGCTATGGACTTAGATACGTGCAAAAGGATTTCTCAAAAGATTAAACACAGAGGGAGCAGACAGCAAAATATCGGGCGCAAAAATTTTCGATTTCTCAGAAAATTTACATCTAAGTGAGGATGGACAAATTCACTCACTCTTCATGTGTTCAATGACACTAATTTCTCTCTTCCTATTTTCAAATCTTCTTCTGCTCTACTTGCCCGACATTTTCCAACATATTTATAGATGAATATATACAAGTGTATGACTTAAACAAGGGTATAAGTCAGCTAATGTACATATGTGTACATATCTTTGAGTTTTCTGAAAATGTCCTTCCTTCAACCATCTGGCTTTGTTTCCTTCTTGACTCCTTGACTTCATTTCTCCATAATCCTTCAATTGATGATTGTCATGCACCAACATTCCCCAATCTTGTACAATTTGCAATTGATGCATGAATAGTGTTGGCATCATATGAGAAGAAGCCAAGTACGAGCATGTATGCAGATCTAGCACTGAGGCAACCCATCAATTTTTTCCAATCCTTACGCATTTTAAAAGCGATTCTCATCACTAAAAACCATTGTAAATACCTTTTCCCTTTTTGTTAGCTCCATTTTGTACAAGCCGAGGAGTCCTCAAGCTTGAGGAGCCTTAGAAGTAGTTGCCTACCAATTTTCATATTTTTTAGATCTTGTTTGAACCCTCAAATAAGCCCTGGAACCTAATTTTTAACTAGGCCTGACACTAGGTCTGGACAGGATCAAAGTTAGTCAAAAACTATAAATAGAGCTAGAGAGCTCATTTTTGGGGGCTAGCTTCTTGTAGTTTTGAGCTTGTATGAGAACTTTGTTGCAATAGAAGTGAGCTCCATTGTCTTACTCTCTTTGTTCTTGCTGTGTGTGCGCGCGTGTGTGTATGTGTGTGCATGTTAGTGTGCTTCGCACTCACACATTTGTGCCTTCGCTTGCTCGAGGTCTTCATACCATCCTCATGTCTTCCCGGATTGACATTAAAGGAGGTGCTACTCATCACTGAGCTACACCAAATTTTGGCGCCGTTGCTGGGGATTCAAGCTTTGAGGACGAGCATGTGATGGTAAGACGTAGAGAGGACGCGTTGGAATGGTAAGTAGTAGGTAAATTTCTGATTTTTCTCCATCTCCATCTCCATCTTCATCTCCACCTTCATCTCCTTCTCCACCTTATATTCTCATTTCCAAACCATTTCCTCATTTGCTTTGTGCGAGTTTGAGAGAGAGCGAGTGTGTGTTCTTGCTTGTGTGTGTTTTTTTTGCATGTTTCTTGCAGGTTGCAGCTCCATCATCATCTCCAACAAGCTCAGCAGGTACGGATTTTGTCTACGCAAGCCCCGAGGTGTCGAGCTCGAGCTATCGCGACACTCCGAAAACTTCACCCGATCACGATTTTGAGTGCACCACGACACTGCGCAGGCCTAGAGCTCCTAGGATCACTAGACAGAACAACAAAATTCACCATAACCCGACCTATTGTGACACCTCAAAGCATCACGATACCCACCACCTATCGCGACACCTCGAAGTATCGCGACACTCCCGACCTATCGCGACACCTCGGAGTATCGCGACACTCCCAAGTATCACGACACTCCCGACCTATCGCGACACCTCGGAGTATCGCGACACTCCCAAGTATCGTGACACTCCCGACCTATCGCGACACCTCAGAGTATCGCGACACACCGACCCCACCTATCGCGACACCTCGGAGTATCGCGACACTCCCAAGTATCGAGACACTCCCGACCTATCGGGACACTCCCAAGTATCGCGACACCCCGACCTATCGCGACACCCCGACCTATCGCGACACCTCGACTTATCGCGACACCCCGACCTATCGCGACACCTCGACTTATCGTGACACACCGACCTATCGACCTATCGCGACACCCCGACCTATCGTGACACCTCGACTTATCGCGACACTTCTGTGAAGAGATGGATAAGTATGTGTTTGAAGATGAAGAGGTGTTGCAAAATCCTTGATCTACACCAGCCAAATGAACTCCAGGAGTAGATGGTGGGCCCTTTTAGCTTGCCAATGGATGTATTAGACACCCTAAGTACCTTGGAAGATCACTCTCAAAAAGATAGATCAAAACAGATAAGTTGGAGTTAGCTCAGAGGTGAAAACTTGCTATTCTTGGTTCATACACCTGTCTAGTGTTTTACATACTTCTCTGAGCACAGCAGCAATTAGCTTAATTCCTCTTGGGGAAGTCTAGGTAGTTTAAAGAGCTAACTTTCAAGGGTAATCTCATCAAAAATAATGAACCACACACTGAGAATGAGTTTTAACAAGTGATGACATCATCCCGATTTTCACGGGCTGCTACAGAAATAGACCAGTGAGCAGAAAAATCAACATAACTCAAAATGTAGAAATTCTATGATTATGAAAATTTGTATGGTTATACTAGACAGTAAGCTGCATCCAACAAGCTTTAAATCACTGAATTTGGATAAGTAACCACTGAGAAATGGCTCTGACAAGATGAGTGAAAAAGTCGGGTACCTGACAGAGAAGTGAAGATGAACAGACCCTGTTGACTTCAAATGAACATAACTGAATATTGCAACATCCAAATGACATGAAAATTTGTGAGCATATAGTAGACTTACAGAGCTAACTTTACCAAGTTAAATCACTGAAAATGATGCACCAAGCTCAGAGAAAACATCTCTGCAAGCTGACTGAGAAAACTGAGAGTAATGGTAGTGAGTAGTACACTTCACAAGAACATGGAAAGATGAACTCAAATAATCATGAAAATGAAAGTATATTGCTTGTACAATACAATGACTTACTGATACATATGTGTGCCTTGTAATCACACCTTGATATGGCATAAAGCTCAGCTCTTGGAGGTCTTCACATAGGTCTCTCTAACCACGACTAAAACTGCCAGCTATTTATAGTTGAGTTTGGGAGGCTAACTTCCCTCAATCACTCTCCAATCAATCAATGATTGATTTGATTCTCTACCTACCACAAATCACGAATTCGTGGCTCCTCTTTCCATTCTTGATCAAGTGGACTCAACCACTTAAGATTCTCTTACTTTTACATTAAGTAAACTCTTCAAAAGTTACAAGAGGTAGTTCACAAGTGAACTTTATAGTCTTCTTTTTAAAGCTTCTTCTAAGACTTTGTGAGACTCAAGCCAATACTTAGGCTTGTCATACACTTGCTCCAACAGCTCCCCCTCAAGCCAAGTATGCTTGAGGTCTTCAATCTTCCAAGATTACCTGCAAACCAATCATAGCCTTGAATTTGCAAAGCTTTGTACCATCCAATGCTTTGGTTAGAATATCTGCACATTGTTGATGAGTGGACACATATGATATTTGAATCTCTTTGCTTAGAACCTTCTCTCGTACATAGTGATAATGAACTTCAATATGTTTAGTCCTTGCATGAAAAATAGGATTAGGAGCCAAATGAATAGAACTCATATTGTCACCAAAAATAGTTGGAGTTCTGAACTCCAATCCAAGATCTTTGAATAATGTCTTCATCCACATAGCTTCTTGTGTAGCTATGGCAAGACCTCTATATTCAGCTTCAGTAGAAGAGAGAGCAACTGTGGGTTGCTTCTTGGATGACCATGAAATAAGCTTTGAACCTGCAAAGGTAAGATAACCTGAAGTGCTCCTTCTATCTTCCTTGGAGCCAGCCCAATCTGCATCAGAAAATAGCTTCAAACCTAAATCAGATACATAAGGATAATAAAGTCCTTCATTTATGGTTCCTTTGAGATACTTGAGAATCCTTTTGGCAACATCCATATGTGGTTTCCTTGGTGTGTGCATAAATCGGCTTAGCACACTCACACTGTAACATATATCTACTCTTGTCAATGTGGCATAGTTGACACTACCCACTAGACTTTGATATGATGTGATGTCCTCTATGAGTTCACCTTCATGTGAGCTCAATTTGTGATTGACCTCCATTGGAGTACCTGCAATCTTACAATCTTGCATCTTGAATTTTGCCAACATGTCCTTAATGTACTTTCTTTGAGTGAGAAACAAACCATGATCTTTGTAGACAACTTCCAAACCTAGGAAGTAGGTAAGTGAACCCAAATCACTTATCTTGAACTCTTCTCTCATCTGATCTTTGATCTTCTTCATACCATCTGCATCATTTCCTGTCAATATAATATCATCTACATATACACATAGGTAGATGACCTCGGAATTACTCTTTTTAATAAAGAGTGAAGGATCTGCCTTGCTTGGTTGAAAGCCTTTGTCCTGCAAGAATGAAACAAGCCTAAAATTCCAAGCTCCTTGAGCTTGCTTGAGACCATACAATGCTTTGTTAAGTTTACACACATAATCAGGATAAACTTGATTCTCAAAACCAGGTGGTTGTGCCATATATACCTCTTCTGTTATCCAACCATTTAAAAATGCATTCTTTACATCTAGTTGAAGTATCTTCCAATTCTTGGAAGAGGCAATACTAAGCAAAACCCTAATAGTAGGCATCTTTGCCACAGGAGAGAAGGTCTCCTCATAATCAATTCCCTGAGTTTGTGCAAAGCCTTTTGCTACAAGCCTTGCCTTATACCTATTAATGGAACCATCAGAATTCTTCTTGAGTTTATAGACCCATCTTGAGCCTATTACCTTCATGGATGAAGTCTTGGGCACCAAATCCCAAGTGTTGTTTTCCTCAAGTGCTTCAATCTCTTCCTTCATTGCATGCTTCCATTCTGTTTTTGCTTTGGCCTCTTCAAATGATGATGGCTCCTCTTGGTTTATGTCCTGTGCTATGTAGATAGAATGTTTTAGTTACTAATGAGGTGTCAAACCCATACCTTTCTGGTTTTTTCTTTTCCCTCATAGATCTTCTTAGGCCATGATGTGATGATTCTGCCTCATGTCCAAGTTCCTGCAATTTTGCTTTACCTTTAGACTTCCATGCTTTGATCTTTTCCATGTGAGATTCTTCATCATCCTCTGTGGTGTCTTGTTCTTCAATCTTTGATTGTTCTCTACCAAGCTTTGGAAAATCTTCTTCAAGATCATATGGTAAATTGATCTTCCTGCATGAATCTTCATACCATGAATTGTTCTCATCAAAAACTACATCTCTGCTTACCAAGAATCCTTTGTTGGTAGGGTTGTATAACCTATAGCCCTTTTGATTGTTGTCATATCCAATAAATACACACCTTTCTGCCTTTGGATCCATCTTGCCTCTAACCTGTGAAGGAACATGAGCAAAAGCAATACATCCAAAAATTTTACAATGATCTAAGCTTGGTCTTCTTCCATTCCAAGCCTCATATGGAGTCATCCCATCAAGGGATTTTGAAGGCAACCTGTTAATCAAGTAAGTGGCTGTAGATACAGCCTCAGCCCATAAGTAATTAGGTAAATGCTTTTCATTTAACATAGACCTTGCAGCTTCAACAATTGTCCTATTCCTCCTTTCTGCCACTCCATTTTGCTCAGGAGTGTACCTTGTAGTTACCTCTCTTTTGATTCCTCTTTCTTGAAGAAAAGAATCAAAATCATGGGAGAAGTATTCTCCCCCTCCATCTGACCTTAGCCTTTTTAGTGATTTACCTGTTTGATTCTCCACAAGAGCCAAATATCTTTTGAAACATGAAAAAACTTCATCTTTGTGTTTCATAAAGAATAGGATAGTCCTTCTGCTGCAATCATCAATAAAGGAAACATAATACCTTGATCCAGATATTGAAGCTTCCTTGCTAGGTCCCCATACATCTGTATGAACCAACTCCAAGAAATCTCCATGCATATAACCTTTCTTCATGAATGGTAACCTGTGAGACTTTCCAAATTGACATGCACTACACTTATAAATCATATGTTGTTTTGACAAATTAGGAAGTCCAAGTACACTTTGGTCCCTGCAGATTTGCTTTAATGACCTTTCACCAATATGTGCTAACCTTTTGTGCCATACTTCCAATTCTGTGAGTGTCTGACTACCATAATTAAAGAGAGCAATGTTTCTAGTGTCCTGTAATTCAAATGTGAACAATCTACCTATCTTTTCACCTTTTGCAATTCTTCTGAATCCTTGACTTGGATCTTCAACAAATGCTCGTGCTTTTGTGAACCTGACTTGCAACCCTTTCTCTACTATCTGCCCAACACTTATCAAATTCTTTGTAATGGTAGGGACATAGAGTACCTTACTGAGTAGATTGATGTTTCCATCAGGTGCTTTGACATTGCCTATTTTCTCCACAGGATGTTTTGTATCATCTCCTGTTTGTACCTCATGCTTATTCCTTGGATCTTCTAAATCTGATAGGAGTGCCACATTTCCTGCCACATGATTTGAACAACCTAAATCTATGTAGAAAATATGCTCATCAGATTTACCTTGTGGCATAGCCATGTTCATGATCAATAATGAATCCTCTTTGTTTGAGTCTTCTGTGTAGTTATTGTAGTCTCTCCTTCCTTTGTAGCCTCCTTGATAGTTTGAATGATTGTAGTTGTTGTAGTTGCCATGGTAGTTGTTGAACCTTCCTCTTGAGTAGCCATAACTTCCTCTATTGTATCCTCTGCCTCTTTGATTCCTGGAATTCCTAAAGCAATTTTCAGTTGTATGATTAGTTAATCCACAAATAGAACATGAGTTGGAGTCTTGGGATCTCCCCCTGCCTTGTCTACCTCCTCTTCCTCTACCTCTGCCATGTCTTCCTCTACCTGCATAGTTAGCTTGATATGTACCTGCTTCATCATCCACTTTCTTTGCCTTTCCTTTGTTATCTTTAGACTTGCTTTTATTCGTGTATAAAGCTGAAGATTGATTACCTTCAGAGCTTTCTCCATTTTTGATAAGCTTTGCCTCTTGAGTAAGTAGTTGTCCAATGAGTGTGTTGAAATCAGGTACATGCATGTCCATGTACAAATCCATAGCTGTGGTGAATGCTTCCCACTTATCATCTGCCTTCAAGCCATTGATGACCTGCCTTACAATTTGCTCTTCATCTATTACCTCTCCAATGCTTCCCAACTGATCCGCTATGTCCTTGAGCTTTGTGACAAAATCAGTCACATTTTGTTTGGGAGCCTTCTTGAGAGTTGTGAACTCTAGCCATAGTTGATGCTTCCTAGCTTTGGTACTTGAAGAAAAGAAAGCTTCAAGTGCATCCCACACTTCCTGAGATGTCTTACAACTTCTAATGTGAGGCAACAAAAAATCTGAGATAGAGTTGAGGAGATAAGACCTTGCAAGTGCATCCTTGGAGCACCATGTGCTCAATCTTTCTTGCTCTTCTTGTGTTGGTTGACTTTTGTTCCTGAAACTTGGCATAACTTCATCTCCAGCCACATAACCATATAAACTTCTACCTTGGAGATAAGCTTCCATCCTTAATGACCAAGCTGAGTAGTTACCTCTGTCCAATTTGTCAATTGATGAAGGAAATCCATCTGCCATGTTGTCCAACCTTGCTCTGATACCATTGTGAAGAGATGGATAAGTATGTGTTTGAAGATGAAGAGGTGTTGCAAAATCCTTGATCTACACCAGCCAAATGAACTCCAGGAGTAGATGGTGGGCCCTTTTAGCTTGCCAATGGATGTATTAGACACCCTATGTACCTTGGAAGATCACTCTCAAAAAGATAGATCAAAACAGATAAGTTGGAGTTAGCTCAGAGGTGAAAACTTGCTATTCTTGGTTCATACACCTGTCCAGTGTTTTACATAATTCTCTGAGCTCAGCAGCAATTAGCTTAATTCCTCTTGGGGAGGTCTAGGTAGTTTAAAGAGCTAACTTTCAAGAGTAATCTCATCAAAAATAATGAACCACACACTGAGAATGAGTTTTAACAAGTGATGACATCATCCCGATTTTCACGGGCTGCTACAGAAATAGACCAGTGAGCAGAAAAATCAACATAACTCAAAATGTAGAAATCCAATGATTATGAAAATTTGTATGGTTATACTAGACAGTAAGCTGAATCCAACAAGCTTTAAGTCACTGAATATGGATAAGTAACCACTGAGAAATGGCTCTAACAAGATGAGTGAAAAAGTCGGGTACCTGACAGAGAAGTGAAGATGAACAGACCCTGTTGACTTCAAATGAACATAACTGAATATTGCAACATCCAAATGACATGAAAAATTGTGAGCATATAGTAGACTTATAGAGCTAACTTTACCAAGTTAAATCACTGAAAATGATGCACCAAGCTCAGAGAAAACATCTCTGCAAGCTGACTGAGAAAACTGAGAGTAATGGCAGTGAGTAGTACACTTCACAAGAACATGGAAAGATGAACTCAAATAATCATGAAAATGAAAGTATATTGCTTGTACAATACAATGACTTACTGATACATATGTGTGCCTTGTAATCACACCTTGATATGGCATAAAGCTCAGCTCTTGGAGGTCTTCACATAGGTCTCTCTAACCACGACTAAAACTGCCATCTATTTATAGTTGAGTTTGGGAGGCTAACTTCCCTCAATCACTCTCCAATCAATCAATGATTGATTTGATTCTCTACCTACCACAAATCACGAATTCGTGGCTCCTCTTTCCATTCTTGATCAAGTGGACTCAACCACTTAAGATTCTCTTACTTTTACATTAAGTAAACTCTTCAAAAGTTACAAGAGGTAGTTCACAAGTGAACTTTATAGTCTTCTTTTTAAAGCTTCTTCTAAGACTTAATGAGACTCAAGCCAATACTTAGGCTTGTCATAGACTTGCTCCAACAACTTCGACCCAACCTATCGCGATACATGGGCTTAACGCATGGAATTTTAGAGTGAATTAATTGAGTGAATTGAGGTATATGTGGGCTTAATTTTGGACACATTAGGATAACATTAGAGCCTTAGGAGTGGGCAAAAGACTTAGAAACCAGGGAGAAATCTCCTGAACCCTGAGAGTCTGTTTTGACCCCTAAGTGCCTGATTGGTCATAACTTCACCATACGAACTCCGATTGATGAGATTTTGAACATGTATTTTTAAGTTGACCATTAGGTGGAACTAGGTGGTCATAAGATTTTGGGGGTACAGTGAGTTACTCCAAGGGGGACCCATAATTGTTGATGTGTATCTTTCAATTCATTGTGGTCAATGAGCTATATTAACTTGTGAAATTTTGCAGGAACAGTGCGTGCACTCAAGGTATTCCAAGGCAAGCTAGCAAGGGTGAGTACCAGGCTTGGGAGAAGGCTTCCTAGGTTTGTGCAACGGTCGGAGCAACCAGAGGACTGAGGTTGGAAGTTCTCTCAACCCTCCTTTGTCAATTCCTAGCCTAGGCTAAGTACGACTTAGGTGTGGTAATTAATTAGGTCAGCTTCAGGCTTATCTAGAAAAGCCAGAGGGACCTTACAAGACCCAATTGGAATACATCAGGACTAATCGTCTAGGTGCTCTATGAAGAGAGTTGGTGGACGCAATCCAAAGATGAGTAGGTGCCGCTACAATCAGCTTCATACTAGCCAACTGATACTTCAGAGTTGATTAGTAGACCCTTTGAGCTTCCTAAATCCACCAAAATATCAGCCAAGTACTTTGGAACATGTATCCCAAAAGTTTAAGTCAAGAAAGACTAGTTGCGAAATGACTGGCTCCCAAAACTTGCTATTTTTGGACATACACTTGCTAGAAAAAATGAACAATGCTCTCAACCCGGTAGGAATTAGAACAATTCCTTTTAAGCATAGCAAAGAGACTTAGCAAGCTTCCCAATCCAAGTTAAAACACTTCAAATGATGGACAGAGCACTGAGAACAAGTTTCATCAATTTCTGGAACATGCCCACCATTCTCGGGGCTCTGCAGAGATAGACCAATGAGCAGTAAAATGTAGATATATCCAAAACTATAAATAAAATGACCTTGACAATTTATACGTAGAAACTAGACAGTAAGAGCTATCCAACGCACGTTAAATCACTGAAAAAGAATCAGTATAACTCGAGATATGACTTTCTGAAGGTAATGCTCTGAGTGAGTATAGCAGAGAACAAAAAAGAGAAGCAGATGATAATAAATGTATAGATTCACATATGATTACAACAACATTGGCATTGAATCTTTGCACAATGGGAGTAGAATGATAGAGCTATGGAGTAAGCTCTTCAATCTCTACAAAATGACATGAAGTGGTCACGTACAAGGCTTGCTAATCGCCTCTTCCTTCTTCCTCCTTTTATAGCTATTCTTGGAGGGAGTTTTGAATTCGAATTCGAATGGCTCCACCTAAAAGGGATCCCCAAAGTTAGGAGATATTCCCTCAGCTCAAAAAGTCGTGGGTTTTGGTAGTTAGAGCCACGAAATTGCTTTTACATCATGCATGAGGTAAGCCATCCTTTTCCTTTTTCTTTTTTCAATTACAAGAGATAAAAATGAACTCTTTTACAAGAGGTGTTCACATGACTACTCATGTGACTTACAAATGAGGATGATATCAAATATATCAAGCATGTAGGCTTGGGTAAAATGCACCAACAGCTCCCCCTCAAGCCTAACATGCTTGGCCTTCAAATAAGTCTTCAATTGTCCTTGATTTCCTGCAAGCCAATCATCAACTTGAACCTACTTAACTTCGTACCATCAAGAGCTTTCGTCAACATGTCTGCACATTGCATATCTGTAGAGACATAGGATAGTTGAATATCCTTGCTCATTAGCTTCTCCCTTACGTAATGGTAGTGGACTTCAATATGCTTGGTTCTAGCATGGTATACCGGATTAGCTGCTAGATGTAGTGAGTTTGTGTTGTCACCAAAAAATATGAGGTGTTGAAGAATGAAGTCCAAGATCTGCGTACAAAGACTTTAACCACATGATTTCTTGAGTTGCATTAGCCAAACCTCTATAGTCAGCTTTGGTAGAAGATAATGCCACGGTTGGTTGCTTCTTTGATGACCAAGAAATGATTTTTGAACCTGCAAATGATATATACCCGGATGTGCTTCTTCTATCATCTCTAGATCCGGCCCAATCTGCATCTGAGTAGACCTTTAGCTCAATATCTGAAGTATATGAATAGAACAAACCTTCATTCATGGTCCCCTTTAGGTACTTGAGGACTCTCTTGGCCGCTTCCATATGTGGTCTTCTTGGCTTATGCATAAACTGACTCAATATGCTAACACTATAGCATATATCCACCCTTGTGAGAGTTGCATAGTTCAAATTTCCAACCAAGCTTTGATAGCTTGTGATGTCTTCAATTGGCTCTCCTTCATAAGCACTAAGCTTATGATTTTGCTCCATAGGTGTACCTGCACACTTGGTATTTTCCATCTTGAACTTGACGAGCATGTCATGGACATACTTCCTTTGTGTGATGTATATACTTGAATCTGTGTAGATCAACTCCAATCCAAGAAAATAAGTGAGTGGTCCGAGGTCACTTATTTTGAACTCCTCCTTCATTTGACTCTTTACCTGTTTGATTCCTTCAAGATCATTGCCTGTGATAATAATATCATCAACATACACACATAAATAGATCACTTCAGATCCATTCCTCTTTATGAACAAAGAGGTATCCGCCTTGCTAGCTTTGAATCCTTGGTCCTGCAAATAAGTCACCAATCTGAAATTCCAAGCTCTTGGAGCTTGCTTCAATCCATACAAAGCTTTCTTTAGTTTGCATACATAGTTACGATGATGTGCATCCTCATATCCAGGAGGTTGTGCCATATACACTTCCTCAGAAATCCATCCATTCAAGAAAGCATTCTTTACATCAAGTTGATAAAGATTCCAATTTCTAGATGCAGCAAGACTAATGAGAACCCTAATTGTAGGCATTTTTGCAACAGGAGAGAAAGTCTCCTCATAATCAATACCATGGGTTTGAGCAAACCCTTTAGCAACTAACCTTGCTTTGTGTCTATTTATACTTCCATCTGGATTCCTCTTGATTTTGTATATCCATCGAGATCAGATTATCTTCATAGATGGCTTGTTAGGTACAAGCTTCCAAGTGTCATTCTCCTTCAAGGCTTCCATTTCTTCATCCATTGCATCTCTCCAAGCTTTCTTGCTTCGTGCTTCTTCAAATGTGGTAGGTTCTTCATTGGTTGAATCCTTTGCAATGTAGATTGAGTGCTTGGTGACCAAAGAAGTATCATAACCAAACCTCTCTGGTTTCTTCTTCTCCCTTGAAGACCTTCTAAGTGGTTGATGTGAGCTCTCGGGTCCATATGTAGCATCTTGCATCTTTGCTTTACCTTTGTTCTTCCATAGCTTTAGTCTTTCCAAGTCTTCTAGATCAATCTCCGAATCACTTTCTTCAATCTGCTTTGGCTCCTTTGGTTGAAGTGATGGAAAATCTTCATCCAAGTCATAAGGCAGCTTTAGTTTCCTGTCATCATCAAACCATGATTTGTTTTCATAAAAAACTACATATCTACTCACAGAAAATCCTTTATTGGTTGGATTGTACAATCTATATCCTTTTTGGTTTTGGTCATAACCAATAAATACGCACTTCTCTGCCTTGGGATCCAATTTCCCTCTTACTTGAGAAGGAATGTGAGCATAGGCTAAGCATCCAAAGATTTTACAATGCTCTAGACTAGGTCTTCTTCCATTCCACACTTCATATGGAGTGGTTCCATCTAGTGACTTAGATGGAAGTCTATTTATGAGATATGTGGCTGTCGACACAGCCTCTGCCCATAGGTAGTTTGGCAATCCCTTTTCGTTGAGCATGGACCTTGTAGCTTCGATAATAGCTCTGTTCCTCCTCTCTGCTACACCATTGAGTTCGGGTGTATACCTTGTAGTGACTTCCCTTTTAATGTCTCTTTCATGCAAGAAGGCATCAAATTCAGAAGAAAAGTATTCTCCTCCACCTCTGATCTGCTTTTCAAAGTCCTACCTGTTTGGTTTTGAACAAGAGCAATATACTTCTTAAAGCAATTAAACACTTCATCCTTGTGCTTCATGAAAAATAGAATGGTCCACCTGCTACAATCATCTATGAAAGACACATAATATCTTGAGCATGATATAGATTGCTCCTTACTTGGACCCCACACATCCGTGTGCACTAGATCCAAAGGATTTTGATACATATATCCTTTCTTATTGAAAGGTTGTCTATGAGCCTTGCCGAGTTGACAAGCTTCACACTTATAAATCATGTGTTGCCTTGTGATATTAGGCAAACCAAGTACACTTTGGTCTCTGCAAATTTGTTTGAGTGTCCTCTCACCAATGGAGCAAGCCTTTTGTGCCATATCTCCAACTCTATTAGAGTTTGAGATCCATAGCTAAACAAAGCTATGTTCTTTGTATCTTCCACTTCAAAAGTGAAAAGCCTTCCTGTCTTTTCTCCTTTGGCAATCCTTCGAAAGCCTTGCCTTGGGTCTTCAATATATGCTCCAAATCGGTTGAATCTAACCTGCAATCCTTTTTCAACAATCTATCCAACACTTATTAAGATCTTGGTAATTGTAGGGACATACAAGACTTTGCTTAAGAGGTTCATATTCCCATCTGATGTCTTCACATTACCTATCTTCTCCACTGAGTGCTTTGTGTCATCTCGTGTCTGTACTTCATGCTTGTTATGAGGATCTTCCAAATCAGAAAGTAAAGCCACATTTCCTGCTACATGGTTCGAGCATCCCGAATCAATGTAAAATATGTGATCATCATCCTTACCCTTCTTTGCTGATAGATTCATAATCAATAATGAATCTTCTTGACTTTGGTCCTCTGCATAGTTATTGTAATCTCTTCTTCCTCTATGGCCACATTGATAGTTGTTGTTGTTGTAATTGTTGTTGTAGTAGTTGTTGTTGTTGTAGCCTCCATTGTATCTGCCTCTATTTGATCCATAGCCACCTCTATTGAATCCTCTTCCTCTTGAGTTCCTCGGGTTCCTGAAACATTCTTCAGTAGTATGGTTAGATAAGCCACATATGTTGCAAGGTTGAGATGATTGGAATCTCCCCCTGCCTTGCTTTCCACCTCTGCCTCTTCCTCTAGCTCTTCCTCTACCTGCAAAGTTTGCTTGGAAAGAGCTTCCTTCATCTTCATTCTTCCTATTCTTTGACTTGTCCTTGACCTTAGCTTTATTAGAATATAAGGCAGAAGTTTGATTACCTCTTGAGGACTCACCACCTTTTCTAATCTTTGCTTCATGAGTGAAGAGTTGGCCCATGAGTGTGTTGAGGTCGGGTACATGCATATCCATGTATAAATCCATGGCTGTTGTGAATGACTCCCACTTGTCGTCTGCTTTGATTCCATTCATGATTTGTCTTATGATTTGCTCCTCTTCAGTTACCTCTCCAATGCTTCCAAGTTGGTCGGGAATCTCCTTCATCTTTGTGACATAATCAGTCACATTTTGCTTCGGGCTTTTCTTCATTGTTGTGAACTCCATCCACAATTGGTTCCTCCTTGCTGGAGTGTTGGAAGAGAAGAAAGAAGCAAGTGCATTCCAGGTCTCTCTTGATGTCTTGCATCCCTTGACATGAGGTAAAAGAAAATCAAAGATTGAGTTTAGAATATAGGACCTTGCGAGTGCATCCTTCGAACACCAATTCGAAAGTCCTTCCACTTCTTCATGTGATGGTTGCCCTTTGTTCCTCATGGTTGGCATTGCTTCATCTCCGGATATGAATCCATATAGATTCCTCCCTTGAAGGTAAGCCTCCATCCTTAGAGACCATGCCAAATAGTTGTTTCGATCCAATTTGTCAATTGTTGATGGAAATCCATCTCCCATGTTGCTTGACTATGCTCTGATACCACTGTGAAGAGAGATGGTGGATGCAATCCAAAGATGAGTAGGTGCCTGTAGCTCAGTGATGAGTAGCACCTCCTTTAATGTCAATCCGGGAAGACGTGAGGATGGTATGAAGACCACGAGCAAGTGGAGGCACAAGTGCGTGAGTGAGAAGCACACAAGCATGCACACACATACACACACACGCACACACACGGCAAGACAAAGAGTGAGAAGCAATGGAGTTCTTAGATTCCTTTCAAAAAGCTTTTACAAGTTCATTCCAATTACAAGCTAACCTCAAAAATGAGCTCTCTAGCTCTTTTTATAGTTTTTGACTAGGTTTTGGCCCTGTCCAGACCTAGTGTCCGGCCTAGTTAAAAATTAGGTTCCAGGGCCAATTTGAGGGCTTAAACGGAGTCTAAAAAATATGAAAATTGATATGTAGGTACTTCTAAGGCTCCTCAAGCTCAAGGACTCCTTGGCTTGCACAAAATGGAGCTACAAAAATATGAAATGGTATTTACAATGATTGTTAGTGATAAGAATCACTGTTATAAAGATGTTGATTTGGAAAAATTTGCAGGGCCTATCTGCTAGATTTGCGTCGACTGCTTTGTCTACTTACTCCTTCACCTCGCTCTGACTCTCTCCGCTGGCTTCCTTGTCTAGTCAGTCCTTGGGTGCCCATACTGCTCTCAACACCCCCCCCTCTCTCGCGTCTGTCGTCCCTGAGAGACCCTTGTTGCTGGGAGTGTTGGATGTAATATTCCACAACCTGAGTGGCAAGCTGATGTTCTTGTAGGCGTAGTCCTCTAGCCAAGTCTGTCATCATACGATCCCAATCAATTGGTCTTGGAATGTCCGGATGTGGCAGACGTAACTGATCTGCATGGATCGCTTGTTCTACTGCGAATAGGTGTAGCAAATGTGTGGGTCTAGGAATGAAAATTTCCGAATGATATTCCCAGAATCCCGTAGAGAACATTTCCTCAAATGTCTGCTTGAATCATGCGGGTAAGTACTTTATTGTGCATGCCAAGCAAAGATTATAGTGACCAGGGGGTCTGGCTCATGTCGTAGACTAAATCCTTGTTACCTTGAGAGAATCCAGGGGCAGAGATGTATGGAGCTTGTACATTCCGAAAGGTTTTGAAGACAATGGTCATGAGCTCGAATATCTTCATACACATTTTTGCTGCTATGTCGGGTACATTATTTAGACGTGTAGACCAGTGTCGAATTGTTGATATCATGTAGGCTATGGTTGGGGTCCCTCGAGGTGGAGCAAAATATGGATAGTTAACCCAAGCCGAGCATTCTTTATTGTTGCGTACCTTGATTGCAAATGCTTGCCAGGATCTGCGACGTACCACTGGGCAATAGCATGGATTATACTTGATATATGTGGCATGGTTGCCCAGGTGCTCATCATCTCTAGGTAATCGGTTAGTAGACGTGCACGCCAATTAGGTTGGAAGATCGAGCCAGCACGTGCATCTGTCGGTAAATACCCTAGCTCAAATTGAGTGGCGAATGTGGGCTCCTTCCCTGTATGTCTTTTGACTTCTGCATTATAATCATGTAGCAAGACAGAATAAGGCATGTATTGCGACTCTGATGTTGTGATTAACCGTTGATGGGATAGATTTTGAAAGTAAGAAGACCTAAGGACAGTTTCTTCCAGATTTGTGAGAGATTGCATTTGCACAGCCACACAATCATCATGTGTCTTACCCACTTTCTCGACCCTTTTGACCCAATCTGGAACTTGAATTTCTAAAGTGTCTTGTCCTTCCTCTGTAGTTCGACCACCGGGTGTCGGCATCGGCTCATATGGCTCTTCATAGCTATCATCGACGGGGATTTCCACCACTGTTTCAGGTTCTGGTTCTTCAGTTGGCGAGGGTGGCCTTTCATATGGTAAGAGACGCGCTTGGAGTTCGGTCACCTATTTCCGGAGGGTCTCTAATTCTTCTGGAGAGTGTTGCAAGACTACCGGCTCCTGTTGAGCTGTGGGGGCACTAGCTATCTGTTTCTTTAGGTCTGCACATTCGGTCTCTAGCTTTTCATATGACTCCAAGAAATTTGCATGCTCCTCAAGTAAGATGCGAATGTCTTCCGATGGTACAGCTCTATACTTGGTAGGGCTAATGGTTGCTCCTGCAGTTCCTTCCAGAGCCGCTTCAAAGTTGTCTTGGTTTTGTTGTTGAAGCCTCTTGTTCTCTTCTAGTGCTGCTGCCATATGCTTCCTTAATAGCCCCAGGTTGCGTCTGAGTGTAGCATTAGATATCATTTGCGCTTGGAGCACTGTTTCTAATTCCTTGATTGCTTGGTCATCTACTGTTGATGTCTTTGATTCCAATTCGGAGTGAGCCTGCTGTAAGGTGGTATGCTCGGTTAGGAGCGTTTGGTAATCAGCTTCAAGAGTGGTGACTCTAGCTTGCAGACGTTGAGATTCTGCCTGGAGGGCAGCAGTGCGTTCTTCCAATTGATGGTATTCTTGTTGTAGTTGATGTGCACACTGAAGTAATGTGTTGAACGTGCTATTTACATTATGAGATGCAAGGGGAAAAGTTTGAAATGCAGGGGAGGTGGGATTGGGTAGGGGGGTAGTGAATGCTGTGTGTGCCAACGATGTGAGTGGTGAGGTGGGGGGTAAGGGAGGGGGAGATGGTGGAATCGTGGGGAGAGGTGCTGTGGTTGGTGAAATGTCCATTGGGTCAGACAAGGTGGTGTGTACAGGGGCTACCATGTAGGTGGGTATGGTAGGTGAAGTGAGTGTGGTGTTTGTGTAAATTGATGTCGTTGCGAACATCGGGGAAATGTGCCTCTGAAACATTGGAGAGCGGATGAACTGCTCCACAAAGGACGGGTATTGGGGTGGTGAGGTCAGGTTGAAAGAGGTGTAGGGGCCAGATGGGAAGTGAGGGTCAGGGAATGAAGGTACCCGTAGTGGGGAATAGGCTGGAAAACACAGGGTGCCTTCAATGGGTGCCGGGTTTCCAACCACACTTGGAATTATGGGATGGCCAGTTATGGGTTCGGAGGATAGAAGGGGTGAAGTGTACAAGGGATTGGTGACGAAGGAGAAGAGGGTGTCTTGTGAGGTGGGTTCTCGAAATGAGAATGATGTGAATGAGGATGGGTTATAAGTGAAGGTAGAGGTGATGACTGTCGTTTCTTCCATGGTGGGAGATGGTGGTGGGGGTGGAGAAGGTGGTGATGGAGGATGCTGGGGTGAGATGGGTGATGTCTGAACGAAAGTTTCAGCAGAGAGGTCAGTGGTGGTGGTGGGGGTAGCTGTGGTTTCAATGGGTACTTCTTGTTCTGTGAAGGGTATCCTGATAGTTTTACCTGCTCGTGGTAATGTGTCAACTCTGCGTTTGTCATACCTCACGGACTGGCGGACTGCAGTGTGGACAGCCTCCGGAACTCCTAAAGATTCTGACACTAATTTGAGGGTGTCAATGAAATGTTGATCCACCCCCTCATCTGATAGCATTTCTTGCATCAAAGCTTGACCTGATACAAGAGAGAGTTGATGCCTTTCTTGTACTGCTTTGATTGTGTCGTATAGCCGTCGTAGTTGAGCTGTATATGCTGGTGCACCTACAAGTTTTGGCACTTCTTGTTGCTCATCTTGATGCTCTTGATCATAATCCTCCTCATCTTCCTCTTGTTCTTCATCTCCATCATCCTCTTCATCCACTTCAACTGTGGTGACAGGTGCTTGGGAGGTTGTGGCCTGCGTTTGCACGTTCTCCACTTGTTGTGCCTCTTCTGCCTCCAGCTCTACATCTTGTAATAATTGTTCAAAATCTTCATTAGTGAGTTCTTCCAAAGGTGCACCACTGGGAAATTCAAGATCGGTTGGGATAGGAGGGAATATCAAGGTGGAACCATCGGTGCTGCGTCTTGGAAGTCGGAGTGTGAATGGTCGGACTCTTCGGGGTGGAGGGGTGACATCTGGTGTTAGGGTGGCTCCACGTGGTTGAGCACATGGGACTTGGACAGTGCCTCTCATCTTCTTAGAAGGGGGTCCAGTGGATGTCCTGCCTCTAAACTGCTCTACACGATTCCACATTAGGGCCCGTTGAATAGGGATGTCATAAGCCAAACACCTATAAATGATTCTCGTCAGAGCACAGCAACCATATAAAACCTGTTTCCGCGGCCATCGTTTGTGAGCTAGGTGTATCTGATCAATTATCCAGTGGGGTAAGTTGATGGTGAGGCTCTGTGTCTCTGCCAGATACAAACTAAACCAAATCTTCTTGGGCGGCATGGTGAATCTATCTTGTGCAGGAAAAGCAAAGTGTTGCATGCACATGCGAAGGTGTATCGCAATATTAGGCGTTATGGACACCATGTCCTTGAGTTTGGTGAGACTTCGATTCTACATGTAATCCGGTACTAGGGTTTCCTTCTCTGTAGGAATATGCATTCCCCGCATATCTAGAGCCTCTCTCACCAAGTTGTTTGATAGCCTGAACCTCTTGAGCTCATTCCCCTTTGTCAGAGATGGAATCACAAATGAGCTTGCACCTTTTGGGTTCTGGTTTGGAGTCAAGGTGTTGATGAGATAGTAGCATCGCATGAAGTCAGGCTTTGGGAGCCGTGCACTGAAATATGCATTCAATCCTGCCTTTTCCCATATCGAACGTAGACCTTCTGCATTTTGTAACTTCTCGAATTCTCTTGTATAGAAATGGTATCTGCCTTGCTTCCCATTGAAGTCCAACTCTGATTCCCATAGATACGTTCCCTCACCCAAGGGTCCTGCCACTTCAGTAAACCAGTGGGAAGTCTTTCCTACGGGCATGGTGTGGCCACGCGGAGGGTCCGCAATAGGTATGATTTTGATGGCCCGCAATTCTTCTGGCCTTTCGTTTGTCTCAGGCAAAACGGGTAAACTGTCTAAGTCCACCACTTGCTGGCTTGTTTCCGTTTGAGAGCTGGTTCCTGTTGCCTCAGCCATGTTGAAAACTTCGCCGCTGGTTCTGTGAGAATATATGAATAAATGTTAACATTGCAATGGACACAAAAATGACACGGTGTCCCCTGTACAACATCAACCTAAGGTTCGGGAGAGGTTAGGGGTTAATAAGTGCTCGGTGCTTGTGTGTGTAGTTAGGAATTGGGTAGACCTACGAGCTAAGCGGAATGATGTGATGTGAGAGTGAAGTGGTTAGTAGGTGGACATGGATTTACAATTGGGGTCCGGGGGTTTGTTACAAGTCTTAGGCTGCCAAATGCAGTGGATGGGTTTTGCTCTTGGTTTCGTAGAGACTCTCGAGAGCTTTATAGGTGTGTCAGCTTGAAAATGAGGCCTTTTAGGGACCCATTTACAAGTGATTCTGTTCGTGCTCATGGGCCTTGGTGTGTTCCTGAGTGTTAAAAACGAGTGGATGCCGACTGTGCGAGTGAATGGATCATGCTGTATAGGGTGTGTTCTTGGGGTAGCTATTTGAGCCCTCAACAAGCCTTAGGCACCCAAATTTGTCTTGATTGTGGGCTGGCCTTCATCGACTTCTTGGGCACCCAAATAGACTTCACGTTAGCAGAAGAACTTCTGAAAGACTTCTTATTAGTGTCGTGTTGTTGGTTACTAATAAGAGGCTTTGCCCGTGTGGTTGGCTTGAGTGCAACCGGGTGTTCGCCTTTCCGCACCCACACTTGTTTCAATAGCTGAGACATTTTGTTGCGCAGGTATTTTTGATCTCCGACATAGGTAGTACTCTGCTTCTTCTGCCTTTGATTCACCTTTGGTTGCTGCCTCCCTCTGGCCTTTGGAAAAGAAGGGAATTCCGTTGTGGTTCTGACTCCTTCTTTGAGATCTTCGTTCTTCTGTATCACAGAGCCTTGGACAAGAACAGCATGGTCAACTTCGTGTGTACCCCTGGAGGGACCAGGAGTCCGTGTCTTTTCTAGTTCCTTGAGTGCTCCATTATTTAATTCAATTGTGATTCTAGTCTGATTCACCCATACCTGAAGAAGTCCACTTCTTAGGTTTAAGTTGACTGCTCGGTCATAGATCCAGTCTTGACCCAAGACAAGGGGTTCAGTGAGGTCCTCATCTTGACACACTAGTACTTTAATTGTCATTGCCTCATCATGAATATAGAGGGGAAGTTCCACCTCACCCATGCAAGGGGTTTCCACGCCTCCCAATCCTATGAGATATGCTTCCACAGGATTGATAGTTAATTGCAACTCTTGACAGTAAGACAATTTAACAGCACTAGTGGCTTCACCTGAGTCAATCAAGGCTCTTACAGTCCTTGCACTCTTTCCTTGTCCTATATCCAAGGTTATGAAAGGACGTCGATCAGTTATCCTATGTGAGCTAACACCTGAAACGTCACACATAGCCACGTCATATCCTTGATCTGCATATGCATCTTGCCTAGGGTGCTCTCTACCTTGTCTTCTTAATTTCATTCTCCGTATGCACTCTAGGGCTTCTGCTTGAGCTTCTTCTCGAATTCGTTTTTCCTCCTCTTTACGTTGCTTAGCAGTATTGAGTCGACTCAGCATTTCCTCCGTGAGGGGTTCCTGATACAACTTGACTCTGCATCCGCTAATATAGTTTGGGAGAACATCACCCTCTAATGTGGCTAGTTGTACTGCTCCACTCGTGGAGATCCTATTGATGATCATAGGTCCGTAGCCCCTCTTTTCTAGCTTCCTTGCATGTTGTTTCAATGTGTAGACTAAAACTAGATCTCCTGCTTTCAAGCCCTTATCCTTCACATGGGCATCAAAGTATGCCTTCTGTCTCTTCTTAGCTGCATATATCCCTGCAGCTGCTCTCAGTCTTGTTTCTCCTAATTGTTCAAGGTCAAAAAGTCTAGAGGAGAGTTCATGACCCGTCCATTCGTGCTCTTGTGCTACTTTCAATGTAGGTATTAAGAAGTCCAAAGGTAGCACGGCGTTTTGGCCGAACACCATCTGAAAGGGGGTGGCTTGGAGTACCGTCTTGTAGGCGACTCGGTATGCCCAAACAGCATGGTGTAGCTGTTTGTCCCAATCAGAGCATTTAGTGTTCACTAATTTTGTCAGTACATTGCATAAGATCTTGTTGGTGCTTTCGGCTTGTCCATTAGCTTGAGGGTGATAAGGGGCAGACTTCTTATGAACTACCAAGAATTCTTGGAGTAGATTTTCAATCATTTCGTTCAAGAAGTGAGTGCCTCTATCACTTACAAGCTCTATAGGTAGCCAATATCTTGTGAATACATTCTCAAACAAGAATTTAGCAGTTTTCTGAGCGTCGTTCTTTGTCGTAGCCTTTACCTCCACCCACTTGGTGAGATAATCCGTGGCCACAATGATATATTCAGCATGTGAACCCTTAGCTGGGGGATTAATAGGGCCTACAAAGTCTATTCCCCACTTAGAGAATGCACGTCCACCCATCATAGGTTTCAGTGGCATCTCATCTTTGCGTATAGGATACTGAGTTCGCTGACACACGTCACACCGTTTCACATAGGTATGTGCATCCATGTGAAGGGTCGGCCACAAGAAGCCCGCAAATAGTATTGCCTTGATCACCCGATCTGGTCCAAAGTGTCCTCCTGCTACACCTTGGTGAGCAGTTTCCAAGATCTTGAGGTATTCGCTTTCATGGACACATAGTCTCAAGTAACCATCTTTACCACGTTTGTATAGATTATCGCCAATGAGAGAGTAATCCTGGGCTTCTTGTTCTAAACTCCTTTTCCTAGCCAGAGTCATGTCTGAAGGGAATGTTTTCGTCCTCAGGAAGGATACTAGTGGTTCACTCCAATCTGGCACTATGGACACTTGATAAAGAGTGGCATGTTCCACCGGTGGTTTAGTGCGACAGATTGGGCATTCTTTGCACAACTTTTGGACATCCGCTTCCATAGTTGGCCAATGCACTCCGAGTCTCCTTAGTGTCTGTAGGGTTCGTTGTTTTGAGTAGTGTTGCTCTAATGCACCTACATGTGCTAATTGCAACCACTTCGCATACTCGTCCTCTTCTACACAACAAGCCAAGATCCCTTGATCTGTGTGCTTGTACATACTTCCAGCCAAGATGTGGTACTTTTGGGCTTTTACTACCTCTCTGTTCGGTGTGGCTATTACTGGGTGGTTAGGTCCATATGTTAACATTGGTACCAATGGCTTAGCCCACTGCGGCACCACTTCCAAATTAAACAAGTAAGCATCAGGAAGGTCATCTGACACTCCTTGTGGGGCTTCTCCCAATGTGAGCCTAGAAAGGTGATCTGCTCTCAAATGAGTCTTCCCTTTCCTTACCACAACCTCAAAATCATATTCCATTAGCAAGAGAAACCATCTTACTAATCTTCCTGTATTGCATGGCTTGTTCACGAGATATAACAATGCTTGGTGGTCAGTAAAAAATTTAAACTTGTTTGCAAGCAAATAGTGTCTAAATTTCTTAACTGCATATACCATGCCTAAGCCTTCTCTCTCAGTAGTGGTGTAATTTTGTTCAGCTGCATTCAATTGTCTACTAGCATAGGCAATTGGAAGATCCATATTACCTTCACCCGTAGGTTGTGCGAGTACACACCCAATAGCATAATTGGATGCATCCACGTGAACATGGAATGGCTTGTTCCAATCTGGTGTGGTCAAGATTGGTGTTGAACATAATCTTCGTTTAAGCTCATTGAAGGAATTCTCACATTCCTCAGTCCACTCAAAGTTTGTCAGAAGTCCGTACATGGGCTTTGCAATGACAGCATACATGTGAATGAACCGGCGGTAGTAACCACAATGCCCCATGAAGGCTTGTACTTCCTTGACATTCCTTGGCCTAGGTAGCTCTGCTATGGCTCTCACTTTCTCTTCATCAGTGGATATGCCATTCTTTGACACTATGTGTCCTAGAATCTTGCCTTGCCTGACCATAAAGACACACTTTTCTGGGTTCAAGCAGACTTGATATTCTCTACATTTGTCAAAGATTTGTCTGAGTTCAGGAATATGGGTTTGTCTAATGTTGGAATGAGCACAAAGATCATCAACATAGACTTCTAAGTTCTTCCTCAGGAACTCCTTAAATACATGGCACATTAGTCTCTCAAAGGTAGCTGGTGCATTGGTAAGCCCGAATGGCATTACACGAAAGGCAAATATACCCCACTCTGTGGCAAAAGCCGTCTTATGCTGATCTTCTGGAGCTATGGCTACTTGATTGTAGCCCGAAAATCCATCAAGGAAGCTATACACTTCCTTGCCTGCCACTCTTTCTAAGAGATGTTCTGTGATGGGAAGCGGATAGTTATCTCGGATTGTGGCTGCATTAACCTTCTTCAAGTTAATGCATACACGCAGCTTGCCATTCTTCTTGGGCACGACTACGATGGGGGATACCCACTCAGTGTGCTCAATTTCATCGATAAATCCAGCTTCAACCAGTCTATCTATCTCCTCTTTAATCTTGGCAGCGTAATTATCGTTATATGTATAGGGCTTTTGCTTAGAGGGCTTAGCATCTGAGGTCATGGGGATAGTGTGTGAGCATATGTCAGGGTCCATACTAATTGACTCTAGATCGGAGTCACTTGCATCCTCAAATGCATCAGGGCTAGGTTCGCATTCTTCTAGAACTGCCTCTCCCATGATTGGATCTATGGAGAAGACTGAAATGTCATAGCCATCCTCATCACAGTGAGGTGTCCATTGTTCCTCATTGATGGCTACATCCATTGTTGCTAGGATTTCTGCCCAACCATGGGGTTCAAATTCCTCATCAGGAAAGACTACAGGTGCATAGGCTGGGTCTTGAATTGATCTATGGTTTTCTTTTGCACCTACCTCTCTGGCTTTCTCTCTCTTCTCTTCTTCTACTGCTACCTTACACATCCATAAGTGGGTGTCTTCATGCATCCACGAGGATCCGGATTCTATGGAATGCACAGACTCAGTCTCATCTTTGGCTCTATGGATGGGATTCCATTGAATAGGAGGGACATCTCTATGAGAGTAATCCTTGAGATTGACTTTGGTCGTCACACCTAAGTGCTGCAGGTACAAAGAATTGGTTCCCCAATCCTGTACCACTTGCAACTGTCGCATAAAAGGTCATCCCAAGATCATCTCATAGGCATGATTTTTGCTGAAGTCACATATGGCAAATGTGTGCTCAAACTCGACACCACAGGTGGTGAGAGTTATTCCTTCTAGCAATCCTAAGGGTCTCTCAATATGACCATCGGCCATCTGCAATTTCATTCTCGTTGGCCTGAGTGCTGGCTTGCCCCAACGCTTCCATAGGGAAGTGGTGGCAATTGCAACTCCTACACCTGAGTCCAAAATTGCCTTCATGGTGTACTCCTGGTAGGTAATGGGAAGATAGGTGTTCCCTTCTTCACCTTCACACATATCTCCTATCTTATCCAAGGGTATTTCTGGCACTGTCCTTTGGGATCCTACCTGGGAACGAGGTTTTGCTATCTCTGGTACTTGTTTGGCGACATGTTTCCATAATTCAGGTCTAACCTTGAGTAGCTCTTCTAACTTGAGATTGCACTGCACTTGAGTGTTTTTCACTACCTCTGTGTTCCTAGGTAAGACTGAGTCCTCATTTTGTACCATGACCGTGGGTGCTCTCATACAAGTAGACTTAGCTTCCCATGGGCCTGTCAAGTGGGGTAGTTCTTGTAGAGAGTTAGACTCAAAGTCTAGTCTGTCCTGAGAGTGGGTGCTCTCTTGCTCCTCATAAATGGATGGGATGTCTTGTGGGAATTGGTCACGTGCATCATCCACAAGTTCAATAGGAGGAGGGACTTCACTCTCTTTAGCCCATTTGTCTTCATGAATCTCGCGTAGGAATTCTGGTGTGAACCGATTCATAGAAGATGATGTGTCTGGCTCCGTAGAGTTAGGCACATAGGCTTCAGGCTCATGGGCTTCCTGAGCAGGAATGCTTAATCTTTCACTTGCCTTGTCCTTGTGTTGAGAGGCAGGTTCCTTTTCTGATTGTGCAATCAGCTTCTCTATTCTTTCTAACAGTCCATCAAAGTGCAACTGTGTCTTCGCTGAACTAGAGATGTTAAATAGGCGACTGGCCTCAAACATGGTATGAGCCAATTCCACCATCTTAGCACAAATTTTGGTTCGTTCTAACTCTAGTTCTGCTCTTGGGTAACACTTTTCATGATCAGTTACGTTTGGCCCTTCTTGGATTCTGGCCTGATATGCTTTAAGCATAATATTAAGGTCTTCGGGAGTGGGATCTGCTAGGACTGATCCTACTCTAGGGGGTGGTGGAATTAGTTGAGGCGGGTCCGAAGGTGGCGGGTGGGATGGAGTTGGGAATGGTGGAGGTGGAGTAGTGTGAGAGGGAGTTTGAGATGTGAGTTCAGTTATCCTGGCCTTTGTTTCTATGAGGCTTTCCTCGAGTTCACTCATCTTTTTTGCCCATTGCCGTTTCATTCTTTCACGGCTATCTCTCCAAGCTCTAGTCCTCTTCTTTGTCATGCTCTCTGTTTCACTAACATCTGGGCTCTTCTCCTAGTCTACTCCTTGGTTTTGCTGCAATGCTTGAGCTCTAGTGATCACTTGCACAGGTGTAGTGGAAGTGACACTTCCTGTGGACTCTACCACTAACCCAATAACGTTAATAGGAGTAATTTTTGGCATATTATTAGGATTCTTGGGGCAGTCTCGTAAGAGATGATCCTTTCCACACTCTTGGCAAAAACCCTGAATCGTCACTGACTGGGGTCGTGTAGGTGGAGGCAAGGGACAATCACGAATGAGATGATCACCTTGACATCTGTAGCATGGTCCTCTAGGGAATGGAGGTCTTACCTGCCTAGGTTGAGGCCTAGGATTGGGGTTTGTATACATGAGGTTTGTGTGATCTGACTCCCAACTAGGTTCATTTGGCTCTCCCAACTAGGTTCATTTACCTGCCTAGGTTGAGGCCTAGGATTGGGGTTTGTATACATGAGGTTTGTGTGATCTGACTCCCAACTAGGTTCATTTGGCTCTTCCTTATAGTAGGACTCACCATGTTCAGGAGATTGCATGTAGTAAGCCTGGGGGCTATCAACATGTGTATAATCAAAGCTATGGTCACTGGGATCACTTTCTGAAAGCACTGGTGTTACAGGGACTATAGCTCTATTCAGGTTTTCTTCTGCAGCATCATACTTTACCGGAATCACATTAACTGGAGTTGGGGGTTGTTGTGCTAGCACAGGCTGAGGCCTTTGTTGGTTTTGGTAGGGTTGGTAGGTTTGTTGAGGCCTAGTATACTGCTGAGGTGGGTACTGGTTCTGGTATCTTCCTTGTTGAGGGTATGGCTGTGGGTACGTCTGCCTAACGGTTTGCTTATTGTAGGGGCAGTCTTGCGCAGTGTGATTGGTGTATCTTCGTTCTATGGTGCAGTACTGGCTACTAGGATTAACTTGGGGTTGAGCCATAATGGGACATACATTCGCCATGTGGTCGCCACCACAAGTATAGCACCTTTTCACAGGGGCAAACCTTGGGATTTGTTTGTTAGTGACACCTAAGTTCTGAGCTAATTTCTCTGCAAGTTCCTCAATTGATGTGGATTGCGTGGAAGAGAGGTTAGAGGCACTATCTGAATCTTTGTATATCTTGGAAAGCTCTAACTCCTCCCCTAGGTTATCCTCGATGTCAATGCACATGCGCACACACTCTTCTATGGTCCTAGGGTCCTTCAAGTACACATAAGATCTCAATTTAGTACTTAGCAATCCATCCAAGAATAAAGCCAATTGCTTAGCTGGTGTGGGTAGCTCCGAAACAGGGCATCTTTCTAAGTATTGCCTAAATCTTCTTCTTGCAAGTCTCACGGTTTCTTGAGGAGTTTGCTTGAAGCTGTGAATCAGCAAGGAGGTATTATGCCTTATGCCACTCTTAGAGAATTCAATAATGAAAGCCTCTAGGAGTTGGTCTATGCTCCTGAACTGCCTCTCATTTAGTGGCTGAAACCATGTCAGGGCAGTGTTCCTAAGGGTCAGACCAAAGGCATTGTACTAAGTGAATAGATCCTCTACTTGTTCAGCTCTCAGGACTTGCCTAAACTCAGCCACATGATCGTATGGATCTCCAATGCCATCGAAGTAGTTCTTCATGGACTTAACTAGCTGAGTCGGTCTCAAAGTCCTTGTGTGCTCTCTAGGTCGTGGTAGAGGGAACTCATCCGCATTTCTTTGATTCCTGTGAGCTCTAAGTATCTCAGGTTCTACTCTATTTGTTTCTGTCCTCGTTCTTTCTCTGCCCACTGGGTTGGCAAAGCTTACTTCTGGTCTATCTCTACTTCTATCTCTTTGCATTCCATGAGCTTGGGATGTTCCAGCTCCAGGGTGACCATAGGATACATTCGATCTTGGTTGAGGGAAAACGAATTCACCCTTCCAAGTGTAAGCATGCCTATCATTTTCTGTCACCACAAAGATCCTCTCCGAAGCGTGATCTAAGTAGGTCACTCTACCTGGGCTATCAGGATCCTTAAACTCATAGATCATGATTGTTCCTATATCAATTGGCCGATCAGGTTTGTACCTCCAAAAGGCTTCGTCAGCCTCTCGATTGAGGAGCAGATCTATGCTCTTATTATCCTGGGGAATCCACTCCGGTGTGATAATCCTAGTGAGAACCGATTTACCTCGAGGGGTTCTAGGTTCTGCACCCATGTTTCCTTGCTCCAGGTCACCTAAGTCTGCTTCGGGGATCACATTTCCAAATTCGTCCGTCCTATCTGGGTGACTGGTGACTACGTATATGGTTCCTTCAATGTCCAAGTATGCTCCATTTTCAAACTTGAGAGCTGGGTGCTCTAATCCAATGGATTGATCAGGATTCTTAATCTGTACCACAGATCTTCCTAGGCCGTCCTCATAGATGCTGGCACCTAATAGGTTGGTCCTAAGGTATTCCAACTGCGTTTTGTAAGGGCCTTCTACCCTGTGCAGGTATGGCACTCCTGAACTGCCTGTAGGTCTCTCCATACCTTGAGACATCTCAGATTCACTAGTCTCAGAACTTGGGTAGTATGAGTGGTGGCTCAACTGCTGGGCCCACGACCTAGCAATGTGGTTGACTTTAGCCTCTGAAGACCTAAGGCTTTGTCTATCCCTTACTAGATGTCGCCCTGATCTAAGGTTCATAAGCATAATTGAATAACCCGAATTTGCCCAAGTACAACCTCGTTGCAGAGTCCTTTTGTATCAGTTACTTGATTCTTTTTAGTTGGTTCCTGTGTTAAAATTCTTGTCTGATATCACGTCGCAAGGTATATTTGAGTGTAGTTCCGCACTTACAGTTGATCGTTCCACGTTAAGTTCTTTTCCTTTAAAGTTCTCGACAGTACGAAGATTATGTTCTTAGCTTGAACTTGAGAGTTTAGGTCTGCTTCAACTTGATAATTGCCTATCGTCGCCCTGACTTACTCCTACCTCTGGTCGTTCTTAGCCTAAGCTAGGAATTGACAGAGGGGGTTGAAAGTTTCCAACCTTTTGTTTCCTACTTGGTTGCCCTTGAATGCCCAGGAAGTGTGTTCCCAAGCTTGCACTTACACTTGCTTAGAACGCCTTTCGATGCTCTCAATAGATCTGTAGAGTTCCAAAGTTAGCTTTAATATTTAAATTCCAAAGACAGAACCAATGATTCTCATTCCTGTAGCACAAATACTAATTTGCATAGTGAATTTTAGGAAAACAATTCTTAAGACCCCTGACTTTGATCCCCCTGGGTATGGTCAACTTCAAAATACCCTAGCTAAAAATCAACGCATTATCTATATAAAAAACAGTTGAGGGCGTTTAGTATATGCCCTTATGTGCTCTAGAGTAAAATATTTATGCCCAAAATTAGCCCAACTCTTCAATTAAAAAACCCTACAAAATTGGCTAAAATTGGCTGTCAATCGCGATCGACAGGGCTGTCAATCGCGATGGACAGAGTATCAATCGCGATGGACAGAGCAGGCTGTCAGTCGCGATGGACAGGCAATCAGTCACGATGGACAGGCAATCCGTCACCATGGACAGGCAGTCAGTCGCGATGGACAGGCAGTCAGTCGCGATGGACAGAGCAGGCTTGTCAGTCGCGATGGACAGGCATGCTGTCAGTCGCGATGGACAGGCAATCAATCGCGATGGACCGGCAGGCTGTCAGTCGCGATGGACAGGCTATCAATCGCGATGGACAGGCAGTCGGTCGCGATGGACAGGCAGGCTGTCAGTCGCGATGGACAGGCTGTCAGTCACGATGGACAGGCAGTCGGTCGCGATGGACAGGCAGGCTGTCAGTCGCGATGGACAGGCAGTCGGTCGCAATGGACAGAGCTGTCAATCGCGATGGACAGAGCTGTCAATCGCGATGGACTGAAATTTTGCAAGATTTTCAAAAATTTTTGTGGAAATGTGGTGTGCAGGGTCTCTAGTCCACTGTGGTGCACTCAGATTTACCAAAAGATGAAAATTTCTGTCAATCGCGATCGACAGGAGTCGGCGACTGCGAGACAGTTCTGCACATTTCGGTACCTGCGCGGCGTGCTGGAGGGGATGATGAAGTTGAAACCTGCAAGAAACTCCAAAAGCATGCAGAAAATAGCACACAACAGTTCGCTCTCTCGCTCTCTCTCACAAGTGAAATGAAGGAAATGAAAGGAGGAAGAGGATATAGTCAAAAAACTAAAATTTTCGCAATGATGGAAGTGGAGGTGGAAGATGGGGATGATGATGATGGTGATGATGGTGGTAAGGTAAGAAAGAGAAAAATAGGAAAAGTAAAGAAATTACCTACAACGCCAACGTCTCCAATCTACGTCTTACCATCACACGCTCGTCCTCAAAGCTCGATCCCCGGCAACGACGCCAAAATTTGGTGTAGCTCAGTGATGAGTAGCACCTCCTTTAATGTCAATCCGGGAAGACGTTAGGATGGTATGAAGACCACGAGCAAGTGGAGGCACAAGTGCGTGAGTGAGAAGCACACAAGCATGCACACACATACACACACACGCGCACACACGACAAGACAAAGAGTGAGAAGCAATGGAGTTCTTAGATTCCTTTCAAAAAGCTTTTACAAGTTCATTCCAATTACAAGCTAACCTCAAAAATGAGCTCTCTAGCTCTTTTTATAGTTTTTGACTAGGTTTTGGCCCTGTCCAGACCTAGTGTCCGGCCTAGTTAAAAATTTGGTTCCAGGGCCAATTTGAGGGCTTAAACGGAGTCTAAAAAATACGAAAATTGATATGTAGGTACTTCTAAGGCTCCTCAAGCTCAAGGACTCCTTGGCTTGCACAAAATGGAGCTACAAAAATATGAAATGGTATTTACAATGATTGTTAGTGATAAGAATCACTGTTATAAAGATGTTGATTTGGAAAAATTTGCAGGGCTTATCTGCTAGATTTGCGTCGACTGCTTTGTCTACTTACTCCTTCACCTCGCTCTGACTCTCTCTGCTGGCTTCCTTGTCTAGTCAGTCCTTGGGTGCCCATACTGCTCTCAACAGTGCCGCTACAACCAACTTCACACCAGCCAACTGAGACTTCAGAGTTGATTAGTAGACCCTTTGAGCTTCCTAAATCCACCAAAATATCAGCCAAGTACTTTGGAACATGTATCCCAAAAGTTTAAGTCAAGACAGACTAGTTGCGAAATGACTAACTCCCAAAACTTGCTATTTTTGGACATACACTTGCTAGAAACAATGAACAGTGCTCTCAACCTCGTAGGAATTAGAAAAATTCCTTTTGGGCATAGCAAATAGACTTAGCAAGCTTCCCAATCCAAGTTAAAAAACTTCAAATTATGGACTGAGCACTGAGAACAAGTTTCATCAATTTCTGGAACATGCCCACCATTCTCGGGGCTCTGCAGAGATAGACCAGTGAGCAGTAAAATTCAGATATATCCAAAAGTATACATCCAATGACCTTGAAAAGTTATATGTAGAAACTAGACAGTAAGAGCTATCCAACGCACATTTAATCACTTGAAAAGAAGTAGTATAACTCGAGATATGACCTTCTGAAGGTACTGCTCTGAGTGAGTATAGCAGAGAACAAAACAGAGAAGTAGATGATAATAAATGTATAGATTCACATATGATTACAACCACATTGGCAATGAATATTTGCACAATGGGAGTAGAATGATAGAGATATGGAGTAAGCTCTTCAATCTCTACAAAATGACATGAAGTGGTCACGTACAAGGCTTGCTAATGGCCTCTTCCTTCTTGCTCCTTTTATAGCTATTCTTGGAGGGAGTTTTGAATTCGAATTCGAATGGCTCCACCTAAAAGGGATCCCCAAAGTTAGGAGATATTCCCTCAGCTCAAAAAGTCGTGGGTTTTGGTAGTTAGAGCCACAAAATTGCTTTTACATCATGCATGAGGTAAGCCATCCTTTCCCTTTTTCTTTTTTCAATTACAAGAGATAAAAATGAACTCTTTTACAATAGGTGTTCACATGACTACTCATGTGACTTACAAATGAGGATGATATCAAATATATCAAGCATGTAGGCTTGGGTAAAATGCACCAACAGCTCCCCCTCAAGCCTAACATGCTTGGCCTTCAAATAAGTCTTCAATTGTCCTTGATTTCCTGCAAGCCAATCATTAACTTGAACCTACTTAACTTCGTACCATCAAGAGCTTTCGTCAACATGTCTGCACATTGCATATCTGTAGAGACATAGGATAGTTGAATATCCTTGCTCATTAGCTTCTCCCTTACGTAATGGTAGTGGACTTCAATATGCTTGGTTCTAGCATGGTATACCGGATTAGCTACTAGATGTAGTGAGTTTGTGTTGTCACCAAAAATATGAGGTGTTGAAGAATGAAGTCCAAGATCTGCGTACAAAGACTTTAACCACATGATTTCTTGAGTTGCATTAGCCAAACCTCTATATTCAGCTTCGGTAGAAGATAATGCCACGGTTGGTTGCTTCTTCGATGACCAAGAAATGATTTTTGAACCTGCAAATGATATATACCCGGATGTGCTTCTTCTATCATCTCTAGATCCGGCCCAATTTGCATCTGAGTAGACCTTTAGCTCAATATCTGAAGTATATGAATAGAACAAACCTTCATTCATGGTCCCCTTTAGGTACTTGAGGACTCTCTTGGCCGCTTCCGTATGTGGTCTTCTTGGCTTATGCATAAACTGACTCAATATGCTAACACTATAGCATATATCCACCCTTGTGAGAGTTGCATAATTCAAACTTCCAACCAAGCTTTGATAGCTTTTGATGTCTTCAAACGGCTCTCCTTCATAAGAACTAAGCTTATGATTTTGCTCCATAGGTGTACCTGCACACTTGGTATTTTCCATCTTGAACTTGACGAGCATGTCATGGACATACTTCCTTTGTGTGATGTATATACCTGAATTTGTGTAGATCAACTCCAATCCAAGAAAATAAGTGAGTGGTCCGAGATCACTTATTTTGAACTCCTCCTTCATTTGACTCTTTACCTGTTTGATTCCTTCAAGATCATTGCCTGTGATAATAATATCATCAACATACACACATAAATAGATCACTTCAGATCCATTCCTCTTTATGAACAAAGAGGTTTCCGCCTTGCTAGCTTTGAATCCTTGGTCCTACAAATAAGTCACCAATCTGAAATTCCAAGCTCTTGGAGCTTGCTTCAATCCATACAAAGCTTTCTTTAGTTTGCATACATAGTTACAATGATGTGCATCCTCATATCCAGGAGGTTGTGCCATATACACTTCCTCAGAAATCCATCCATTCAAGAAAGCATTCTTTACATCAAGTTGATAAAGATTCCAATTTCTAGATGCAGCAAGACTAATGAGAACCCTAATTGTAGGCATTTTTGCAACAGGAGAGAAAGTCTCCTCATAATCAATACCATGGGTTTGAGCAAACCCTTTAGCAACTAACCTTGCTTTGTGTCTATTTATACTTCCATCTGGATTCCTCTTGATTTTGTATATCCATCGAGATCGGATTATCTTCATAGATGGCTTGTTAGGTACAAGCTCCCAAGTGTCATTCTCCTTCAAGGCTTCCATTTCTTCATCCATTGCATCTCTCCAAGCTTTCTTGCTTTGTGCTTCTTCAAATGTGGTAGGTTCTTCATTGGCTGAATCCTTTGGAATGTAGATTGAGTGCTTGGTGACCAAAGAAGTATCATAACCAAACCTCTCTGGTTTCTTCTTCTCCCTTGAAGACCTTCTAAGTGGTTGATGTGAGCTCTCGGGTCCATATGTAGCATCCTGCATCTTTGCTTTACCTTTGTTCTTCCATAGCTTTAGTCTTTCCAAGTCTTCTAGATCAATCTCCGAATCACTTTCTTCAACCTGCTTTGGCTCCTTTGGTTGAAGTGATGGAAAATCTTCATCCAAGTCATAAGGCAGCTTCAATTTCCTGTCATCATCAAACCATGATTTGTTTTCATAAAAAATTACATCTCTACTCACAGAAAATCCTTTATTGGTTGGATTGTACAATCTATATCCTTTTTGGTTTTGGTCATAACCAATAAATACGCACTTCTCTGCCTTGGGATCCAATTTCCCTCTTACTTGAGAAGGAATGTGAGCATAGGCTAAGCATCCAAAGATTTTACAATGCTCTAGACTAGGTCTTCTTCCATTCCACACTTCATATGGAGTGGTTCCATCTAGTGACTTAGATGGAAGTCTATTTATGAGATATGTGGCTGTCGACACAGCCTCTGCCCATAGGTAGTTGGGCAGCATGGACCTTGTAGCTTCGACAATAGCTCTGTTCCTCCTCTCTGCTACACCATTGAGTTCGGGTGTATACCTTGTAGTGACTTCCCTTTTAATGCCTCTTTCATGCAAGAAGGCATCAAATTCAGAAGAAAAGTATTGTCCTCCACCATTTGATCTAAGTCTTTTCAAAGTCCTACCTGTTTGGTTTTCAACAAGAGCAATATACTTCTTGAAGCAATTAAACACGTCATCCTTGTGCTTCATGAAAAACAGAATGGTCCACCTGCTACAATCATCTATGAAAGACACATAATATCTTGAGCCTGATATAGATGGCTCCTTACTTGGACCCCACACATCCGTGTGCACTAGATCCAAAGGATTTTGATACATATATCCTTTCTTATTGAAAGGTTGTCTATGAGCCTTGCCGAGTTGACAAGCTTCACACTTATAAATCATGTGTTGCCTTGTGATATTAGGCAAACCAAGTACACTTTGGTCCCTGCAAATTTGTTTGAGTGTCCTCTCACCAATGTGAGCAAGCCTTTTGTGCCATATCTCCAACTCTATTAGAGTTTGAGATCCATAGCTAAACAAAGCTATGTTCTTTGTATCTTCCACTTCAAAAGTGAAAAGCCTTCCTGTCTTTTCTCCTTTGGCAATCCTTCGAAATCCTTGCCTTGGGTCTTCACCATATGCTCCAAATCGGTTGAATCTAACCTACAATCCTTTTTCAACAATCTGTCCAACAGTTATTAAATTCATGGTAATTGTAGGGACATACAAGACTTATCTTAAGAGGTTCATATTCCCATTTGATGTCTTCACATTACCTATCTTCTCCACTGAGTGCTTTGTGTCATCTCCTGTCTGTACTTCATGCTTGTTATGAGGATCTTTCAAATCAGAAAGTAAAGCCACATTTCCTGCTTCATGGTTCCAGCATCCCGAATCAATGTAAAATATGTGATCATCATCCTTACCCTTCTTCGCTAATAGATTCATAATCAATAATGAATCTTCTTGACTTTGGTCCTCTGCATAGTTATTGTAATTCTTCTTGCTCTATGGCCACTTTGATAGTTGTTGTGTTGTTGTAATTGTTGTTGTAGTAGTTGTTGTTGTTGTAGCCTCCATTGTATCTACCTCTATTTGATCCATAGCCACCTCTATTGAATCCTCTTCCTCTTGAGTTCCTCGGGTTCCTGAAACATTCTTCAGTAGTATGGTTAGATAAGCCACATATGTTGCAAGGTTGAGATGATTGAAATCTCCCCCTGCCTTGCTTTCCACCTCTACCTCTTCCTCTAGCTCTTCCTCTACCTGCAAAGTTTGCTTGGAAAGAGCTTCCTTCATCTTCATTCTTCCTATTCTTTGACTTGTCCTTGACCTTAGCTTTATCAGAATATAAGGCAGAAGTTTGATTACCTCTTGAGGACTCACCACCTTTGCTAATCTTTGCTTCATGAGTGAAGAGTTGGCCCATGAGTGTATTGAGGTCGGGTACATGCATATCCATGTATAAATCCATGGCTGTTGTGAATGACTCCGAATTGTCGTCTGCTTTGATTCCATTCATGATTTGTCTTATGATTTGCTCCTCTTCAATTACCTCTCCAATGCTTCCAAGTTGGTCGGAAATCTCCTTCATCTTTGGGACATAATCAGTCGCATTTTGCTTCGGGCTTTTCTTCATTGTTGTGAACTCCATCCACAATTGGTTCTTCCTTGCTCGAGTGTTGGAAGAGAAGAAAGAAGCAAGTGCATTCCAGGTCTCTCTTGATGTCTTGCATCCCTTGACATGAGGTAAAAGAAAATCAGAGATTGAGTTTAGAATATAGGACCTTGCGAGTGCATCCTTCGAACACCAATTCGAAAGTCCTTCCACTTCTTCATGTGATGGTTACCCTTTGTTCCTCATGGTTGGCATTGCTTCATCTCCGGATATGAATCCATATAGATTCCTCCCTTGAAGGTAAGCCTCCATCCTGAGAGACCATGCCGGATAGTTGTTTTGATCCAATTTGTCAATTGTTGATGGAAATCCATCTCCCATGTTGCTTGACTATGCTCTGATACCACTATGAAGAGAGATGGTGGATGCAATCCAAAGATGAGTAGGTGCCGCTACAACCAGCTTCACACCAGCCAACTGAGACTTCAGAGTTGATTAGTAGACCCTTTGAGCTTCCTAAATCCACAAAAATATCAGCCAAGTACTTTGGAACATGTATCCCAAAAGTTTAAGTCAAGACAGACTAGTTGCGAAATGACTAGTTCCAGAAACTTGCTATTTTTGGACATACACCTGCTAGAAAAGATGAAAAGTGCTCTCAACCTGGTAGGAATTAGAAAAATTCCTTTTGGGCATAGCAAATAGACTTAGCAAGCTTCCCAATCCAAGTTAAAACACTTCAAATGATGGACTGAGCACTGAGAACAAGTTTCATCAATTTCTGGAACATGCCCACCATTCTTGGGGCTCTGCAAAGATAGACAAGTGAGCAGTAAAATGCAGATATATCCAAAAGTATACATCCAATGACCTTGACAATTTATATGTAGAAACTAGACAGTAAGAGCTATCCAACGCATGTTAAATCACTTGAAAAGGAGCAGTATAACTCGAGATAGGACCTTCTGAAGGTACTGCTCTGAGTGAGTATAGCAAAGAACAAAACAGAGAAGTAGATGATAATAAATGTATAGATTCACATATGATTACAACCACATTGGCAATGAATCTTTGCACAATGGGAGTAGAATGATAGAGCTATGGAGTAAGCTCTTCAATCTCTACAAAATGACATGAAGTGGTCACGTACAAGGCTTGCTAATGGCCTCTTCCTTCTTGCTCCTTTTATAGCTATTCTTGGAGGGAGTTTTGAATTCGAATTCGAATGGCTCCACCTAAAAGGGATCCCCAAAGTTAGGAGATATTCCCTCAGCTCAAAAAGTCGTGGGTTTTCACAGTTAGAGCGACAAAATTGCTTTTACATCATGTATGAGGTAAGCCATCCTTTTCCTTTTTCTTTTTTCAATTACAAGAGATAAAAATGAACTCTTTTACAAGAGGTGTTCACATGACTACTCATGTGACTTACAAATGAGGATGATATTAAATATATCAAGCATGTAGGCTTGGGTAAAATGCACCAACATGCTCGCATCTACGAAGACGGACTGAGAAGATCTGTGGTCTAGATTAAGAACCCCGATCAACCCCATGGATTAGAACACCCGGTAGTCAAGTTTGAGAATGGAGCATACCTAGATAAAGAGGGGACTATATATGTAGTCACCACTCTTCGTGATAGAACTGATGAGTTTTGAAATGTGATTGCAGAAACCGATATGGGTGATATAGAGCAAGGAAATTTAGAGAAAGAGCCGAGAACTCCCCGCGGTAAATCAGTCTTGACCAGAATCATGACTCCAGAATGGATTCCCCAGGATAATAAAAGCATAGATTTGCTTTTAAATCGAGAAACCGATGAGGCCTTTTGGAGGTATAAGCCTGCCCTTCCTCAGGAAGTAGGTGCCCTCACAATCTATCAGTTTAAAGACCCTGATAGCCCACACAAAGTAACCTATCTAGACAATACATCAGAGAGAATCTTCATGGTCACCGAGCATGGCAGACATGACTACACATAGAAGGGTGAATTTGTTTTTCCCCAACCACGGTCTAATATGTCCTATGGACACCAAGGAGCCGGGACCTCCCAAGCTCATGGAGCTCAAGGAGATAGAAGTAGAGATAGATTGGAAGTAAGCTTTGCCAACCCCCAGGGAAGAGACAGAAGGAGAACAGGGGCGGATAGAGAAGAAACCGAGAGATTCAAAGATCCAAGGAACCAAAGAAATGCTGATGATTTTCCTTTGCCGAGGCCGAGAGAACACACTAGGACCCTGAGGCCAACTCAACTGGTGAAGTCCATGAAGAATTACTTCAATGGCACTGGAGACCCTTATGACCATGTGGCACAATTTAGGCAAGTCTTGAAAGCTGAACAGGTAGAGGATCTGTTCACACAATATAATGCTTTTGGTCTAACCCTTAGGAACATGTTGGAAAACAATATCCTATTGATCCAATGTTCTCCACTAAGAACAGAATGTATATCATATCTTTTTAGTTCTTATAGAAGAAATCGACGCTAGACGTCATGGATAGAACAGATGACTCCCATCTTGAGGACGTACCCACGGGCGCAACGAGGTTATGTGTATTTCCTTAGGTGTCCTTGTACAACCAAAAAGGATAGGCATGTTGGCTACGTGAGTAGTCTCTTATCCATCTCACCTGAGGTCGATTCCCCCGTCCAGCAATAGCGCAGCGATCAAATCTTTTTTTTAGCTTTTCATATTAAAACAAAAGCTGAACGTGGAAAGAAGCCGACGGATTTAGCAAACGGATCAAAATACGATAACGAAGTTTTTTTCTTAAACGCCTAGCGATCGTGTGCTTTTGGGATTCTTTTGGGATTCTTCTTGGTGATTCTTCTTGGAGAAGATGAAGGGTGTGCTCACACTCTACCTCATGGAGAGGAGGTCATCTCTTGTTCATGGCAAGAAGACTTGGTCATTAGCAGCTTGATGGTGAGGATCGCCCATCTACAGGATGTATTTGAAGATTGTCTTCTACAAGAAGATGTCTAGCTACCTCAAAGACATTGGATGGAGTTTAACATAAGATTCACATCTTATGTTAAAGTATTCAGGTACATATTCTCTTTATGCACACAGGTACTACTTGAAGTTTATGGAGGCTGTGGCGTTCATATCAGGAGGAGTCCTATTTGGCATAGGTACAAGAGAAACAATACGTATATGCTTTATGCATATTTTTATGAGGTGTTTGAGAAGGTGTGTTCACATGAGTTTGAGGATTTCCGTTCACACTGATCCTTCCTCTTTCAGTCACTCATATTCACTCTTCTATAACCTATAAGGTCACACATCTCATGTATATTCAGATTACTGCCCACACATCTGAATATGTTTGTTACATTGTACATTCACTCATTCATCCATTTCTCATCACATAGAGTGGTTGAGAGATATGCTCCCACATTGTACATTGAACATTGGTATATATGATACTATGAGTAAGCGCTGGCTTACGTAACACCTTACACATGATGTCTATTCTTTCTCTATCTTTATCTCATCATTTGTATGATTAAGTTGTGATATGTTCATGTTTTGTCAATATGGAAGATTGCTGGAATTAACGTTGTACATGAATGGAACTATGGAACCATGGACCTGTGACATGAGCCTAAGGGCCTACCTCACTTCCAACATTTGGTATCAGAGCACTAAGGTTTTGGTTTCAGAAGTTTAGATCTTTGGCATCAATGCATTAAGGCTCATTCATATTCATAGGTTCCCAGAATTCCAGATTCACAACATATGATTTAAAAGCATCTTCTAATATTTGACATTTGACATACACACTTAATCTAGATGAGTAGAGATTTGAGAATTAGACATTTCAGTTACATGTGTATTCATCAGTGTGGAGTATGAAGTTGATGATCTGTTAGCAGCCGAATATTTTTGGAAAGAGTATGCAAATACTTTACAAAAGTATTATTTGAAGACCCAGACTTGATGAAGAGAAGACTACTTCAAATTCAAGGAAGAACAATGGTTTAGAGAAGATGAAGGAAGCAGATCAACATCAAATCACAGGTATCAGTTTCTACTATCAGATTATCATTTGCAGGTCATATCTTAGAAGAGCAATTATGAAGAGATTTGAAGAAATTCAAGGAATGCTTTTATACACTTTCATCTTTTGAAAGTTAAAGGCTACATCAGGTATCTAGAGTTTTTTCTAGAGAGTTTTGAGAGATCTCTTTCATGGCAAGAAAGTTCATCTAAAAAGACAAGTGCAGAGATGAGATGAGTTTTTTCAGCCAATTTTCTGTTGTAAGTTGGTTGGATATCAAGGTACAAATGTATCTAGAGAGGTAACTCTAGAAGGGCAATTCATCATTTAGACAACGATTGGTGAATTTAGTCGTTTCAGACATTTGAAGCAGAATTTTGATTCAGAGATATGAGGAGATGATAAAACATGTTTCTATATTCACTTCCATTTGTATACCATAGTTGTTTTATCTCTTACTCTTAGCACTAGAGGAAGAGAAAAGTTCATTCGAAGAAGTCAAGAGTGTTTGCTACTTCAAAATGAAGAGAACAAAAGGTATGGAAGAGAAGTTTGAAAATGTTGACATTGTTGGAACAAGCCAATCACAAATTGGTGATTATAGAGATCTTGAAGAAGACTTATGGTCAGAATGAAGTGAAGGAAGACACTTATGAAAGTGAAGAAGATTTCAGGATGATGTCTTGTACACATATGTACATATAAGTGAAGAATCTTGTAAATTGAGTATAGTAAAACCTTTAGGATGATAAAGAGCAATGTCATAGATACGGGATGAGTCAAAAGTCATGTATATATAAGTTAATGAGGACAGGAAATATGTAAGAGAGTCATTTGTAGATGAAAAATTTTAGAAAGTTGTGTAGAGAGTTTTTTCCCAGAAAATAGCGATGGGTTTTTCTCTGAGTGCTCTCTGTCTGATCACGTGGATCAGAAATCCTTTTGTACACATCAAATTGAGAAGCTAATGAAGCTATGTCTAGAGTTTCAGAATCTAATTCCTTTCCTACTGTGAGAATGATCAATAGGAACATTCATATGTGAACTTTGGAAACTGAAGTATGAGAGTAGCGCATTTTTCCGTCTCAGTATTTTGATCAGATCTGAGTGTATACTGTAAAGTTTTTGATGAGTGAGCACTTAAAATTTAAGTTAGAAGATAAGGTAGCTATGGCTAAAAGCATTTAGAAAAACGGGTTTCAGATTGGGAGAAATCAACTTAAGAAGTTGACTATGTCGAAGGCGCAACTTCTGAGAGACATTTTCTGACATGTCTTTGATCTTAATGATCAAATCAAACTTTTGGTGATTAGTTTTGAGAACTAATGATTGAGATGATTGCGCAAAGGTATTGCGAATACTTGTGCATCATTTGCTTGAAGAAATTTGAAGTTTTATACAGGTAATGAAGTGGATTCCTGAAGCAGACTTTCTGAAGTAGACACTTCTTCACTCAGAGAAGTGTTGATTGAAGTTTTGGTAAAGAAGAACATTGTTTGTGTAAAGTTTGGTTTATAACTGACATAGAAGTGTTCTTAAGTCAGTATAGATCAAACCTTTGGAGATTAAGAGGTCTCCAACAGTGGTATCAGAGCTGAAGGTGAAATACAAGAGAAGAAAAGACAATTGAAGTTCCGATTGGTGCAGATATTGAAGATCTTCCAAATCAAAGGAGGACAAGGACAAATTATTGAAGATAACTTGCAGAAGTTCAGAGCACGAGTTCGAAAGAATCAAGAAGGACAAAGCCTATATCAAACGTACACTTTATCCTCATAAATCATAGTAATTGCAGATACAGAAGGTCAAGGATGGGAGAAAGCTTGCAGATTGATAAGCTAGATAGAGAGAACTATCCAGCTTGGTCCATGAGGATGGAGGCACACCTTATGAGTAAAGATTTGATAGCATTTATTACAGGAGATGAAGAAAAACCTGAATTTGCAGATCCTAGTATTCCTACTAGGGAAGAGCTTGCAATTTTGAAGACATGGATGAGAAAGGATGCTCAAGCAAGGAGTATCATCTACATGGCTGTAAATGATTATCTTCTACCTCACATCAGAGGTTTGGAAAGTGCTACAGATGTTTGGAATGCCTTGGAAGAGCATTTCCAAAATACAACTAAGTCAAGAAAGTCCTCACTATGGGCTGAGTTCACAACCTTCAAGAAGAAGAGCTCACAATCAATTTCTGATTATGTGGCAAGGATGAAGGATATTGCAGATAGCTTGGGAGCAGTGGATGAAGACATTGAAGAGGAAAAGTTGGTAAGACAAATACTTACAGGTCTGAGAGGAGATGAGAAGTGGAAGCCTTTCATATTGTCCATAGAATTGTCACTTGATCACTTTACTCCTGATCTTAATCAATTGCTAGGACACATGCTAACCTTTGAGCAGGATCTTAAAGGAGACAATGATAGAAGTACAAGTCAAGCTATGTACTCCAAGGACAAGAAAAAGAATGGCAAAGGAAAGCAATCGAATGATGATGAAGGGAATTCAAATCAAGCTAACTTCACAAAGGGAAAGATGAATTTCAGAGGTAAAGGAAGAGGAGGTAAGAACAAAGATAATGCTAAAGCTTGTTGGATTTGTGGCAGAACAAATCATTTGGCAAATGATTGTTGGTATAACAATCAAAATGGTGGAAGTAATAATCAGAATTATAATCAAAGAGGTAGAGGAGGCAGAAACCAAAGAGGCAATTTCAGAGGAAGAGGTGGTAGGACATCATATGGTAGAGGAGGTGGAAGAAACTTCCAATCTCAGTCCTACAACAACAATTATTACAATTATGCATCAGATCAGAAGGATGATATGACTCTTATTTTGAATGCAACTCATGAATCAATGGGAGAAGATCAAAGAGTGTTTTATATTGACTCAGGGTGTAGCAACCATCTGAGTGGGAATCTATCCTTGATGACTGATATGGAAGCAAGGGTGAATGGACATACAGTTCAAACAGGTGACAATACCAAGCATAAAGTGGAGAGCATTGGATCAGTAAAGACAAAGAGTGGAAGTACACTTCTGAGCAAGGTACTTTATGTTCCTACTATTCCTAAAAATTTGATAAGTGTAGGGCAAATTGTGGAGAAAGGATATGAGGTAAGATTCACAAATGATGGTGTTTATGTGCAAGATCCAAATCAAGGATATAGAAACATAATTGCAGGTAAAAAGGAAGGAAGATTGTTCACTCTCAAAGTCCAAGGTAATGTGGGACATGCATTATTTACCTATGGAAGTCAAAAGGTATGTGAATTAGACCTATGGCATAAAAGGCTAGGTCATTTCAATGAGAGAGCTATAAAGGAAATGTCAAAGAATCAGGTGGTGCTTGGATTGCCAAATATTGAAGGGCAACATATGGTGTACAAGTGTGAAGCTTGTCAATTAGGTAAAGCACATAAAGGTTCTTACAACAAATCAGGGTACAAGCATTCAAATATGCTTGAATTGGTTCATACAGATGTATGGGGTCCCTCAAGGGACTATAGCATAAATGGATCCAGATATTATGTGTTGTTTGTTGATGATGAAACCAGGTGGATTACTTTATATGTAATCAAGGATAAATCAGAAGTTTTCAAGACATTCAAACATTTTCATGCTTATGCAGAAAGGATCACAGGGCAAAAGCTCAAGAGGTTAAGATCAGATGGAGGGGGAGAGTATTTCTCTAAAGAGTTTGATGATTATTTGTGGAATGCAGGTACAAAAAGAGAAGTAACTTGCAGGTATTCCCCTCAACAGAATGGAGTAGCAGAAAGGAGAAATAGGACTCTTGTAGAATTTGCAAGAGCCATGATGAAGGAAAAGAATTGTCCAAATTACTTATGGGCAGAAGCTATTAACACTGCAACATACCTTGTGAATAGGTTGGCTTGTAAAGCTTTGGATGGAGGAACTCCTTATGAAGCATGGTGGGGTAAGAAACCTACCCTTGATCATTGTAAGGTATTTGGATGTATTGCATATGCTTATGTTCCTTCACAATTAAGACATAAGCTAGAACCAAAAGCAGAGAAGTATGTGTTTATTGGATATGATGATAGACAGATGGGTTACAGGTTGTGGAGTCCATCCACAAAGCAATTTCTTGTTACCAAAGATGTGACATTTGATGAGCAAAATACATGGTATGTAGGATCACCAAATGATTTTTCAGGTGTTGAAGAAATACAAAGGAAAGGAAAGGCAAAAGTAAAAGTGTGTGAAGAAGTTGTTGATGAAGTTGAATCTAGGAGTAGATTGCAGGATCATGTAGAAGAAGGGCCAAGATTTGATCCAGAGTCAAATGAGGCTGAAACTTCGAGAAGTGCAGAAATCAGAAGATCTACAAGGGAAAGGAAAGAACCTATAAGGTATAGTTATGATACATCTTTCCTAACAACAAAAGATTATGCTTACATTGTGAAGACAGAAGAAGATCCAACCACTTATGAAGAAGCCAAAGGTAAACAGAATTGGGAGAAGGCAATGCAGGAAGAGTATGATGCTCTACTTGAAAATGAAACTTGGGAATTAGTACCAAGACCAAAGAATCAGAAAGTCATTGGATGTAAGTGGGTATATAAAACAAAGAGATTTGCAGATGGTAAGGTGTCTAGATACAAGGCTAGACTTGTGGTCAAAGGTTTTGCTCAAACTTATGGGGTAGATTATGATGAAACCTTTAGTCCTGTTGCTAAGATGTCTACAATTAGGACATTGATTGCTATTGCTGCTTGTAAGGGATGGAAATTATCACAATTGGACGTGAAAAATGCATTTTTAAATGGATACATTGCAGATGAAGTATACATGGAGCAACCAGAAGGCTTCATGGAATCAATTGGATCAGATTATGTGTGTAAGCTCAAGAGAGCTTTATATGGGTTGAAGCAAGCTCCAAGAGCTTGGAATTACAGATTGGTCAAGTTCTTGAATGAATGTGGATTTCAAGCATCAAAGGCAGATAGTAGCTTGCTAGTGAAGACAAGTGAAAATGGATACATTTACATGTGCATTTATGTTGATGATATTATTGTTACAGGAACAGATGCTCAAGGAATCAATGAACTCAAAAAGCAAATAGAGAAGGAGTTTAAGATAAGTGATTTGGGAAACTTATCTTATTTTCTAGGAATGCAGATTGTGTATACTCAACATGGAGTATATGTTTCACAAGAGAGGTATTTGAAGAATCTTCTAGTCAAGTTTAACATGGAAGATTGTAAGACCTCAACTACACCATTGGAGGTAAATCATAAATTAAGCAGGTATGGAGGTGAAGAATTCAATGATATGAAGAAATATCAGAGTTTGGTAGGTAGTTTAATCTATGCTACCTTGACAAGACCAGATTTATCATATGCAGTAGGTGTGTTGTCACAATTTATGCATTGTCCAAAGAAGACTCATTGGAGTGCAGCCCAAAGGGTACTCAGATATATCAAAGGAACCCTAAGTGAAGGTTTGTACTATGGTTTCACTTCTGACACAAGAATCAAAGTGTTTAGTGATGCAGATTGGGCAGGTGACTCAGATGATAGAAGGTCTACTCATGGATATCTCTGTTATGTTGGAGATAAGCTAGTTTCTTGGTGTTCAAGGAAGCAACATACAGTTGCTTTATCATCCACAGAAGCTGAGTATAAGGGAATGGTAGAAGCTGCAAAAGAAGTGATATGGTTGAAGACCTTGATGAAAAGTTTTGAGACTGATCATAGTACTCCAATAATTTTTGGAGACAATATGAGTTCTTTGTATTTGGCAGCTAACCCTGTTTTTCATGCCAGGACTAAGCATATAGAGATTCAGTATCATTTCTTGAGGGAAAAGGTACTAGATAAAGAGATTGAAGTGATGTACACTCCAACAAAAGAACAAGTGGCAGATATGATGACAAAGAGCTTGGATGGACCTAAGCTACAGAGATTCAAGGAGATGGCAGGAGTGAAGAAGAATGGAATAATCACAATTAGTGATTGAGGGGGAGCTGTTGGAACAAGCCAATCACAAATTGGTGATTATAGAGATCTTGAAGAAGACTTATGGTCAGAATGAAGTGAAGGAAGACACTTATGAAAGTGAAGAAGATTTCAGGATGATGTCTTGTACACATATGTACATATAAGTGAAGAATCTTGTAAATTGAGTATAGTAAAACCTTTAGGATGATAAAGAGCAATGTCATAGATACGGGATGAGTCAAAAGTCATGTATATATAAGTTAATGAGGACAGGAAATATGTAAGAGAGTCATTTGTAGATGAAAAATTTTAGAAAGTTGTGTAGAGAGTTTTTTCCCAGAAAATAGCGACGGGTTTTTCTCTGAGTGCTCTCTGTCTGATCACGTGGATCAGAAATCCTTTTGTACACATCAAATTGAGAAGCTAATGAAGCTATGTCTAGAGTTTCAGAATCTAATTCCTTTCCTACTGTGAGAATGATCAATAGGAACATTCATATGTGAACTTTGGAAACTGAAGTCTGAGAGTAGCGCATTTTTCCGTCTCAGTATTTTGATCAGATCTGAGTGTATACTGTAAAGTTTTTGATGAATGAGCACTTAAAATTTAAGTTAGAAGATAAGGTAGCTATGGCTAAAAGCATTTAGCAAAACGGGTTTCAGATTGGGAGAAATCAACTTAAGAAGTTGACTATGTCGAAGGTGCAACTTCTGAGAGACATTTTCTGACATGTCTTTGATCTTAATGATCAAATTAAACTTTTGGTGATTAGTTTTGAGAACTAATGATTGAGATGATTGCGTAAAGGTATTGCGAATACTTGTGCATCATTTGCTTGAAGAAATTTGAAGTTTTATACAGGTAATGAAGTGGATTCCTGAAGCAGACTTTCTGAAGTAGACACTTCTTCACTCAGAGAAGTGTTGATTGAAGTTTTGGTAAAGAAGAACATTGTTTTTGTAAAGTTTGGTTTATAACTGACATAGAAGTGTTCTTAAGTCAGTATAGATCAAACCTTTGGAGATTAAGAGGTCTCCAACAGACATCATCAGGTGGAAGAAAGATGCAGAAGAAGAAAGTCCATCATTTCCAAAAGAAAAGTAAGGCTTCCTTTTCTCATATATTTTCCATATACTTTTCCTATTTTATCCTCTACACCCAAAGACAAGTCTACGAGAACATCTTGTTTAAAGAAGAAGCAGTTTCTTGTTTTGCATTACACTTGGTCATGATTTAGTAGATTTGACAAAGAATTGCATTGAGAGAAAGAAAAGCAGCAGATATATGTTTTAACTCATATATGTATGAGTTATGTTTTAGTTGAAGCTTTTTAAGCAGGCAGCTTATATGTTCCCTCAAAGAATTCTTGGAGTGACAATACAGAGCTACTTGGTATATGACAAGTTGCAGAGAAGTATATTTCTTCTTTATCTAACTCTTGAGGTAAAAGAGCTTTTTAGCAGATGTTGAAGACTTGGGTTGAGGTTTTATGTTTGGAAAAGGTTACCTCATACTCAGTATTTTCAGAAAACTTCAGAAAATTCAGAATCTTGTTGATGTACCAGTCAGTTGAAGAATCTACTTTCTATGATTGTCTTGATTTTTTGGATACATGCTTGTATTCAAAAAGGTGTTCTATCATATCCTATCACTTGATTGAAAAGTGGAGTTAACCAAAAGAAAGTCAAGTAGGTACTATCACATTTCACCCGGGTAAAATATGAAAGTTATGAAGTATCAACTTGCAGCTTTTGGAGTTCTCAAGGTGAGAAGTTTGTCCACTTATGTTTCAAGTAGAAATTGCATATGCCTTGAAGGATTTGTTTGAAGAAAAGTTTTACAACTTTTTGAGAAAGCATGGACACTTGGAGACATTCAGGAAGTAAATCAAACATTCAGTCATGAAGGTTTGATAAGAGCAGATTCTACACAAGAGGGATCATTGATCTTGAATGATCTTATATGATCTTGAGTATTTATGATTCAGTTGTCTATCCTTTGTTTATGAAGATTCTTAACATTGGAAGAAGTCAGTCAAAGATTCAGAGAGATAGAAGATACTTGTTATGTTACAGAAGGTTATGAATCCTATAAAGCTTTCAGCAAGGTTTTGTTATGTTAGGATCAGCTAACCTTATTCTAGATTTTGGAAAGCTGAGGAATGACATGGAAAGCTATTGGCATCTTATCAATGCTAATAAAAAGGGTTCAGAGATTTTTGTTTGAGATACAGGTATTGATCACTGAACATCAGATTTATGAAGGAAGACGTTCCACATTTCATAAAGTTTGATATATTTGAAGAATTCTGGATACTAGTGTTAAATCATCCAGGGGGGTGATGAAACATGAAGACTTATTTTCAAGCCATATGTAAAAGAATGCAGAGTCATACCTACAGGTATTCCTATTTCAGGTATTCCTATATTTCCTTTGTCAGGTTCTCTTTATGTTCCAGCTTTGAAAGAAGAAGGAAGAAGAAGAATATTTGGAGAAAGTTCCTGTTAGGATGTTCTTGTTCAGGAGAAGGTTCCAGAATTCTATTTGAAGAGAAGCTTGATATTTCAGAAAGGTATATTTCAGACGTGCGCACATATATGTTTATACCAAGTTCTGAAGGAAAGAGGTATGAAGGATTTAAAGGATGAAGACATGACGACATCATAGATTTTTTAACTCATATTGAGTTGAGTATAGTCAGAGATGAACCAGCAGTGTTCATAATGCACTAAGTTGTGAGTTGACAGTCACAGGTTCCAGGATTCAGTTCCTAATTTTGTTTAGTGTATTTACATGACGCAGCAGAAGTACATTGAGAAACCTTTTTTGGAAGGTAAATGCAAATATATGGATCCTAGTGTATGTTTTCAGGTTTTTGAAGACAGGAGATAGTAGGTGCAGAGACAATATATGCTACATTTGTTGTCAAGCAGTGATTGCTTGATGTATACACATTGGATATCTAGTTTGCATATTTTCTCAAGTATTATGGTTCATATTCAGCAAGTTCAGGTTTTTTGAAGGAAAGTCAATTTCAGTTTTGAAGAAGACTTTTTCTGAAGTATCAGAAGTACAAGCTTGAAGCTTGTGATAGTTTGCAGTTTGTGACAGATTGCAGATCCAGTCCAGGTTGTACCAATATGACATTGTAGGGGGGATTGTTGGAAAACAATATCCTATTGATCCAATGTTCTCCACTAAGAACAGAATGTATATCATATCTTTTTAGTTCTTATAGAAGAAATCGACGCTAGACGTCATGGATAGAACAAATGACTCCCATCTTGAGGACGTACCCACGGGTGCAACGAGGTTATGTGTATTTCCTTAGGTGTCCTTGTACAACCAAAAAGGATAGGCATGTTGGCTACGTGAGTAGTCTCTTATCCATCTCACCTGAGGTCGATTCCCCCGTCCAGCAATAGCGCAGCGATCAAATCTTTTTTTTAGCTTTTCATATTAAAACAAAAGCTGAACGCGGAAAGAAGCCGACGGATTTAGCAAACGGATCAAAATACGATAACGAAGTTTTTTTCTTAAACGCCTAGCGATCGTGTGCTTTTGGGATCCTTTATTCATGAGCTTTTCAGAGTACATATACTATATAAGAAGCATCTTGGATCACTTCAAGCTATCCTTCACCTAGGATCAACACAAGCTTTCTAGAGCTTGGACCTCAGTAGAGGTGGTGTCTCTTCTAGCACATGGGGCAGCCATGGTGCTAACTTGAAGCATGTTGAGGAGGAGCGATGGAGTTCTTCTTGGTGATTCTTCTTGGAGAAGATGAAGGGTGTGCTCACACTCTACCTCGTGGAGAGGAGGTCATCTCTTGTTCATGGCAAGAAGACTTGGTCATTAGCAGCTTGATGGTGAGGATCGCCCATCTACAGGATGTATTTGAAGATTGTCTTCTACAAGAAGATGTCTAGCTACTGCAAAGACATTGGATGGAGTTTAACATAAGATTCACATCTTATGTTAAAGTATTCAGGTACATATTCTCTTTATGCACACAGGTACTACTTGAAGTTTATGGAGGTTGTGGCGTTCATATCAGGAGGAGTCCTATTTGGCATAGGTACAAGAGAAACAGTACGTATATGCTTTATGCATATTTTTATGAGGTGTTTGGGAAGGTGTGTTCACATGAGTTTGAGGATTTCCGTTCACACTGATCCTTCCTCTTTCAGTCACTCATATTCACTCTTCTATAACCTATAAGGTCACACATCTCATGTATATTTAGATTACTGCCCACACATCTGAATATGTTTGTTACATTGTACATTCACTCATTCATCCATTTCTCATCACATAGAGTGGTTGAGAGATATGCTCCCACATTGTACATTGAACATTGGTATATATGATACTATGAGTAAGCGCTGGCTTACGTAACACCTTACACATGATGTCTATTCTTTCTCTATCTTTATCTCATCATTTGTATGATTAAGTTGTGATATGTTCATGTTTTGTCAATATGGAAGATTGCTGGAATTAACGTTGTACATGACTGGAACTATGGAACCATGGACCTGTGACATGAGCCTAAGGGCCTACCTCACTTCCAACAGAACACTGCCCTTACGTGGTTTCAACCACTGAACGAGAGGCATTTCAGAACTAGAGGCATTTATCATTGAGTTTTCTAAGAGTGGCATAAGGCACAACACTTCCTCACTAATTCATAGCTTCAAGCAAACACCTCAAGAGACGGTCAGACTAGCAGGAAGACCGTTTAGGCAATACCTAGAGAGGTGCCCGATGCCTGAGTTACCCACACCAGCCAAGCAAGTGGCTTTATTCTTAGATTGCTTGTTGAGCACCAAGCTTAGGTCATATGTGTATTTGAAGGACCCCAGAACTATAGAGGAATGCGTGCGCATGTGCATAGACATTGAGGATAATCTAGGCGAGGAGATCGAGCTATCAAAAATCTATAAGGATTCGGATAGCTCCAGTAGTCTCACATCTGGTCAGTCCACATCCATTGAGGAACTTGCCGAGAAGGTAGCTCAAAAACTAGGTATCTCTAGCAAAAAAATTCCAAGATTTGCCCCAGTTAAGCGGTGCTACACTTGTGGAGGTGACCATATGGCAAATGTATGTCCCATTATGGCCCAACCCCAGGTGAATCCTAGTAGCCAGTACTGTACCATAGAGCGAAGGTACACCAACCACACTGCACAGAACTGCCCATATAGCAAACAAACTGTTAGGCAAAATTACCCTCAGCCATATCCACAACAGGGTAGATACCAGAATCAGTACCCTCCACAACAATACAACAGACCACAACAACCTTATCAGCCACCTTATCAAGGGCAGCAGAGACCTCAACCAGTCCTAGTGCAGCAAGCCCCTGCTCCAACCAATGTGATCCTAGTGAAATATGCGTCTGCAGAAGAAAATCCGAACAAAGCCATAGTTCCAGTCACCCCAATGCTATCAGACAGTGATCCAAGTGACCATAGTTTTGACTCCACACATATTGATAGCCCACAGGCTTACTACATGCAGTCACCCGAGCATAACGAGTCATACTATTATGAGGATCCAAGTGAAAATAGTGGGGAGCTTGAGTATGCTAATGTCATGTACACAAACCCCAACTCTAGACCTCAACCTAGGCAGGTACGACCCCCATTCCCTAGAGGACCATGCTTCAGATGTCAGGGAGATCACCTTATACGTGATTGTCCACTGCCTGCCTCTACACAACCCCAACCAGTGACAATCCAGGGTTTCTGTCAAGACTGTGGAAAAGAGCATCTCCTACGAGATTGCCCAAAGAACCATAATAACATGCCTAAAATCACTCCTATCAATGTCATTGGGTTAGTGGTAGACTCTACGGGGAGTATAACTTCCACAACCCCAGTGCATGTGGTTACTAGAGCCCAAGCCTTGCAGCAAGCTCAAGGAGTAGGGCAGGAAAAGAGTGCTGAGGTTAGTGAGACAGAGAGTATAACCAAGAAAAGGACAAGAGCCTGGAGAGATAGACGGGAGAGAATGAAAAGATAATGGTCACAGAAAATGAGCGAACTTGAAGCAAGCTTGAGAGAGACCAAAGCAAAGATAAGTGAACTCGCATCTCAAAACCACTCTCACACCACCCCTCCACCACCTTTCCCTTTAACCGCTAATCCATCTTCTTCCATTCCCCAACCTTTCCATACACCACCCTTAACCCACCCACCACCCAGAGTAGGATCAGTCCTAGCCGATCCCGCTCCTGAAGATCTAGATATGACGCTTAAAGCATATCAGGCCAGAATCCAAGAAGGGCCAAATGTGGCGGATCATGACAAGTGCTACCCTACAGCTGACCTAGAGATAGAGAGAAAATAGGTGACATAGAGCAAGGGAACCTAGGAAAGGAGCCAAAAACCCCTCAAGGCAAGTCGATTCTGACGAGAATAATCAAGCCAGAGTGGGTTCCCCAGGACAATAGGAGCATAGATTTGCTCTTGAATCGAGAGACAGATGAGGCTTTTTGGAGGTACAAGCTTGAGAAGCCGAATGAAGTAGGAGCTCTTACCATTTACGAATTCAAACATCTTGATATCCCAGGCAAAGTGACCTACTTAGATGATGCTTCAGGGAGGACCTTTGTGGTCTCAGAGCATGGAAGACACACATACACTTGGAAGGGAGAATTTGTTTTTCCCCAACCTCGATCCACTGTGTCTTATGGTCAACAAGGAGTTGGAACATCTCAGCCTCATGGAACTCAGAGAAAGAGGAGTAGAGATAGACCTGAGGTGAGCTTTGCCAATCCACTTGGAAGAGAAAGAATGAGGATAGAGACTGATAGGATGGATAGGGAGAGACATAGGGATCCAAGGAATACAAGAAATATAGACGAATTCCCTCTCCCAAGGCCTAGAGAACACGCTAGAACCTTAAGACCCACACAATTGGTTAAGTCCATGAAGAATTGCTTCGATGGCACAGGAGACCCGTATGACCATGTAGCAGAGTTTAGGCAAGTTTTGAGAGCTGAACAAGTGGAAGACTTGTTCACTCAATACAATGCCTTTGGCCTAACACTCAAGAACACTGCATTGACTTGGTTTCAACCACTTCACCAAGATCAATACAGAAGTATAGATCAACTGCTTGAAGCATTCATCACTGAGTTTTCCAAGAGTGGCATTAGGCATAACACATCTTCCTTGATATACAGCTTCAAGAAAACACCTCAAGAGACAGTGAGGCTCGCAGGAAGAAGGTTTAGGCAATACCTAGAGAGATGCCCTGCTCCTGAGTTACCCACTCCAGCCAAACAAGTGGCCTTATTTCTAGACGGATTGTTAAGTATCAAATTGAGATCATACGTGTACTTGAAGGACTGTAGATCCATAGAAGAGTGTGTACACATGTGCGTAGACATTGAGGATATCTAGGGGAGGAGTTAGAGCTCTCAAAGATCTATAAAGACTCAGATAGCTCTTCTATTCTCACATCCTCATAATCCACGTCTATTGATGATCTTGCCGAGAAGGTAGCTCAAAAGTTAGGAGTCTCTAGCAAGCAGATTCCTAGATTTGCCCCAGGAAAACGATGCTATACTTGTGGAGGAGACCATATGGCTAATGTGTGCCCCATCATGGCTCAACCCCAAGTGAACCCTAACAACCAATACTGTACCATAGAAAGGAGGTACACCAATCACACAACACAAGACTGCCCATATAACAAACAAGCTGTTAGACAAAATTCTCCTCAGCCATACCCACAACAAGGAAAGTACCCTAATCAGTACCCACAACAACAGTATGCTAGGCCCCAACAAACCTATCAACCACCCTATCAAGGGCAATAAAGACCGCAACCAGTCCTAGCGCAGCAACCCCCTGCCTCCACCAATGTGATTCCAGTGAAGTATGCAGCTATAGAAGAAAATCTGAATAGAGCTTTGGTGCCACTGACATCGTCGCTTTCAGAAAGTGATCCAAGCGATCATAGTTTTGACTCTACCCATATTGATAGCCCACATGCTTACTACATGCAATCACTCGAGCATAATGAGTCATACTATTATGAAGAACCGAGTGAGCCTAGTTGGGAGCCAGAATATGCAAATGTCATGTACACAAACCCCAACTCTAGACCTCCACATAGGCAGATAAGACCTCCATTTCCTAGAGGACCATGCTTCCAATGTCAGGGACATCACCTCATTCGTGATTGCCCTCTACCTGCACCCATACAAACCCAATCTCTGACAATCCAAGGCTTTTGCCCGGATTGTGGAAAGGAGCATTTGTTACGAGAGTGTCCCAAGAACCCCGCCAATATGCCAAAAATTTCTCCTATCAACGTTATTGGCTTAGTGGTAGACTTCATGGGAAGTGTGACTTGCACGGCTCCAGTACAAGTCATCACGAGAGCTCAAACACTCAAGCAAAACCAAGACTTAGGCCATGAAAAGAATGCGGAGGTTAGTGAGACTGAGAGCCTGAATAAGAAGAGAACAAGAGCTTGGAGAGATAGTCGTGAACGTATGAAAAGGCAATGGGCAGGAAAGATGAGCGAACTCGAGGAAAGTCGACGAGAAACCAAGGCCAAAATAATAGAAATCACATCTCAAACGAACTCTCACACCTCACCTCCACTACCATCCCCATCACCTTCCATTCCTCAACCTTCTAACCCACCACACGTACCCCACCCACCACCCAGAGTAGGATCAATCTTTGCAGATCCCACTCCCGAGGACATAGATATGATGCTTAGAGCATATTAGGCCAGGATCTAGGAAGGGCCAAATGTAACGGATCATGAAAGATGTTACCCTAGAGCGGACCTAGAGCTTGAGCGAACCAAGTTGTGTGCCAAGATGGTGGAACTGGCTCAAGCTATGTTTGAGGCTAGTCGTCTCTTCAATTGCTCTAGCTCCATTAGAACACCATTGCATTTTGATGGTTTATTGGATAGATTGGAGACGATAATCGCAAAATCTGGAAAGGGATCCAACTACGAGGCTAAGGAGAAGGCAAGTGATAGAATAAGAATCCCTCTCAAGGAAGCTTATGTGCCTAACTCCACTAAACCAGACACCTCTTCTTCTATGAATCGATACTCACCCGAATTCTTGCGAGAGATTCAAGAAGAGAAATGGGCTAAAGAGAGTGAAGTTCCTCCTCCCATCCAACTTGTGGATGACACACACAATCAATTCCCACAAGACCTTCCTTCCATCTATGGAGAGCAGGAGAGTGCCCAATCTCAAGAGAGATTAGACTTCGAGTCTAATTCTTTACAGGAACTACCCCATTTCACAGGCCCATGGGAAGCTAAGTCTACTTGTATGAGAGCACCCACAGTCATGGTATGAAACGAAGACTCAGTCATACCTAGGAATACGGAGGTAGTAAAGAATACTAAAGTGTAGTGCAACCTCACTTTAGAAGAGCTACTCAAAGTTAGGCCAGAGCTATGGAAACATGTCGCCAATCAAGTGCCAGAAGTAGTGAAATCTTGTTCCCTGGTAGGATCTCATAGAACAGTGCTAGAAATACCCTTAGACAAAATAGGAGACATGAGTGAAGGAGAAGAGGGAAACACCTATCTTCCCATTACCCATCAAGGATACACAACCAAGGCAATTTTGGACTCAGGTGCAAGAGTGCTACCACTTCCCTGTGGAAGCGTTGGGGCAAGCGAGCACTCAGGCCAATGAGAATGAAATTGCAAATGGCTGACGGTCACATAGAGAGATCCTTAGGCTGTTAGAAGAAATAAGTCTCACTACTTTTGGTGTAGAGTTCGAGAATACATTTGCTATATGTGACTTTAGCAAAAATCATGCCTATGAGATGATTTTGGGAAGACCATTTATGCGATAGTTGCAAGTGGTACAGGATTGGGGAACCAATTCCTTGTACTTGCAGCACTTAGGTGTTACAACCAAAGTGAATCTCAAAGATTACTCTCATAGAGATGTCCCTCCTATCCAATGGAACCCCATCCATAGAGCCAAAGATGATACCAAGTCCATGCATTCCGTAGGATCAGGATCCTCATGGATGCATGAAGACACTCACTTGTGGATGTGTAAAGTAGCAGTAGAAGAAGAGAAGAGAGAAAAAGCCAGAGAGATAGGTGCGAAGGAAACCCATAGATCAATTCAAGACCCAACCTATGCACCTGTAGTTTTTCCTGACGAAGAATTCGAACCTCACGGCTGGGCAGAAATTTTAGCAACTATGGATGTAGCCATCAATGAAGAGCAGTGGATTCCCCATTGTGACGAGGATGGCTATGACATTTCAGTCTTCTCCATAGAGCCAATCATGGGAGACTCGGTTCCGGAAGAATGTGAACCTAGCACTAATGAATTTGAGGATGCAAGTGATTCTGATTTAGAGTCAATCATCATGGATCCACCTTTTGCATCAGATGAAGAATATTTCTATGAAGTAGAAGCTCACCCTCAGAGATATGAAGAAATTACAAAGGAGGTGAGATTAACCACACAAGTGACCACCAAGAGTGAAGGAAAGAAAAGGAAGAAGAAAGAAGCCACACTAGAAGAGGAAGAATCCTTGTTCGAGGTCCCAGAAAACTTTAAGAAGTATGAAATAGAAGACAGGAGAGTCATGATAAGAATGCCAAAACATGATGCACAAGCAAGAGAGGCCTATAATAACAAAGAAACCACCAAGAAAATAGTGGTAGCCATAGAAGAAGGAGAGGAGAGATGCACATACATAGGACACGACTTAAGTGAAGATGAGGAGCAGGAACTGATAGCATTACTACGAGAATATAGAGACGTGTTTGCATGGAGCTACAAGGACCTGAAAGGTGTAGACCCGGACATATGCTCACATACAATCCCTATGACCCCAGAGGCTAGACCCTCTAAAAAAAAGCCATACACATACAATGACAACTATGCTGCCAAGATCAAAGAAGAGATAGACCGCTTAATTGAAGCTGGATTTATCTATGAAATTGAGCACACTGAATGGGTATCCCCCATTGTAGTGGTGCCCAAAAAGAATGGAAAATTGCGTGTATGCATTAACTTGAAGAAGGTTAACGTAGCCACTATCAGAGATAGTTATCCGCTTGCTATCACTAAGCATCTATTAGAAAGGGTAGCAGGCAAGGAAGTGTATAGCTTCCTAGATGGGTTCTCTGGTTATAATCAAGTAGCCATTGCACCCGAAGATCAACATAAAACGGTTTTTGCCACGGAATGGGGTATATTTGCTTTTCGGGTAATGCCATTTGGGCTTACCAATGCTCCTCCAACCTTCCAAAGATTGATGTGCCATGTGTTTAAAGAATTCCTAAGGAAGAATTTGGAAGTCTATGTTGATGATCTCTCTGCTCATTCCAACATTAGACAAACACATATACCTGAACTCAAGCAAATCTTTGACAAATGTAGAGAATATCAAGTCTATCTGAACCCAGAAAAGTGTGTTTTCATGGTTAGGCAAGGAAAGATTTTAGGACACATAGTGTCAAAGAACGGCATCTCCACTGACGAAGAGAAAGTGAGGGCTATTGCAGAACTACCTAGGCCAAAGAATGTCAAGAAAGTGCAAGCTTTCATGGGGCATTATGGCTATTAATGACATTTCATACACATGTATGCCATCATTGCAAAGCCTCTGTACGGACTTTTGACAAACTTTGAGTGGACTGATGAATGTGAGAACTCTTTCAATGAGCTTAAATGGCGATTATGCTCAGCACCAATCTTGACTACACCAGATTGGAATAAGCCCTTCCATGTGCATGTGGATGCGTCCAATTATGCCATTGGATGTGTGCTTGCACAACCTATTGGTGAAGGTAATATGGATCTTCCAATTGCCTATGCGAGTAGACAGTCGAATGTATCTGAACGGAATTATACCACCACTGAGAGAGAAGGATTAGGCATCGTATATGCGGTTAAAAAGTTTAGACATTATTTGCTTGCAAATAAGTTTAAATTTTTTACTGATCATCAAGCTCTACTATACTTGGTAAACAAGCCATGCAATACTGGTAGATTGGTGAGATGGTTCCTCTTGCTAATGGAATACGACTTTGAGGTTGTGGGGAGGAAAGGAAAGACTCACTTGAGAGCAGACCATCTCTCTAGGCTCACATCTGGAGAAGCCCCACAAGGAGTATCGGATGACCTTCGTGATGCTTACTTGTTTAATTTGGAAGTCGCGCCGCAGTGGGCTAAGACATTAGCGCTAGTATTGACATACGGACCTAATCACCCAGTCATAAGCACTCAAGATAGAGAGGTAGTAAAGGCCCAAAAGTACCACATCATGGGAGGTAGTATGTACAAGCATACATATCAAGGGATATTGGCTTGTTGTGTGGAAGAGGATGAGTACGCAAAATGGTTGCAATTAGCACATGTAGGTGCATTCGAGCAACACTACTCAAAGCAACAAACTTTACAGACACTAAGGAGACTCGGAGTGCATTGGCCAACTATGGAGGCTGATGTCCATAAGTTATGCAAGGAATGCCTGATCTGCTACACTAAACCACCTGTGGAACATGCCACTCTTTATCAAGTGTCCATAGTCCCAGATTAGAGTGAACCATTAGTAGCCTTCTTGAGGACGAAAACATTCCCTCAAGATATGACCCTGACGAGGCAAAGAAGTTTAGAACAAGAAGCCCTAGACTACTCACCTATTGGTGATAATTTATACAAACGTGGAAAAGATGGATATCTGAGACTATGTGTCCATGAGAGTGCATATCTCAAGATCTTGGAAACTGCTCACCAAGGTGTGGCAGGGGACATTTTGGACTAGATTGGGTGATCAAGGATATACTATTTGCAGGTCTTTGGTGGCCCACCCTTCACATGGATGCACATACCTATGTGAAGAGGTGCGACATTTTTCAGCGAACTCAGTATCCTATATGTAAAGATGAGATGCGACTAAAACCTATGATGGGTGGGCGTGCATTCTCTAAGTGGGGAATAGACTTTTTAGGTCCTATTCATCCCTGAGCTATGGGTTCACATGCTGAATATATCATCGTGGCCATTGACTATCTAACCAAATGGGTAGAGGTAAAGGCTACAACAAAGAATGATGCTCAGACGACTGCTAAGTTCTTATTTGAGAATGTGTTCACTAGATACGGGCTACCTATAGAGCTAGTAAGTGATAGAGGGACTCACTTCTTGAATGAAGTTATTGAAAATGTGCTCCAAGAATTCTTGGTTATACACAAGAAGTCTGCCCCCTATCATCCACAAGCGAACGGGCAAGCCGAGAGCACAAACAAGATTCTATGCAATGTGCTCACCAAATTAGTGAATAATAAACGCTCCGATTGGGACAAACAGCTACACCATGCTGTTTGGGCGTACAGAGTTGCCTATAAAACGGTACTCCAAGCCACACCCTTTCAGATGGTATTTGGCCAAAATGCAGTGCTACCATTGGACTTCTTGATACCTACATTGAAAGTAGCACAAGAGCATGAGTGGACAGGGCATGAGCTCTCCTCTAGACTCTTCGATCTTGAGCGATTAGGTGAAACACGATTGAGAGCTGCAACAGGAATTTACGCAGCCAAGAAAAGGCAAAAGGCATATTTCCACACACATGTGAAGGATAAGGGCTTGAAAGCAGGAGACCTAGTCCTAGTCTACACCTTGAAGCAACATTCACAGAAGTTAGAGAAGAGAGGCTATGGACCAATGATTATCAATAGGATTTCAACTAGTGGGGCAGTACAACTAGCCACTTTAGAAGGTGATATTCTCCCTAGCTACATAAGCGGATTTAGAGTCAAGTTGTATCAAGAAACGCTGACTGAAGAGATGTGAAATCGGCTCAACACTGCTAAGAAGCGTAAAGAAGAGGAAAAGCGAATTCGAGAAGAAGCACAAGCAGAAGCTTTAGAACACATTCAAGGAATGAAATTGAGGAGACATGGTAGAGATCAACCTATGCTTGACTCTTAAGAATCTATAGGTTATCACATGGCCATGTGTGAGGCTTCAGGCGAATGTTCCCATAGGATAGTCGATCGGTGACCTTTTGTGAACCTAGAAGTAGGACAAGGAGAGAATGCAAGGACCGTGAGAGCTTTAATTGACTCAGAAGTAGCCACTAGTGCAGTTCGACTTTCTTACTTCCAAGAATTGCAATTGAAGGTCAATCCTATAGAGGCATATCTCATAGGGTTCGGAGGCGTGGAAGCCCCTTGCATGGGTGAGGTGGAATTGCCCCTATACATTCAAGAGGTTCAAATGGCAGTCAAAGTGCTAGTATGTGAAGACGAGGATCTTACTGAACCTCTTGTCTTGGGCCAAGACTGGATCTATGATCACGCAGTCAACCTCAACCTAAGAAGTGGACTTCTTGAGGCTTGGGTAGGCCAAAATTGCATCACTATTGAATTAGAAAATCAAGCACTTAGGCCACTAGAAGAGGCACCAAATCTTGGTCCCTCCAGGAACACACATGATGATAAAGATGCTATTCTTGTCCAAAGTTCTATGGTGTAGAAGATTGTCACTCTTGACAAAAGTGCAGCAGTCATAGAGGAGTTCCCTTCTTTTCCAAAGAGGATTCGAGGAAAGCAAGCCGGGCAACACACGACACAAGGAAGGCCAATGATCAAGAGGCGTGAGCACCAACCTGTACAATCTAGAGTAGTACCTCATGGCATGAAGTAGATCTGGGTACGAAAGGGTGAACAACCCTCAGCTTTGGAGACTGGATCCCAAAGATGCACCAAACGAGCTACGGTGTCGAGGATTACAACATAGGAGTATCTTAGGCATCCAGCTAGACAAACCATTTCTATTTGGGTCCGAAAGCGGTCAATGAAGGCTATTCCAAATGATCAATGGATATGGGTGCCCAAGACCTGCTTACGAGCTGAAATAGCATCACCTCCATTCATAAGATTGAATCAACCCTCACAAGCACCCCAGGCACATATCTCGGAGCAAACATCTACACTCCACACCTCTAACTCTTCGGCCACACCCAAGAATGTCAAGAAATGGGTACCCAAAAGGTCCCAAATCCAACACAATCTTGTCCACAAACCTTCACATGTCATCATCACTAAAAGCTACACTCCCACAATCAAAATTTGGAGACTTAAACCTCATATCAAACCGCCTGACCCAAATCAGTCCCCTCTAATGTAGGTGCATTCTGAGTACATTGCATATCCAAAGTATGCATCTAGGATGAACACTAACCACTAACAAACATTCTCACACATCACCAAACTCTCCACCCACTAACCCCTAACCACTTGAAATGTCATGTTAGTATTGTGGAGGGAACACCATAACATCTTGTTTCCTATGCAATGCTAATGTGCATCTCTTCTTCCAGCAGATAAGCAAGAACATATACCAGATCCTCCCACAGGAATCACAGAAAGAGTCCATGCCAATTCTCATTGGTTCAGTGGCATGCCAGGATCCTTAGGAGAGGCCAAGTATATTTGGGAGTCCAAGTGTGAGCATGATAAGCAATGGGTCAGATTTCAGTTCTTTTCCAAGGAGTTTGAGACTCTCCAAAACACACAAGATCTGCAGACCATATGGGAGTGTGCAGGGCTAGCCGAATACTTTGCAACACCTTTACCCAAACCAGATCTCCTACGATGTTACTACTTGGTCTCAACATTACAGGCGCATGAAGAAAAAGATAAACCAAGATCATTTGTCATTCCATCCTTATTGGACTACAATGAGTTGAAAATATTTGAACTGACATTAGAATTGGTGAGTGCTGCTTGGAATATGCACGGAACGCATGTACCCTCGGAGAAGGATGCTCTTATTCCCCCTAACATGAAGAACCGGAAGCTACAAAAGTTGAAAGATATGGCAGCACTCACACCGAATGTGTCCACTCCTCTTCGTATGTGCATGCAACATTTTGCATTTCCGGGTCAAGACCGATTCACTCAGCCCCACAAGCGGATCTGGTTTGCTCTCTACTTAGCGGAGACAGGAGCATTGCCGATTAAGCTTCCTGTGTGGATTATAGAGCAGCTATATGAAGCAAATAAAAGATCACATGGAAAGCTAGTGGTAAATGGTTGTTGTGCAATCACACACATTATCTATAGGTGCTTAGCATATGATGCACCAATTGAGCGTGCCTTAACATGGGCACAACTACAAATGTTCAAAAGGCTCAAAACTGCCACACATCAATCCAAGCACATGAGGGGTTTGATCCCTTGTGTTCGAACATGGGAAGTTTTGACAACTCCGGAAGTATTGCCAAGAGGGGATGCCACTGTGCCTCCCTTTACCATTCGCATACCAGGATCTGGATCTGAAGGCACATCACAAGTTGCCCCCTCGGCTCCTCCTGTCCCTCCCGAATTCGAATTTCTTGCGACTAGAGACGCTGAAGGGATGAGTACCTCTGACTTTGAAGCATTCTTGCAGAATACACAACTTTCTAATGTAGAGTTCTATTCAGATACAGAAGAATAGGGAACATCTTCCCAAAGAAGAAGGAAATCCACAGAAGGCCGCCATGTACATTGGGATGATGAGCAGCAGAGAACTTTGTCGCAACAATTAGAACACTTGGAGCAGAAGAAGAAACAACTGAAGCCCTAGCTTATACAACAGAACTCCGAAGGCTGTATCAAATCATGGAACGAGTGCAATCGCAACAACTGCTCACCGAACAGAGCAGTAGGGTACTCATGGCTCAACTATTGGAAGAAGCGGGAGTTGATTCCGAATACAGTGAAGGCCTATTATTGGTAGCAAAAACATATGGAGTAGTGGAAGCAGTCCGAGCAGCGATTAAGAGGCCCCCAGTTCAATATGATCCACGAAGATTTCAAACCGAATCACGTTCCGGTAAGAACATCCAAATTCCCATTACTAGAGGGGAAGGACCTATTGTTACATCCGAACCCATTGAGACAACCTCCCAAACAGTAGGAACCCTTGGCCAAGAGATCCCCATCACCTAGGATGAGTCAACTGAACCACTACCACCAACACCTCCCCCATCCCCTCCTCGAACAGAAGCTATAAATACCCAACCCACAGAACATGCCTTCATCTTCCGTAGTCCAACCTCTAGTTCTACTTTGTTTTCCTCCTTCAAAAACCCCCTATATAATACCACCACCGTCATAACTGAGTCCCTCATAGAGCCTGCCCTAGGACAACCATTGCCCTTGCCCTTAGCCATAGGCCATCCTGACTCTAGATCCATTTTCTTCGGATTCCCAGCCACCACATCCCTTTTATGGCTTTCCCGCCTCCAAGTTCTCATTTTTCACCCCCCATTCCACCATTCCTTCAACTCGCCCATGACTACTTTTGTAGAATGTATCAAGCTAATACCCAACCCTCCTCATCAATCCCATCCCCACCATCCACTCAACACTTATTCACTACCCTCACACACACACACCACCTACCATTCCAATATACATGGTAGACACCACACTTGCATCGGTTCCTAAAAGTGTGGACATTTTGCCACCCACAGCACCTCCCCCACCTCCCACAGTTCCACCTTCTCCCATTCCCCCTCCACCAATTTCACCCACACACACATCTCCAATAGACACATCATTCACTCTTCCCATTCCCCAATCCCCTCCCTGTGCATCTTCCATTGTACAAACCCCACCCTCATTCGTAGGCAATGCATTCGACACCATGCTCGCATGTATATCACAGTTAAGGACAGAGTACAATCAGCTCCAACAACATAACGCACGACTGCAAGAGCACTCGGAGGGGCTACAACATCGTCTCCCTGCACTAGAAGAGGAGAATGCTCGCCTCCATACACTATTCCAAACTTTACAAGAGGCTCATAGCATATTGGAAATGCAATTACAGAATACAGACCAGGAAGCAATACAAGTGGTAGAAGGTCATCTACAGACATAGCTAGAACACAATTCAAAGCTTCAGCGAAATATGGCCTTACTCAAGCAACACCTTGCAGCTGCTCATGATGAGAACCGACGCCTGCAACTACAGAATCAGGAAAACCTAGAAGAAGCTATCGAAAGCACACCTGGGGCAACCATCAATCCCTCAAAGTTTCAAGTTGTGACCCCCGACAATATCAAGATCATCTTGGAAGATTATGCTATGCTGCTTGAAGCACATGACCAGTTATTAGAGGAACTAGATCAACTGAAGCGGAAACAACAAAAAGACACCACGACTGCCCCTCAAACCACCTCCTCCACGGCTTCACTTCTCACAGACTCAGAGGCCCTAAAAGATCTCCAGAAACAGGTCACAGAATTGCAAGCACCACTACTACAATATGAAAGACCACCTTCCCCACTAGAGGCTCCCAACGACAATGAAACAGTACAAATTCCTGTGGAACAAACGTTTGAAGAAGAATATGACCCAGAACCCTTCCCAGGAGGACAACAAACGGAAGAAGGTCAGGATACGTTTGAAGCACCGTGACCCCCATGGCTACGACAAGTGGAGGAAATCGGAAGTTCACATGAAGAGCGAACAGTAGTGCAAAATCAGGCCATGAGAGTCATAGAAGACACTATATTACAATCCAATTACTTCAAGAACCTGTCATCTAGGCGCCTTATCCTCTCATCAGAACTCCAATACAGGCCGTACCATATCATTTTGGCAGATTATAACACAGAAATACATAGAGTCACAGGAAAGATACCTTCCTTTGCAACCCAATTTTAGCCTGAAGATCTTCCTCCAGAGGTGCAAAAAGGCAAAATCCGTCAACCGACATGGCGGCAGAAACTTCTTGAAACATATCCTGAAATGTTGTGCACTTGGAACAATGCGCCATTACATCTACTTTACAATCCATGTTATGGCCCTCTTCCACGACGCCGCTCATGGAAAGCATTCAACATCAAGGTACAGAATAATGCTCAATGTAAAGAGTGGCTCAATTATCCATACATAGCGCCACCACAGGGACCACCATCGATAGCATACATGATGGCCACAATTTAACATTGGATGCCTCGACTGAAGCCCATGAGAGATGTGGCGGCCCAAATGATGCTCAAATTTTTGGATATGATGCAGGTAGTACTCAAAACCTTTAGAAATGCAGCAGCACCATAGGTACAGCTACCGGGGTTTACTAATGGAAATTATGATTTGGTGCATGACATGATGTAGCTCAGTGATGAGTAGCACCTCCTTTAATGTCAATCCGGGAAGACGTGAGGATGGTATGATGACCTCGAGCAAGTGAAGGCACAAGTGCGTGAGTGCGAAGCACACTAACATGCACACACATACACACACACGCGCACACAAGGCAAGACAAAGAGTGAGAAGCAATGGAGTTCTTTAGATTACTTTCAAAAAGCTCATACAAGTTCAAATCAATTACAAGCTAACCTCAAAAATGAGCTTTCTAGCTCTATTTATAGTTTTTGACTAGGTTTTGGTCGTGTCCAGACCTAATGTCTAGCCTAGTTAAAAATTAGGTTCTAGGCCCCATTTGAAGGCTCAAATGGAGTCTAAAAATTATGAAAACTGGTAGGTAGCTTCTTCTAATGCTCCTCAACCTGAAGAACTCCTTGGCTTGCACAAAATGGAGCTACAAAAATATGAAATGGTATTTACAATGGCTTTTAGTGATGAAAATCACTTTTTTTGTAGGGATTTCCTCTAGCAATTTGACATACACATCGTCGAGCTTCCTACTTGCTCCTTCTTCTTATGTGTCCACCTCTTTGATATGCTTTAGCTTCTTGAAAAAATAATGGCCTACTTGCCCGATCTTCTTTGACTACTCTGTCTGCTTGTACCTTCTCTTCGCTCCGACTCCCTTCATTGGCTTCCTTGTCTTGTTAGTCCTTCAGTTCCTTGACTACTGCTAACACCCCCCCTCTCTCGCGTCTGTCGTCCATAACAGACCCTTGTTGGGTGGGTTGTTGGATGTAGTACTCCACAACATCTGTTGCTAAATGATGTTCCGCAATTCTCAACCCTTTGGCCAAGTCAGTGAGTAGAGCATCCCAATCTACAGGCCCGGGAACCTCTGGATGTGGTATATGTAGCTTTTCTGAATGGAGAGCTTGTTCCACGGCTGTAGCTCAGTGATGAGTAGCACCTCCTTTAATGTCAATCCGGTAAGACATGAGGATGGTATGAATACCTCGAGCAAGTGAAGGCACAAATGTGTGAGTGCGAAGCACACTAACATGCACACACATACACACACACGCGCGCACACAGCAAGAACAAAGAGAGTAAGACAATGGAATCACTTCTATTGCAACAAAGTTCTCATACAAGCTCAAAACTATCAGAAGCTCCCCAAAAATGAGCTCTCTATCTCTATTTATAGTTTTTGACTAGCTTTGGCCCTATCCAAACCTAGTGTCCGGCCTAGTTAAAAATTAGGTTCCAGGGCTTATTTGAGGGCTCAAACGAGATCTAAAAAATATGAAAATTGGCAAGCAACTACTTCTAAGGCTCCCCAAGCTCGAGGACTCCTCGGCTTGTACAAAATGGAGCCAAAAAAAGGTGAAATGATATTTACAAGGGTTTTTAGTGATAAGAATCACTTTTAAATGGTGTTAGGGGTTTGGAAAAAAATAAAGGGTTGCCTTAGTGCTAGATCTGCATGTATGTCCGTATTTGCTTCTTCCCGTATACTGCCAACACTCTCCCCCCCCCTAGCGTCTGTCGCCTCTGACAGACCTCTGCTCCATTGTTTGATCAATGTACCTCTGCAGGAGGTCGGTTGCCACTTCTTGTTCCTTGATGCGTAGTCCCCGGACCAAATCTCTCTGAAGGGCATCCCAATTGACTGATCCTGGCAGATCAGGGTGTGGTGTGGTGTAGAGTTCCGAGTGCATGGTTTGTTCACACGTAAATAGTTTTAGCAGGTGGGTTGGGCGTGGTGCGAATACTTCTGAGTGTGACTCCCAAAACCCCGTGGTGAACATATCATCAAAGGTTTGCTTGTAGCAGGCAGGGAGATATCTTATTCGTGCATGCCATGCGTAAGCTACTCGAATGCTCGGGGTCGTGCTCATGTCATACAGCAAATCATAATTACCATTGATGAAGCCCGGAATTGAAGGCTCGATGTTACGTACATTTCGAAAGGTCTTTAGCACCACTTGCATCATGTCCAAAATTTTGAGCATCATTTGAGCGGCGACATCCAGCATGGGGTGGAGGCATGGCATCCAATGTCTGATGGTGGCTATCATGTATGATACTGTAGGTGTGCCGGTTGGGGGTGCGATTGCGGGGTAATTGAGCCATTCTTTACAATTTGCGTTGTTTTGAACCTTGATGGCGAATGCTTTCCATGATCTTCTTCTTTGTACTGGACCAAAGCAAGGGTTATACTTCAAATGCATGGGAGCGTGATCCCATGTTCGTAACATCTCCGGATAGGTCTCCAGTAACTTTTGCCTCCATATGGGTTGGAATATGGCCCCCTTTCTGGCTGCCTCTGGAATGTCCTCGGGTTTGAACTGTGTTGCGAACGTAGGGTACTGGTTGGTTATGCGTTTGATCTCAGCATTATAGTGAGCCAGCAGTACAAAATAGGGCTTATATTGTAACTCTGAACTGGTGATCAACCGCCTAGGAGCCAAGTTCGAGAAATATTCAGACTTGAGTATAGACTCCTCAGTGGTTTTCATGGCCAGCATCTGAGTTGCTACGCGCTCTTCGTGAGTGTGGCCCATCTCCTCTACCTGCTTCATCCATGCCGATGGGGGCTCCTCATATGTGTCTTGGCCTTCCTCCGTAATTCTGCCTCCTGTAAGGGGTTGAGGCTCATAATTGTCTTCAAATGTCTCCTCCACTGGAATGACTACTATTTCTTCTTCTATGGTTTGATCAGGTGGAGAGGGAGGTCGTTCATACTGTAACAACTTGATTTTTAGTTCTGCAACCTGTTGTCGTAGCTCAAGTACCTCACTGTTGGTTGAAGGTTCAGGTTCTGGCGAAGTAGCGGCATCGACCGTCTCTTTAGGTGTGGGTGGGTGTGTTGTCGATACTTTGGATCCTTGTAGTTCCCTTATCTGGTCTGCCAACTGATCATGGGCTTCCAAGAGGGTCACATAACCTTCTAAAACCTGTTGAATATGCTCTGAGGGGACAACCTGGAATTTTGCAGGGTCTATAGGTGCTCCCGGGGTGCGTTCCATGGCCGCTTCTAGGTTCTCCTGGTTTTGTTGTTGTAGCCTTCGGTTCTCTTCTTGAGCCGCTGCTAGATGGCGACGTAGTAGGGCCATGTTGCGTTGAAGTCTCGCATTGCGGCCCATTTGTTCTCTGAGTTGTTCGTCCATAGCTTTGCCTGTCTCTACATACTTAGCTTGGAGTTCTGTCTTTGAGTGTTGGAGGGCAGTCACCTGGTGTTGTAGTGCTGTATTACCTAGTTCCAAGGCATCGACTCGTGCTTGGAGTTGAGCAGAGAGATTGCACAACTCTGTGTTATTTTCTTCTAATAGCTTATACTCTTGCTTAAGCTGAGTGGCCGCTTCAACCATGGTGTCTAGTGCATTACTAAATGATGTGGATGCATGGGTAGAGGTGGAACATGCAAAGGGTCGGGAGGTGGGAAAGGGAAAAGTGGATGATGTGCCTATGAGTGAAGTGAGATGTGCTGATGGTGGAACAGACGTGGTGGTGGGTGCTTCTGTGGATGGTGAAATATCCATGGGATTGGATGTGAGAGTGTGTGGAGTGTGAATTGTAAATACGGGAACAGTAGGTGGTGCTACAACTAACCCAACAACATTGATAGGAGTGATTTTAGGCATGTTATTAGGGTTCTTTGGGCAATCTCGTAGGAGATGCTCTTTTCCGCAGTCTTGACAGAAACCCTGAATTGTCACTGGTTGGGGTTGTGTAGAGGCAGGCAGTGGACAATCACGTATAAGGTGATCTCCCTGACATCTGAAGCATGGTCCTCTAGGGAATGGGGGTCGTACCTGCCTAGGTTGAGGTCTAGAGTTGGGGTTTGTGTACAAGACATTAGCATACTCAGGCTCCCCACTATTTTCACTTGGGTCCTCATAATAGTATGACTCGTTATGCTCGGGTGACTGCATGTAGTAAGCTTGTGGGCTATCAATATGTGTGGAGTCAAAACTATGGTCACTTGGATCACTGTCTGATAGCAATGGGGTGACTGGGACTATGGCTCTGTTCGGATTTTCTTCAGCAGATGCATATTTCACTGGGATCACATTGGTTGGAGCAGGGGGTTGCTACACTAGGACTGGTTGAGGTCTCTGCTGCCCTTGATAAGGTGGCTGATAAGTTTGCTTTGGTCTGTTGTATTGTTGTGGTGGGTACTGATTCTAGTATCTACCCTGTTGTGGATATGGCTGAGGGTAATTTTGCCTAACAGTTTGTTTGTTATATGGGCAGTCTTGTGCAGTGTGGTTGGTGTACCTGCGCTCTATGGTGCAGTACTGGCTACTAGGATTCGCCTGGGGTTGGGCCATAATGGGACATACATTTGCCATATGGTCACCGCCACAAGTGTAACACCGCTTAACTGGGGCAAATCTCGGAATTTGTTTGCTAGAGACACCTAGTTTTTGAGCTACCTTCTCTGCAAGTTCCTCAATGGATGTGGATTGACCAGATGTGAGGCTACTAGAGCTATCAGAATCCTTATAGATTTTTGATAGTTCTAATTCCTCACCTAGATTGTCCTCAATGTCTATGCACATGCGCACACACTCTTCTATCGTTCTGGGGTCCTTCAGATACACATATGACCTGAGCTTGGTGCTCAACAATCCATCTAAGAACAAGGCCACTTGTTTGGCTGGTGTGGGTAACTCTGGCATCGGGCATCTCTCCACGTATTGCCTAAATCTTTTTCCAGCTAGTCTGACCGTCTCTTGAGGTGTTTGATTGAAGCTATGAATTAGTGAGGAAGTGTTGTGCCTGATTCCACTCTTAGAAAACTCAATGATAAATGCCTCTAAGAGCTGGTCTATGTTTCTGAAATGCCTCTCGTTCAGTGGTTGAAACCACGTAAGGGCAGTGTTCCTAAGGGTTAGACCAAAAGCATTATATTGTGTGAATAGGTCCTCTACCTGTTCAGCTTTCAATACTTGCCGAAATTCTGCCACAGGGTCATAAGGGTCTCCAGTGCCATCGAAGTAATTCTTCATGGACTTCACCAGTTGAGTTGGTCGCAGGGTCCTAGTGTGTTCTCTCGGCCTTGGCAAAGGAAAATCGTCAGCATTCCTTTGATTCCATGGGGTTCTATGTCCCTCAGGTTCCACTCTATTCCTTTCCGTTCCCGTTCTTTCTCTCTTCCCAGGGAGTTGGCAAAACTTACCTCAGGTTTGTCTCTACTTCTATCTCTTTGAGCTCCATGAGCTTGGGAGGTCCCAACTCCTTGGTGACTATATGACACATTAGTCCGAGGTTGGGGAAAAAAAAATTCACCCTTCCATGTGTAGGCATGTCTGCCATGCTCGGTGACCACGAAGATCCTCTCTGATGTATTGTCTAAGTAGGTTACTTTGCCTGGGCTATCAGGGTCTTTAAACTCATAGATTGTGAGAGCACCTACTTCATGAGACAAGGTAGGCTTATACCTCCAAAAGGCCTCATCAGTTTCTCAGTTTAAAAGCAAATCTATGCTTTTATTATCATGTGGAATCAATTCTGGAGTCATGATTCTGGTCAAGACAGATTTATCGCGGGGAGTTCTCGGCTCTTTCTCTAAATTTCCTTGCTCTATATCACCCATATCGGTTTCTGCAATCACATTTCCAAACTCATCAGTTCTATCAGGAAGAGTGGTGACTACATATATAGTCCCTTCTTTATCTAGGTATGCTCCATTCTCAAACTTCACTACCGGGTGTTCTAGTCCATGGGGTTGATCGGGGTTCTTAATCTGGACCACAGATCTTCTCAGTCCGTCTTCGTAGATGCGAGCACTTAGACGATTCGTCTTGATGTATTCCAATTGAGTCTTGTAAGGTCCCTCTGGCTTTTCTAGATAAGCCACCCCTGAACTACCTACTGGTCTCTCCATGTGATAGGACATCTCAGAATCACTTGTTTCTGATCTGGGAGTGTATGGGTAATCACTCAACTGCTGGGCCCAAGACCTGGCAGTGTGATTGACACTAGCTTCAGAAGATCTGAGGCTTTGTTTGTCTCGGCCTAAGTGTCTGCCTGATCTAAGGTTCATATGCCTGATTTATCTACCCCCTTGGACCCAAGCACACTCTCGTTGCAGGTTAATTTGCACCAATCACTTTGTTCTTTTGAGTTGAATATTATGTTTATGATCTTGTCTGAAATCGCGTCGTCAGGAGTACTTAAGTGAATTTCGCACTTGATAAGTGATCGACTCCAGTTTACCTTTTGTCCCTTAGGGTTTTCGCACTTAAGACCTACTTAATTCTTGCACTTGGCTGATTAATTCTCTTCGACTTGATTCGTGCCTAACGTTGCCCTAATTAATTACCACACCTAAGTCGTACTTAGCCTAGGCTAGGAATTGACAAAGGAGGGCTGAGAGAACTTCCAACCTTAATCCTCTGGTTGCTCAGATTGCTGCACAAGCCGAGGAAGCCTTCTCCCAAGCTTGGTACTCACCCTTGCTAGCTTGCTTTGGATTGCCTTTAGTGCACACAATGTTCCTGCAAAAGCTCACCAGTCAGTATAGCTCTATTACCATAAGTAATTGAAAGACACACATCAATATTTGCAGTCCCCCCTGGAGTAACTCATTGTACCCCCTCAATCTTAGGACCACCTAGTCTCACCTAAAGGCCAACTTGAAAATACATGTTCTAAAACTCCAAGATCTCATCAATCGGAGTTCGTATGGTGAAGTTATGACCATTCAGGCACTTAGGGGTCCAAACAAGCTCTCAGGGTTCAGGAAATTCCTCCCTAGTTTCTAGGTCTTTTGCCCACTCCTAAGGCTCTTATATCCTCCCAATGTGTCCAAGATTAAGCCCCAAAAAGTACCCCAATTTTAATCAATCAAGTTATCCTAAAAATTTATGCGTTAAGCCTGTGTATCGCGATAGGTCGGGTCGAGGTGTCGCGATACTTGGGAGTGTCGCGATACTCCGAGGTGTCGCGATAGGTGGGAGGTGTCGCGATAAGTCGAGGTGTCGCAATACTCGGGAGTGTCGCGATACTCCGAGGTGTCGCGATACTTGGGAGTGTCGCGATACTCTGAGGTGTCGCGATAGGTGGGAGGTGTCGCGATACTCGCGAGTGTCGTGATACTCCGAGGTGTCGCGATAGGTGGGGTCGATGTGTCGCGATAGTCCGGTGTGTCGCGATACTTTGAGGTGTCGCGATACCTCGAGGTGTCGCAATAGCTCAGGATATGGTGAATTTTGTAGTTCTGTCTTGTGATCCTAGGTGCTCTCAGCCTGCGTAGTGTCGTGGTGCACTCAGAAACGCGATGAGTCGAAGTTTGCGAAGTGTCGCGATAGCTCGAGCTCAACGCCTCGGGGCCTGTGCAGAAGGATTCTGTACCTAATGAGCTTGCTGGAGATGGTGATGGAGCTGGTACCTGCAAGAACATGCAAAAAATACACACAACACAAATGCACGCGCTCGCTCTCTCTCAAACTCGCACACAACAAATGAGGGGAATGACAAGGAAGAGGGAATATGTAGTGGAGAAGGAGGTGGAGGTGGAGATGAAGAAGGAGGTGAAGATAGAGATGGAGATGGAGAAAAATCAGAAATTTATCGACTACTTACCATTCCAACGCGTCCTCTCTACGTCTTACCATCACACGCTCGTCCTCAAAGCTCGAATCCCCGGCAACGGCGCCAAAATTTGGTGTAGCTCAGTGATGAGTAGCACCTCCTTTAATGTCAATCCGAGAAGACATGAGGATGGTATGAAGACCTCGAGCAAGTGAAGGCACAAATGTGTGAGTGCGAAGCACACTAACATGCACACACATACACACACACACGCACACACAGCAAGAACAAAGAGAGTAAGACAATGGACTCACTTCTATTGCAACAAAGTTCTCATACAAGCTCAAAACTATCAGAAGCTCCCCAAAAATGAGCTCTCTACCTCTATTTATAGTTTTTGACTAGCTTTGGCCCTGTCCAGACCTAGTGTCCGGCCTAGTTAAAAATTAGGTTCCAGGGCTTATTTGAGGGCTCAAACGAGATCTAAAAAATATGAAAATTGGCAAATAACTACTTCTAAGGCTCCCCAAGCTCGAGGACTCCTCGGCTTGTACAAAATGGAGCTACAAAAAGGTGAAATGATATTTACAAGGGTTTTTAGTGATAGGAATCACTTTTAAATGGTGTTAAGGGTTTGGAAAAAAATAAAGGGTTGCCTTAGTGCTAGATCTGCATGTATGTCCGTATTTGCTTCTTCCCGTATACTGCCAACAACGGCAAATAACTGTAATAGATGAGATGGTCTGGGAATGAATATCTCTGAATGATATTCCCAGAACCCCGTGATAAACATTTCTTCAAACGTCTGTTTGAAGCAAGCACGTAGATACTTTATACGGGCATGCCAGGCATAGATGGCGTTAATGGAGGGCGTGGTGCTCATGTCATAGACAAGGTCCTGATTCCCTTCATTAAATCCAATAGCCGAAAGATGACGTTCTTTGATGTTCTTAAATGTCTTGAATGTAATGAGCATGAGCTCAAAAATTTTTAGGACATCTGTGCCATGACATCTGGGACATTCTTGAACCGGGCTGCCCAGTGTTGGATGGTTGAAATCATGTAGTTGACTGTGGGTTGGCCATTAGGAGATGCTAGGTACACATAATTTAACCACTTTTCACATCCTTTAACTGTCAAAACCGTTTTTGTGTACTCCAGCCAAGAACTTCTTCGAAAGACAGGGCAGTAGTAGGGATTATACTTGATATATAGAGGCATGTTATTCCACGTGCGTACCATCTCAGGGTAGGTTTCAAGTAGGTGGATTCTCCAAGTAGGTTGATGTATATTCCCTTGCTTGGCACTTGCAAGGATATCATCCGGTGCAAACTGTGTTGCCGAGGTTTGTTCTTTTGTTGTGTGTTGCTTGATTTCAGCGTTGTAATCTACCATTAATACACAGAATGGAACATATAGATCATCCGACGTGCCAATCCACCTATGATGGGAGAGGTTTCTAAACTAATTCGATTTTATGATGACTTCTTCCAATCGTGACATAGACGCTATCTGAACTGCAACTCTCTCATCATGGGTTGTAGCAACCTTTTCCAACCTTTGCATCCATTCAGGCGCTTCCATCTCAATCGTGTCCATTCCTTCTTTTGTTTGCTTACCTCCGGGTGTTGGCATGGGAACGTATGGGTCTTCAAAGATCTCCTCCACTTGGATTGGCACTAAGTCTTCAAGTTCTGGTTCCACCAGGGGAGAGGGTTGACGCTCGTATTGTAGAACTCTATTTCGTAATTCTTCTAATTCTGCTCTAAGTTTTGCGACTTCTTCAGATGTGTCGGCTTCAGTTGTGACTTTGCTTCGTGACTCCTGCTGGGTTGCCAGTTGCTTTAATAAGTCATCTCTTTCTCTTTCTAATGCTGCATGGGCTTCCAAGAGGTCGTCATGGGTTTCCAAGATGATTTGCATATTTTCAGATGGGATAGCCTTGAATTTCTCTGGGTCGATTTCCTGTGGTGAACCCTCCATTGTTGCTTCCAAGTTTTCTTCGTTCTGTCTCTGTAGTCGCTTATTTTCCTCGAGTGTTGTAGACATGTGTTTCCGCAATAGGGCCAGGTTGCGTCGAAGCTTGAGGTTCTCTGTTATCTGGGAGTGTAGCAGCTCATCAAGTTGTTGTTTTTCTTCCGCATCTGACTCGGGTGGATTCGCCACTAACTGCTCATGTTGTTCCTGTAAAGTGACATATTGTTGTTGTAGTAGCCGCTTTTCCTTCTCTAAGTCAATGAATCGTCCTTGTAATGTTTCATGGCTTCTGAACAGACTTGTATGTTGAGCATCTAGGTGCTGATAATGCTGTTGTAGCTGAGACATACACTGGTACATGTTATTAAATACATTATTAATGGGAGTGGATGCGGGAATGGTGTTGAATGCAGAAGGGAAGGGGAAGGGGAATGGGAGCGTGTATGCTCTGCGCGAAAAAGGTGAAGTTGGTGGTGGGGGAATGGGAGATTGTGGACGTATGGGGGGAGGGAGAGGTGCGGAGGTGGGTGATATGTCCATGAGGTCAAAAGTGGATGCAGCCGTGGGAGTGATTGTGAACATGGGAATTGTGGGTGCGGTGATGGTGGTGAAAGTGTAAAGTGGTGTGTGTAGTTGTGAATATGAACAGCCAGGAAGTGTGATCGGGGGAACGGGGTTTTCCGTGGCTGCGGTTAGAATTACAGTGTCAGTGGTAGTGTATACAAGTGAGGTGTTGATAGGGTGTGTGGGTTGTGTGGATTGACTGACAGTCTGTGCTTCGGTATGGGCAGTGGACTCTGAGGCGGTGACAGTAGTGGTTACACTGGTAGTGGGAGGTGAAGTTGGTGGAGTTGGAGGTAGGGGTGGTAAAGGGAGTGATGAGGGTGCACTGGATGTATGGGCTTCCTCAGTTTCCTGAATGATATGAGTTGTGCCCGTGGTTGTGGATGTGGTGCCCTGTGGTTCTGATACTAATATATTCATTTGTTTTCCTGATCGAGAGGGGCGTCTGCCGTATCGTCGCTCCGATCTTCTCGAGTGTGCAAGAGCTGTATGCACCGTCTCAGGTACCCCCAACGCATCAGAAATCATATCAAGGGTTGCTCGGTATTGCTCGTCCACACCTTCCTCTTCTAGGATTTGGTTCATGAGGGCTTTTCCTGCTGCTAGGGACAGTTTGTGCTGTTCTTGAACTCTGTTGATGGTATCATACAACTTTTTCAATTCCTTCGTATAAGCCGGCGTACCCTCAAGTTCTTGTAGAACTTCTTGTTTATATTCTTGCTCTTCTTCTTTTGTTTGTCCACCTCGTTCCTCCTCTTGTTCTTCTTCTTCTTCATCCACTTCAACTACATCTGGTTGTCTAGGATGGGGTTGGTCTATAGCTGTTTGTTGCCCACTAGCTTTCTCTGCCTCGACTTCCACGTTATTAGCCTCGATTATTCTGGCTACCTCCTCATCAATTAGGTCTTCTAATGTGAAGTCGTGAGGAAACTCTAAGTCGGTTGGTACAGGTGGAAACACCAGATTCGGTCCATCAGTGCTGTGTCTTGGTAATCTGATAGTGAAGGGTTGTACACGCCTTGGAAGTCCTGGAGTTGTCTCTGGTGTTAGTGTCGCACCGCGGGCTTGTGCACAGGGCATCTGAAATGTGCCTCTCATTTTCTTTGATGGCGGCCCTGCGGTTGATAGTCTATGTTGAAATTCTTGTACCCTGGTCCAAATTAATGCCCTTTGAACTGGCACATCATAAGCCAAACATCTATACACAATCCTGGTGAGGGCACAACATCCATACAGTACTGACTTTTGCTTTTTATACCACCGTTGATGTGGCAAGTGGATTTGGTCGATAATCCAATGCGGCATGTTGATTGTCGAATTGAAGGCATCTGCTAAATATAGATTGAACCATATTTTCTTGGGTGGCATTGTGAAGCGCTCTTGAGCTGGGAACGCAAAATGTTGCATGACCATTCGCAAGTGAATGGCGATTGTGGGTGTCATTGCCACCATGTCTTTGAGCTTAGTCAGGTTCCTGTTCTTCCTGTTATCCGGGACCATCATCTCTTTTTCAGTGGGGATATGCATGCCTTTCATGTCAAGCGCTTCCCTCACCAAATTGTTCCTCAGTTTGAAACGCTTTAATTCATTACCTCTGGTAAGTGATGGTAGAACGAAGGTACTATATCCCTTTTTCTCTTTACTAGGGGTCAGAGTGCTAATTAAGTAGGAACACCGTAGAAAGTCTGATTTGGGTAACTGAGCCTTGAAGTAGTTGTATAGTCCAGCCTTCTTCCAAATGGTTTTCAAACCTTCATCATTTTGAAGCCTCTCAAATTTCCTGGTGAAAAAATGATATCTGCCCCATCGCCCGTTAAACTCTATCTCGGCCTCCCACATGTAAGTGCCTTCACCCAGAGATCCGGCCACATCATTGAACCAATGTGAGTTTTTGCTGACCGGCATTGTGTGCCCCTGTGGAGGATTCTGAATCGGTATGGCGTGTAATGCCCTCAATGCTACTGGGCGTTCCTTCAATTCCTCTTCAATGGGAAGACTTTCAATGTCCACGATGTGGGGGCTGGTGCTTGCCTGGGAGCTAGTTCTTGCCTCGGCCATGGTGAAGAAACTGGTCGCCGGTTCTGTGAGAATAGACAAATGAATGTTAACATTGCAAATGGACACCAAGCGTTCATGCGTCCTCATTACAACATTAACATGATTTTAATGAGAGGTTAGTAGGTTAATAAGTGCTTGAGGATCGTGTGTGTAGTTAGTGAATGGATATTCCTAAGAGCTAAATGGAAAGATGCGGTGTATGAGTGATGTAGTGAGTAAGTGGATATGAATTTACAAATGAGGGTCGGGGGGTTTGTTACACGTTTTGGGCTTCCAAACAAACGGATTTGCTATTGGTCTTGATTTTGTGGAGACTCTGGAGGGCTTTTCAGGAGTGTCTACTTGGAAATGAGGCTTTTTAAGGACCCATTTACAAGTGATTCTACTCGTGCTCATGGGTGAATATGTGTTCGTGCGTGGTGTATAAGAATGGGTATCAGATGTTAGGGTGAGTGGACCACGTTGTACGGGATGTGGTTTCTGTGTAGCTATTTGAGCCCGCAAGCAAGCCTTAGGCACCCAAATTTGTCATGATTGTGGGATGGCCTTCATCGACTTCTTGGGTACCCAAATAGACTTTACTTTCGCAGAAGAATTTCTGAAAGACTTCTTATTAGTGTCGTGTTGTTGATTATTAATAAGAAGTTTTGCTCGTGTGGTTGGCTTGATTGCAACAGGGTGTTCGCCTTTCCGCACCCACACTTGTTTCAATGGCTGAGACATTCTGCTTGGCACGTTCTTTTGACCTCCAGCATAGGTATTACTCTGCTCCATCTGCATTCGATCTGCCTTTGGTTGCTGCATCCCTCTGGTCTTTGGAAAAGAAGGGTGTTCCGTTGCGCCCCTTACTTCTTGATTGAAATCATCATTCCTCTGCATCACACAGTTTTGGACAAGAACAACATGGTCATCTTCATGTGTACCCCTAGAAGGACCAGGAGTGTGTGCCTTGTCTAATTCCTTGAGTGCTTCATTTTCTAACTCAAAACGCGATTCTGATTTACCCAAACCTGAAGGAGTCCACTTCTTAGGTTTAGGTTGACTGCATGATCATAGATCCAGTCTTGACCCAAGACAAGAGGCTCCGTGAGGTCCTCATCTTGACATACTAGCACTTTAACTATCATTACCTCGTCTTGAATGTAGAGGGGAAGTTCCACCTCGCCCATGCAAGGGGTTTCCACACCTCCCAATCCTATGAGATATGCTTCTATAGGATTGATAGTTAATGTCAACTTTTGACAGTATGAAAATTTAACAGCACTAGTGGCTGCACCTGAGTCAATCAAGGCTCTTATAGTCCTTGCACCCTTTCCTTGTCCTATCTCTAAGGTTACAAAAGGTCGTCTATCAATTATTCTATGAGAACTTATTCCTGAGACTTCACACATTGCCATATGATAACCTGGGTCAGCATAGTCATCTACCCTGGCCTGATCTCTACCCAGTCTTTGCAACCTCATCCTTTGGATGCGTTCCAATGCTTCCGCCTCTGCCTCTTCTTGAACTCGTTTTTCTTCTTCCTTGCGTTTTTTGGCAGTGTTGAGTCGATTTAGCATCTCCTATGTAAGGGGTTCTTGATATAACTTGACTCTGCATCCACTTATATAGCTAGGGAGAACATCACCTTCCAGTGTAGCGAGTTGAACTGCTCCACTGGTTGAGATCCTATTTATGATCATAGGTCCATAACCTCTCTTTTCGAGCTTTTTTGCATGTTGTTTTAGGGTATACACCAACACTAAGTCTCCGGCCTTCAAGCCTTTATCCTTAACATGGGCATCAAAGTATGCCTTCTGTCGTTTCTTAGCTGCATATATCCCCGCAGCTGCCCTCAGTTTTGTTTCTCCTAACCGTTCAAGGTCAAAGAGTCTAGAGGAGAGTTCATGACCCGTCCATTCATGCTCTTGTGATACTTTTAATGTAGGTATCAAGAAGTCCAATGGTAGCACTGCATTTTGGCCAAATACCATCTGAAAGGGGGTGGCTTGGAGTACTGTTTTATAGGCAACTCGGTATGCCCAAACAGCGTGGTGTAGCTGTTTGTCCCAATCAGAGCGTTTATTATTCACTAGTTTGGTCAACACATTGCACAGAATCTTGTTTGTGCTTTCGGCTTGTCCATTAGCTTGTGGGTGATAGGGGGCAAACTTCTTGTGTACAACCAAGAACTCTTGGAGCAGATTTTCAATAACTTCATTCAAGAAGTGAGTGCCTCTATCACTAACTAGCTCTATAGGTAGCCCGTATCTTGTGAACACATTCTCAAATAAGAACTTGGCCGTCGTTTGAGCATCATTCTTTGTCGTAGCTTTTACCTCTACCCACTTTGTTAGATAGTCTGTGGCAACAATGATGTATTCAGCATGTGAACCCTTAGCTGGGGGATTAATAGGACCTACAAAGTCTATTCCCCACTTAGAGAATGCACGTCCACCCATCATAGGTTTCAGGGGCATCTCATCTTTGCGTATAGGATATTGAGTTTGCTGACAAACATCACACCTCTTCACATAGGTATGTGCATCCATGTGAAGGGTCGGCCACCATAAGCCTGCAAATAGGATTGCCTTGATCACCCGATCTGGTCCAAAGTGTCCCCCTGCTACACCTTGGTGAGCAGTTTCCAAGATCTTGAGATATTCACTCTCATGGACACATAGTCTCAGGTTTAACCATCTTTACCACACTTGAATAAATTATCACCAATAAGTGAGTAATCTAGGGCTTCTTGTTCTAGACTTCTTTGTCTCGTCAGGGTCATATCTTGAGGGAATGTTTTCGTCCTCAAGAAGGTTACTTATGGTTCACTCCAATCTGGCACTATGGACACTTGATAAAGAGTGGCATGTTCTACAGGTGGTTTAGTGCAACAGATTGGGCATTCCTTGCACAACTTTTGGACATCAGCTTCCATAGTCGGCCAATGCACTCCGAGTCTCCTTATTGTCTGTAGGGTTCGTTGCTTTGAGTAGTGTTGCTCTAATGCACCTACATGTGCTAATTGCAACCATTTAGCGTACTCGTCCTCTTCCACACAACAAGCCAAGATCCCTTGATCTGTATGCTTGTATATACTTCCTGCCATGATGTGGTACTTTTGGGCCTTTATTATCTCCCTATCTTGAGTGTTTATGATTGGGTGATTGGACCCGTATGTCAATACTGGCACTAATGGCTTAGCCCACTGAGGTACAACTTCCAAATTAAACAAGTAAGCATCAGGAAGGTCATTTGATACTCCTTGTGGGGCTTCTCCAGATGTGAGCCTAGAGAGATGGTCTGCTCTCAAGTGAGTCTTCCCTTTCCTCACCACTACTTCAAAGTCATATTCTAGTAGTAAGAGAAACCATCTTACTAATCGGTCTGTATTGCATGGTTTGTTTACCAAGTACAATAATGCCTGATGATCGGTAAAAAATTTAAACTTATTTGCAAGCAAATAGTGTCTAAACTTTTTAACTACATATACCATGCCTAATCCTTCTCGTTCGGTGGTGGTATAGTTCCGTTCAGCTGCATTCAACTGTCTACTAGCATAGGCAATTGGAAGGTCCATATTACCTTCGCCCGTAGGTTGTGCGAGTACACACCCAATAGCATAATTGGATGCATCTACATGAACATGAAAAGGCTTATTCCAATCTGGTGTGGTCAAGATTGGTGCTGAACATAATCGTCGTTGAAGCTCATTGAAGGAATTCTCACATTCATCAGTCCACTCAAAGTTGGTCAAAAGTTCATATAGAGGCTTTGCTATGATGGCATACATGTGTATAAACTGTCAGTAATAACCACAATGCCCCATGAAAGCTTGTACTTCCTTGACATTCTTTGGCCTCGGTAGCTCTGCGATGGCTCTTACTTTCTCTTCATCAGTGGATATGCCGTTCTTTGACACTGTGTCCTAGAATCTTGCCTTGCCTGACCATGAAAACACACTTTTCTGGGTTCAAGTAGACTTGTTATTCTCTACATTTGTCAAAGATTTTCTTGAGCTCAAGTATATGTGTTTGTCTAATGTTGGAATGAGCGCAGAGATCATCAACATAGACCTCTAAACTCTTCCTCAAGAACTCTTTAAACACGTGACACATCAATCTTTGGAAGGTTGGAGGAGCATTGGTAAGGCCAAATGGCATTACCCTAAAGGCGAATATGCCCCATTCTGTGGCAAAAGCTGTCTTATGCTGGTCTTTCGGAGCAATGGCTACCTGATTGTAGCCTGAAAATCCATCAAGGAAGCTGTACACTTCCTTGCCTGCTACTCTTTCTAAGAGATGTTCCGTGATAGGAAGCGGATAATTATCTCTAATGGTGGCTGCATTAATCTTTTTCAAGTTAATGCACACCCGTAACTTTCCATTCTTCTTGGGCACCACTACGATGGGGGATACCCACTCTGTGTGTTCAATTTCATAGATAAATCTAGCTTCGACCAAGCGATCTATCTCTTCTTTGATCTTGGCAACATAATTATCATTGTATGTGTATGGCTTTTGCTTAGAGGGTTTGGCATCTGAGGTCATGGGGATAGTGTGTGAGCATATGTCTGGGTCAACACCCTTTAGGTCCTTGTAACTCCAAGCGAATACATCTCTGTATTCTCTTAGCAAGGCTATCAATTCGTGCTCTTCTTCTTCTGTCAGGTCATGTCCTATGTAAGTGCATATCTCCTCTCCTTCTTCTAGGGCCACCACTATTTTCTTGGTGGTTTCTTTGTTATCATAGGCCTCTCCTGATTGTGCCTCACGTTTAGGCATTCTTACCATGACTCTTCTATAGTCTATCTCATACTTTTTAAAGTTTTCAGGGACCTCAAACAAAGATTCTTCCTCTTCTGGTGTGACTTCTCTCTTCTTTCTTTTCTTTGCTTCATCTCTTCTTTCTTTTCTTTGCTTCATCGTTAGGGGTCACTTGTGTGGCTAACCTTACATCATTTGTAAGCTCTCCGTGTCTTTGGGGTTGAAATTCTACTTCATAGAAGTATTCTTCATCTGATGCAAAAGGTGGGTCCATAATGATTGACTCTAGATCGGAGTCACTTGCATCCTCAAATACATCAGGGCTAGGTTCACATTCTTCTAAAATTGCCTCTCCCATGATGGGTTCTATGGAGAAGACTGAAATGTTATAGCCATCCTCATCACAGTGGGGTGTCCATTGTTCTTCATTGATGGCTACATCCATTGTTGCTAAAATTTCTGCCCAGCCGTGAGGTTCAAATTCTTCGTCCGAAAATGAAATACTACAGGTGCATAGGCTAGGTCCTGAATTGATCTATGTGTTTCCTTCGCACCTACCTCTCTGGCTTTTCCTCTCTTATCTTCTTCTACGGCTACTTTGCACATCCATAAGTGGGTGTCTTCATGCATCCATGAGGATCCTGATCCTATGGAATGCACAGACTCGGTATCCTCTTTAGCTTTATGGATGGGATTCCATTGGATAGGGGGTACATCTCTGTGAGAGTAATCCTTGAGATTAACTTTGGTCGTGACACCTAAGTGTTGCAAATACAAGGAGTTGGTTCCCCAGTCCTATACCACCTGCAACTGTCGCATAAATGGTCTTCCCAAAATCATCTCATAAGCATGGTTCTTGCTAAAATCACATATAGCAAATGTGTGCTCAAACTGTACACCACAAGTAGTGAGAGTTATTCCTTCAAGTAGTCTTAAAGGCCTCTCTATGTGACCATCAGCCATTTGCAATTTCATCCTCGTGGGTCTGAGTGCTGGCTTGCCCCAACGCTTCCATAGGGAAGTGGTAGCAATTGCAACTCCTACACCAGAGTCTAGAATTGCCTTGGTTGTGTACCCCTGATGGGTAATGGGAAGATAGGTGTTTCCTTCTTCACCTTCACTCATATCTCCTATCTTGTCTAGAGGAATTTCTAGCACTGTCCTATGAGAACCTACCTGGGAACGTGGTTTCACTACTTCTGGCACTTGGTTAACTACATGTTTCCATAATTCTGGCCTAACTTTGAGTAGCTCTTCTAACGTGAGGTTGCACTGCACTTTAGTGTTCTTCACTACCTCCGTATTCCTAGGTATGACTGAGTCTTCATTCCTTACCATGACCGTGGGTGCTCTCATACACGTGGACTTTGCTTCCCATGGGCCTGTGAAATGGGGTAGTTCTTGTATGGAATTAGATTCAAAGTCTAATCTCTCTTGAGATTGAGTGCTCTCTTGCTCTTCATAAATGGATGGGATGTCTTGTGGGAATTGATCGTGTGCATCATCCACAAGTTCAATGGGAGGAGGGTCTTCACTTTCTTTAGCCCATTTGTCTTCTTGAATCTCTCGTAGGAATTCTGGTGTGAACCGATTCATAGAAGAAGATGTGTCTGGCTCCGTAGAGTTAGGCACATAGGCTTCTTGGGCAGGAAGGCTTGCCCTCATACTTGCCTTGCCCTTATTTTGAGAGACAGGTTCCTTTTCTGATTGTGCTATTAGTCTCTCCAACCTTTCTAGCAGTCCATCAAAGTGCAGCTGCATCTTAGCTGAACTAGAGATGTTAACGAGGCGCCTGACTTCAAACATGGTTTGAGCCAATTCCACCATCTTAGCACATATTTTGGTTCATTCAAGCTCTAGTTCCGCTCTCGGGTAACACTTTTCATGATCTGTTACATTTGGCCCTTCTTGGATTCTGGCCTGATATGCTTTGAGCATCATATTTAGGTCCTCGAGAGTGGGATCTGCTAGGACTGATCCTACTCTAGGGGGTGGTGGGTTTGTGTGAGGTGGGTTGGAAGGTGTTGGATCGGATGGTGATGGGAATGGTGGTGTTGGAGTAGTGTGAGAGGGAGTTTGAGATGTGAGTTCAACTATCCTAGCTTTTGTTTCTCTTAGGCTTTCCTCGAGTTCACTCATCTTCTTAGACCATTGCCTTTTCATCCTTTCTCGACTATCTCTCCAAGCTCTAGTCCGTTTCTTGGTCATGCTCTCAGTTTCACTAGCATCTGAGCTCTTTTCCTGGCTCACCCTTTGGTTTTGTTGCAATGCTTGAGCTCTAGTGACCACTTGCATTGGTGTTGTGGAAGTCACACTTCCTGTGGAGTCTACAACTAATCCAATAACATTAATAGGAGTGAGTTTTGGCATATTATTGGGATTCTTTGGGCAATCTCGTAAGAGATGCTCCTTTCCACAATCTTGGCAAAAGCCTTGAATTGTCACTGACTGGGGTTGTGTAGGTGGAGGTAAGGGGCAATCACGAATGAGGTGGTCTCCCTGACATCTGTAGCATGGTCCTCTAGGGAATGGGGGTCTTACCTGCCTAGGTTGGGGTCTAGAGTTAGGGTTTGTGTACATTACATTTGTGTACTCTGGCTCCCAACTTGGTTCACTTGGTTCTTCACTATAGTAGGACTCACCATGTTCACGAGACTGCATGTAATAAGCCTGGGGGCTATCAATATGTGTAGAATCCAAACTATGGTCGCTCGGGTCACTTTCTGACAGCAATGATGTTACTGGGACTATAGCTCTATTCAAGTTTTCTTCTACAACTGCGTACTTTACCGGAATCACATTAGCAAGAGCAGGAGGTTGTTGGGTTGGCACTGGTTGAGGTCTTTGCTGGGTCTGATATTGTGGTTGGTAGGTTTGCTGAGGCCTAGTATACTGTTGTGGTGGATACTGGTTCTGGTATCTTCCTTGTTGAGGGTATGGTTGAGGGTAGGTTTGCCTAACCGCTTGCTTATTGTATGGGCAATCTTGCGCAATGTGATTAGTGTATCTCCGTTCTATGGTGCAGTATTGGCTACTAGGATTTACTTGAGGTTGAGCCATAATGGGACATACGTTCGCCATATGGTCACCACCCCAAGTATAGCACCTCTTTACTGGGGCAAACCTTGGAATTTGTTTGCTAGAGACACCTAGTTTTTGAGCTACCTTTTCTGCTAGTTCCTCAATAGTTGTGGATTGCGAGGAAGAAAGGCTAGAGGCACTATCTGAATCTTTATAGATTTTGGAAAGCTCTAACTCTTCCCCTAGGTTATCCTCTATGTCGATGCACATGCGTACACACTCTTCGATGGTCCTAGGGTCCTTCAAGTACACATATGACCTCAATTTGGTACTTAGCAATCCATCCAAGAATAAAGCCACTTGTTTGGCTGGTGTGGGTAACTCAGGAACAGGGCATCTCTCAAGATATTGCCTAAATCTTCTTCCTGCAAGTCTCACGGTCTCTTGAGGGGTCTGCTTGAAGCTATGTATCAATGAGGAAGTATTATGCCTTATGCCACTTTTAGAGAATTCAGTGATGAAGGCCTCTAAGTGTTGGTCTATGCTCCTGAACTGTCTCTCATTCAATGGTTGAAACCATGTAAGGGCTGTGTTCCTAAGGGTTAGACCAAAGGCATTATACTGCGTGAATAGGTCCTCAACTTGTTCAGCTCTCAAGACTTGCCTAAACTCAGTCACATGATCATATGGGTCTCCTGTGCCATCGAAGTAGTTCTTCATGGACTTAACCAGCTGTGTAGGTCTCAATGTTCTGGTGTGTTCCCTAGGCCTTGGCAGAGGGAAATCATTAGCATTCCTTTGGTTCCTTGGGGCTCTAAGTCCCTCAGGTTTCGCTCTATTTGTTTTCGTTCTCGTTCTTTCTCTTCCCACTGAGTTGGCAAAGCTTACCTCATGTCTATCTCTATGTCTGTCTCTTTGAGCTCCATGAGCTTGGGATGTTCCAGCTCCTGGGTGACCAAAGGACACATTTGATCTTGGTTGGGGGAAAATAAATTCACCTTTCCAAGTGTAAGCATGCCTATCATTTTCTGTAACCACAAAGATCCTCTCTGAAGCATGATCTAAGTAGGTCACTCTGCCTGGGCTATCAAGATCTTTGAACTCATATATCATGGTTGTTCCTACCTCATTTGGCTGATCAGATCTATACCTCCAAAAGGCTTCATCAGTCTCTCGGTTCAGGAGTAGATCTATGCTCTTATTGTCCTGGGGAACCCACTCGGGATGGAGGATTCTAGTAAGAACAGATTTGCCTCGGGGGGTTCTAGGTTCTACACCCATGTTTCCTTGCTCTAGGTCACCTATATCCATCTCAGGGATCACGTTTCCGAACTCGTCTGTCCTATCTGGGTGACTAGTGACTACGTATATTGTTCCTTCTTTGTCCAAGTATGCTCCATTTTCGAACTTGACCGTTGGATGTTCTAGTCCAATGGATTGGTCAGGGTTTTTAATCTGCACCACAGATCTTCCTAGGCCGTCCTCATAGATGCTAGCACCTAATCGGTTGGTCCTAAGGTATTCTAGTTGCGTCTTGTAGGGGCCTTCTACCCTATGTAAGTATGGCACTCCTGAACTTCCTGTAGGTCTCTCCATATCGTGGGACATCTCTGACTCACTAGTTTCAGAGCTAGGGTAGTGCAAATAATGGCTCAATTGTTGGGCCCAAGACCTAGCAGTATGATTGACACTAGCCTCTGAAGATCTAAGACTCTGTCTATCTGTTCCTAGGTGTCGTCCTGATCTAAGGTTCATATGCTTAGCTGAGCAATCCCAATTTTACCCAAGGTACAACCTTGTTGCTGAGTTCTTTTGTATCAGTCACTTGATTCTTTTTAGTTGATTATCGTGTTTATGATCTTGTCTGATATCACGTCGTCAGGAACACTTAAGTTAATTTCCGCACTTGAATGTTGATCCTCTCACGTTAGGTTCTTTTCCTTTAAAGTTGTCGGTCACACATAGGTTATCTCTTGACTTCAACTTGATTTCTTAGATAGTCTTGACTTGTCTCATGCCTATCGTTGCCCTGACTTACTTCTAGCACTACTCGCACTTAGCCTAAGCTAGAAATGGACAGAGGGCGTTGAGAATATTCCAACCTCTCTTGTAGATCCCATGCTCTTTTGGTGCTCAAGAACCCAGTTCTCAAGCTTGCAGATTACCCTTGCTTTGGATGCCTTCTAGTGCTCTCAGTGGACCTGTAAGAGTCCCAAAGTTAGCTCACAAATTAGATTAAAAGGACACAAAAAATCACTTTCATTCATGTAATTCATATGTCAATTTGCACCAAGTCTCTCTGAGACACAATTCTAAAGTTCCTTGAGTTTTCCCCCTGGATATGGTTCCCACGAGCTTTCCAACAAAACAAGAATCACAGCAAACGGATTGCGTATGAGAAAGTTAGACTAGTTCAGGGTTTTGGGACTAAAACAAGGTTCAAACAGGCTAACAGTTCACAGGATTTTTCTCAAAACACATGTGTAGGGACCTCACAAATGCCACTTAATAGACAAGTATGCCCAAAATTATCCCTAAATCTGGGAATATAAAACCCTAAAATTTTAGCCGAAAAAGCCTGTCAATCGCGATCAACAGGTCTGTCAATCGCGATTGACAGAGGTGTCCATCGGGGCCTGTCGGTCGCGATTGACAGTGTCAATCGCGATCGACAGAGTCGATCGTGGGTCCTGTCAATCGCGATCGATGGTGTCAATCGCGATCGATGGTGTCAATCGCGATCGACACGTTTTCCGGGATTTTCACCGTAATTTCAATCGATCGGGGATGTGTCCGTAGCGATGGACACGTGGCAACGCGAGAAATTCAGTCAATCATCAAAATTCAATCGGTCGTCATCAACAGTGTCAATCGCGATCGACAGAGGTGTCGGTCGTGGCTGTCGGTCGCGATCGACGGTGTCAATCGCGACTGATAGGGTCAGTCGGTCGTCTCTATCGGTCGCGATCTACAGAATCTGTCGATCGTGGCTGTCGATCGCGATTGACGGTGTCAATTGCGATTGACAGAAAAACACGGAATTTTTTAGTTTTTTCTAGTGATTTGGAATGTGCTCCTTGTGCATGTCATGGTGGTGCACTTTGTTTTACCAAAAGGTGAAATTTTCTATCGATCGCGATCGACAGAGGTCTGCGACACAGAGACAGTTCCAAGTTCGTCCATACCTGCGCAACATGCTGGAGGGGATGATACAGCACTACCTGCAAGATCACTCAGAAAACAGACAAAAAGCAATGCACACAATTCGCTCTCTCGCTCTCTCTCACAAGTGAAATGAGGGACATGGAAGGAAGAAGGTGATATGATCAAAAACTGAAATTTTTCGCGATGGTGGAGATGGAGGTGGGCGGTGGTGAGGATGATGATGGTGATGATGATGATGAAGTAAGAAAGAGAAAAATAAAGAAGAGTAAAGAAATTACCTACAACGCCAACGTCTCAATTCTACGTCTTACCATCACATGCTCGTCCTCAAAGCTCGATCCCCGGCAACGGCGCCAAAATTTGGTGTAGCTCACTGATGAGTAGCACCTCCTTTAATGTCAATCCGGGAAGACGTGAGGATGGTATGATGACCTCGAGCAAGTGAAGGCACAAGTGCGTGAGTGCGAACCACACTAACATGCACACACATACACACACACGCGCACACAAGGCAAGACAAAGAGTGAGAAGCAATGGAGTTCTTTAGATTACTTTCAAAAAGCTCATACAAGTTCAAATCAATTACAAGCTAACCTCAAAAATGAGCTTTCTAGCTCTATTTATAGTTTTTGACTAGGTTTTGGCCGTGTCCAGACCTAGTGTCTAGCCTAGTTAAAAATTAGGTTCTAGGCCCCATTTGAAGGCTCAAATGGAGTCTAAAAATTATGAAAATTGGTAGGTAGCTACTTCTAATGCTCCTCAAGCTGAAGGACTCCTTGTCTTGCACAAAATGGAGCTACAAAAATATGAAATGGTATTTACAATGGCTTTTAGTGATGAAAATCACTATTTTTATAGGGATTTCCTCTAGCGATTTGACATACACATCTTCGAGCTTCCTACTTGCTCCTTCTCCTTATGTGTCCACCTCTTTGATATGCTTTAGCTTCCTGAAAAAATAATGGCCTACTTGCCCGATCTTCTTTGACTACTCTGTCTGCTTGTACCTTCTCTTCGCTCCGACTTCCTTCGTTGGCTTCCTTGTCTTGTTAGTCCTTCAGTTCCTTGACTACTGCTAACACATGAGCACCACCCCTATCATCTGGGTAGCTTATGCTTGGCATGCACGAATTAAGTATCTTCCCGCATGCTATAAACAAACATTTGAAGAGATGTTCCCATCAGGATTTTGGGAGTACCACTCAGAAGTGTTTGCACCTAAGCCAACACACTTGCTCCATCTCTTTGCTTGTGAACAAGCCATGTACTCCGAGTACTACACCACACCACAACCAGAGGTCCCCGGTGCAATGAATTGGGATGCATTGGAAGCTGATCTAGCAAGAGGCTTAAGGATAGGAGAACACGAACTTGCCACCAACGTCATCCAGTACTATATCGACCACCCTATAGAACAAAGGTCTGTCATGGGTGACAGATGCTAGGAAGGGGGGAGTGTTGGCATACCAGTCATAATAAGAGCATACCGGCACAACGGAACAGTCATGCACAATATGGCAACAAGGCCCAATCATTTTTTCCATAAAGTGTTTCCAATTCAAGTGATTTTCATCACTACCCACACATTGTAAATCCCGTTTTTGGTAGAATAGACTCCACTTTTTTCAAGCTGAGGAGTCCTCAAGCTTGAGGAGTATTAGAATTAGCTACATACCATTTCATAATTTTTAGACTCTGTTTGAGCCCTCAAATAGGCTCTAGAACCTTATTTTTAACTAGGCCGGACACTAGGTCTAGACAAGGCAAAAGCTAGTGAGAAAACTATAAAAAGAGCTAGAGAGCTCATTTTTGGGGTTAGATTGTTTGTGAATTGAGCTGATGTAAGAGAATTTTGACTAATTCAAAGAACTCCATTGTTCCTCTCCTTGTTCTTGCCTTGTGTGCGCGTGCGTGTGTATGTGTGTGCATGTTTGTGTGCTTCTCACTCACGCACTTGTGCCTTCACTTGCTCATAGTCTTCATACTAGTCCTCACGTCTCCACAGATTGACAATTATGAGGTGGATCTTCTCACGTTGGTACTCACCATTGTGCTAGAGTGAAACTCTAGATTCCTTTAAACTTCCTTCCAACTCAGTTATCTTTTTACTCCACTTCCTCTTAATTCTTTCTCTCGAGTCTGTCCAAGATTTCACCTTTTTATTACTAGACTCCAACTTCACTAGTTCCGGCTATTTTATCAGGATTAAGTTGTTGATTTTGTAAGAGTGCCTGGGCTCTTGTTATAGCTTGGATAGGCACGTATGTAGGGTTGGATCTATCTGCATTATGCACAATACCTATCACATTGATTGGTGTCACTTCTGAAGCATTAGCAGGGTTCTTGGGACAATCTTTTATGACATGCTCTTTATGACACTCCGCACAAAGACCTTGTATGTTATAGTATTGTGACTGTCCTGCTATCGAAGGATGTGGACAATCATTTATGAAATGATCTCCTTGACACCTAAAGCATGGTCCTCTAGGGCCCTGGGGTCTTGGCTATCTCAATTGGGGCCGCGAATTAGGGTTGACGTACATCACATTAGCATAATCGGGCTCCCAACTGGGTTCCAATTTTGGATTATCATATTGATATGTTTCCACATGTTCTGGTGACTCTGCATAATAACTGGGTGGACCATCTACATGAGTAGAGTCAAAACTATTAGCATTCGAGTCACTTTCTGTGATCAGGGGTGAAGAAAGCACTAAAGCCCTATTGAGGTTCTCTTTTGCAGTAGCATATTTAACCAAGATGACATTCGCTGGTGGGGGTGGCTACTGAGCTAAAACAGGTTGTGGTCTCTGTTAAGCCTGATAAGGATAATTTTGAGGAGGCCTATAATAATGAGGTTGAGCATTATATTGACCTTGATAACTACCTGGTTGTGGGTATTCTTGCGGGTAGTTCTGTTGTACTACTTGTTTGTTGTAGGGGTAGTCTTGAGCCGTGTGATTCATGTATCGTCTCTTAATTGTACAGAATTGGACACTAGGTTTGGCTTGTGGTTGTGTTGCATTGGGACACACATTTTCCATATGATCACCACCACAGGTGTAACAACGCTTGTTTGTTGTTAACCTAGGCATCTGTTTACTAGAAACTCCTAGTTTCTAGGCCACTTTTTCTACTAGGTCTTCTATCGAGCTAGAAAGCTTTGAGGATGCTAGAGATGAACAATCTGAGTCCTTATAGACCTTTGAGAGTTCCAACTCGTCTTCAAGGTTGTCCTCCATGTCTACACAAATTCTTACACATTGCTCTAGTGTTCTGGGTTCTTTCAAGTATACATAGGAGCGTAGTTTAGAGCTCAAGAGACCATCTAAAAACAATGACACTTGCTTGGCCTGTGAGGGTAAATCTTGCATTGGACATCTTTCAACATATTGTCTAAACCTACATCCTGCAAGTCTGACTGTTTCCTAAGGGGTCTGTTTGAAGCCATGAATCAACGAAGATGTATCATGCCTGATTCCACTTTTAGAGAATTCTGTGATGAACGACTCTAACAAGTGATGGATGTCTCTAACTTGCCTTTGTTGCAATGGTTGGAACCAAGCTAAAGCAGTGTTCTTTAACGTTAGTCAAAATGCATTGTATTGCATGAACATGTCTTCTACTTGCTCTACTCGAAGAAGTTCCTTCAACTCCGCAACATGGTCATAGGGATCTCCTGTCCCATCAAGCTAGTTTTTCATTGACTTTACTAACTGAGTGGTTCTTAGTATTCTTGGGTGTTCACGTGGTCTAGGTAGACGGAAATCATCTCCACCACATGGTATTCTAGGTTCGCTTTGTCTCTCTGTTGGGAATGATGGATGGACACTTCAAGAGAATGAGTAGGTACTGCCAAATCTTGCTTAGTACCAGCCCTTTGCTGCTTCAGAGTTGATACGTAGAACTTGTTAGCTTTCCAATGACACCATAAAATGGCTTATGTACTTTGGAAATGATGTATGAAAAAGTTGAATCAAAACAGAAAACTTTGAACTTCAAGCCTTCAAGAAAACCTTCTATTTTTGACACTATACCTGCTGTATCTTTTGCTCAGTATGACCAGCATAGTAGGAATTGAAAAATAATCTTTTATGCGTATCTAATTAGCTTAGCAATCTAACTATTCCAAGTGGGATGACTTAAAAGGATTAACTATGCTTAGAGAAATCAATTTAGCAAGTAAACCTTTACCCCCGATATTTTATGATTGTTGCAGACTTCGACTAGTGATCACTTCGACAAACGTTTCTCTGAAATGGCTGAATAGAAATCCTTCCAATTTTGATAGAATGTAGAGAACTTTGAGCTGGTTCCAAAAAGCTATAGGTCTTTGAATTTGGTGAAGAAAGAGTGAGATATGATCTCCTCAAGTTGACAGACTTTTAGTCACTATGAGAAAGAACTTAGAAATGAACAATGTAGATATATGTATTAATGAACATTGTTGTACAATGCCATAGGCATGAAGATCATTTCCTAATGGTGTAGATAGGTGTGGGCTAGAGTATAGGCCTCACACATACTTACAAATGATAATGAGAAGCTCGGGACTGATGAGTCTTACCCACAACTTTTCCATGATCACTTTTATAGTAGTTGAGTTAAAGTTTGAATTTGAATTCAAACTTTTGACTCTCTATAATTATGCTCCTACATCCTAGGAGATATTCCATCAATCAAAGATAACTTTTCCAAGAGTTCTTTTTGGTAGGTGTTTACAAAGATTCCAAGTCAAATGTGACTTTTACAAAGGAGTAAAGTGGGTAATTATCTTCTAGCATTGGTTCTTATGGTTCTTCATACATGTATGGCCTACAAGCCAAATGTGTAGGCTTGTGAATTGCACCAACAGCTCCCCCTCAAGCCAAACATTTTGGCTTGTTCTTTATCTTCAATCTTCATGTATATCCTGCAATCCAATCATTGATTTGAACCTGCAAAGTTTGGTTCCATCCAAAGCTTTAGTTAACAAATCTGCACACTGCATGTTGGTTGATACATAAGTTAGTTGAATCTCCTTGCTTAATAGCTTCTCTCTCACATAATGGTAATGGACCTCTATATGTTTGGTCCTAGCATGATAAATAGGATTAGCTGCAAGGTGAAGTGAGCTTGTATTATCTCCAAATATCAATGGTGAGCTAGTATACAAACCCAATTCTGTATACAATAACTTGATCCATATGGCTTCTTGGGTGGCATTAGCCAATCCTCTATACTCTGCTTCTGTAGAAGATAAAGCAACAGTAGGTTGCTTCTTTGAAGACCATGATATTGGTTTATCACCTGCAAATGAAAGGTATCCTGAAGTGCTTCTCCTATCATCCTTGCATCCTGCCCAATTTGCATCTGAATAGATCTTAATATCCAAGTCTAAAGTGTAAGGGAAATACAAACCATGATGTTGAGTACCCTTGAGGTACTTCAGAATTCTCTTGGCAGCTTCTAAGTTAGGCACCCTTGGCTTGTGCATGAACTCGCTTAGCACACTAACTCCATATGCAATATCTATCCTTGTTAAGGTAGCATAGTTCAAGCTACCCACAATGCTTTGGTACCCTATAATATCATCAAGTTCATCACCTTCATGGGCACTTAGTTTTAGGTTTACCTCCATTCGAGTACTTGCAACTTTGGCATCCTACAATTGAAATTTCTTCAACATATCTTGTATGCATTTTTTCTGAGTAATATAGATTCTAGAGTTAGTATAGACTAACTCAAGTCCAAGAAAATACTTTAGTAGACCAAGATCATTGATCTTGAACTATTTCATCATCTGGTTCTTGATTTGTCTGATTCCATTGACATCATTACCTGTAAGTATGATATCATCAACATATACACATAGGTATATTACCTCTGAATTGCTTCTCTTGATGAATAAAGAAGTGTCTGCCTTGCTCATGACAAAACCTTGGTCTTGAAGGTATGTGGTCAACTTGTGATTCCATGCCCTAGGTGCTTGCTTCAATCCATAAAGAGCTTTATTCAACTTGCATACATATGTTACCTTGTTGGGATCCTCATAGCGAGGAGGTTGTGACATATATACCTCCTCTGAAATCCATCCATTCAAGAAGGCATTTTTTACATCTAGCTGATACGTGTTCCAATTCTTAGATGCAGCCACACTTACCAATACCCTAATGGTTGGCATCTTAGCTACAGGTGAGAATGTTTCTTCATAGTCAATGGCTTGGGTTTGTGCAAAACCCTTGGCCACCAATCTGGCTTTGTACCTATTTATTGAACCATCAGAATTCCTTTTGAGTTTATAGATCCATCTAGATCCAATTACCTTCATGGATTCTTTCTTTGGTACTAGTTCCCATGTGTCACTCTCCTTCAGTGCTTCAATCTCCTCATCCATAGCTTCCTTCCATTCTGTCTTTGTCATGGCTTCTTCATATGATCCTGGTTCTTTAATTGGCAAATCTTTGGCAAGATAAACAGAGTGTTTAGTAACAAGAGATGTATCATACACATATCTAATAGGTTTTTTGCTCTCCCTTTGTGATCTTCTGATTGATTGATTTGAAGATTCAGGTATGTCTTCAAGTTTCTTCGTCTTGACTTTGCCTTTGGACTTCCATGCCTTGAATTCTTCAAGATTGATAATGTCCATCATCTGAAGAGGTGTCTTCCTTTTGAGTAGGTTCCTCCTTAGCAAGACTTGGAAACTCCTCCTCCAAGTCATAGGGTAGTTTAAACTTCCTGCATTCATTCTCATACCAAGAATCATTTTCATCAATGACAACATCTCTACTAACCATGAATCCCTTATTTGAAGGGTTGTAGAAACTTTACCCTTTTTGATTTAGGTCATATCCAATAAAGATACACTTCTCAGCCTTAGGGTCTAGCTTACCTCTTATCTGAGAAGGAATGTGTACATATGCTACACATCCAAATATCCTGCAATGATCAAGTGAGGGTCTCTTACCATGCCATGCTTCATAAAGGGTCATCCCATCAAGGGACTTAGATGGTAACCTATTTATGAGGTAAGTGGCAGTAGATACACTCTCTGCCCATAAATAGTTAGGCAATTTCTTCTCATTCAACATTGACCTAGCTGTTTCAACAATCAACCTATTTCTTCTCTCAGCTACCCCATTCTGTTCAAAAGTATACCTTGTGGTGATTTCTCTCTTGATTCCTCTGTCTTGCAAGAATGCTTCAAACTCATTGGAGAAGTACTCACCTCCTCCATCTGACCTTAGCCTCTTTAGATTCTTCCTTGTCTGATTCTCAACAAGTGCAAGATACTTTTTAAACTAGTTGAACACTTCATCTGTGTGCTTCATAAAGTACAATACAGTCCACCTGCTATAATCATCAATAAAAGATACATAGTACCTTGATCCTAATATTGAGGGGTCTTTGCTTGGTCCCCATATATCTGTATGGACAAGTTTTAGGTAGTCCTCATGCATGTAGCCTTTCCTTGAGAAGGGTAACCTGTGAGACTTTCCAAACTAACAAGCACCACATTTATATATCATGTGCCCTAACCTTTTATGCCAAATCTCAAGCTCTGAAAGTGTTTGATCTTTATAATTGTAAAGTGCAATATTCTTTGCATCTTCTAGCTCAAAAGTGAAAAGTCTACCTGTCTTTTATCCTTTAGCAATCCTCTTGAACCCTTGCTTGGGATCTTCCACAAATGCTCCAAATTGGTTGAACCTGACCTCCAAACCTTTTTCCACAATTTTTCCTACACTCATTAAATTTTTGGTAATGGTTGGTACATATAGTACCCTACTCAACAAGTTCTGATTTCCATCACAAGTCTTAACATTTCCAACTTTAACTACTGAGTGCTTGGTGTCATCACCTGTTTGTAGTTGATGTTTACCTCTTGGTTCTTCAAGGTCAGAGAGTAGAGCTACATTGCCAACCACATGATTTGAGCATCCTGAGTCAATGTAGAAGAGATGGTCATCATTTGTACCTAGTTTTGAAGTCATGTTCATAATCAGAAGAGAATCATCTTGCTCTTCTGTATAGTTGTTGTAGTCCCTTCTAGATTTGAATCCTCCTTGATAGTTGCCATTGTAGTTGTTGTTATAGTTGTTGTTGTATCCTTGATGATGGTTGAATCTACCTCTTGATTGTGAGTATCCACCTCTTTGATATCCTCTTCCTCTCTGATTCTTGTAGTTCCTGAAACACTCATCTGTAGTATGATTTGATAGACCACAAATGTTGCATGGTGAGGAGTTATAGGATCTCCCCCTACCTTGCTTACCTCCTCTGCCCTTTCCTCTTGATGATCTACCTCTCCTTGCATAGTTGGCTTGGGAGGTAGTACCTTCATCCTCTATTTTTTTGTTCTTGCCTTTATCTTTAGACTTACTTTTATCAGTGTATAGGGCAGAAGAGCTATTACCTTTGGATGTGTCTCCATTCTTGTTGAGCTTGGCTTCATGAGTGAACAATTGTCCCATGAGAGTTGTAAGATCCATGTACAGGTCCATGGCAATGGTGAAGATTTCCCATTTGTCATCAGCTTTAATCCCATTGATCACTTGCCTTACTATCTGCTCTTCTTCAATATCTTCTCCTATGCTTGCGAACTGATCTGCTACATCTTTAATCTTAGTCACAAACTTTGAAATAGCCTGCTTAGGGTGCTTCCTTAGTGTGGTGAATTCAATCCACAATTGTTTTTTTCTGGCCCTTGTGTTGGAAGAAAAATAAAATGACAAGGTTTCCCAAGTCTCTTGAGATGTCTTACAGTTTCTAATATGTGGCCAAAGAAAATCAGAGATGGAGCCTTGCTAATGCATCCTTGGCACACCATGTGTTGAGCTTTTCATGTTCTTCCTTTGTTGGTAGTCCTCTAGTTTTTAATGAGGGCAATTCCTCATCTCCTGAGATGTATCCATAAAGACTCCTTCCTTGTAGGTATGTATTCATCCTTAGAGACCATGCCTGATAATTGTTCCTATCCAATTTACCAATAAATGAATGAAAACCATCTCCCATTTTACCTTAACTTGCTCTGATACCACTGTTGGGAATGATGGATGGACACTTCAAGAGAATGAGTAGGTACTGCCAAATCTTGCTTAGTGCCAGCCCTTTGTTGCTGCAGAGTTGATAAGTAGACCTTCTTAGTTTTCCAATGACACCATAAAATGGCCTATGTACTTTGGAAATGATGTATGAAAAAGTTGAATCAAAACAGAAAACTTTGAACTTCAAGCCTTCAAGAAAACCTTCTATTTTTGACACTACACCTGCTGTATTATTTGCTCAGTATGACCAGCACAGAAGGAATTGGAAAAATTCCTTTTAGGTGTATCTAGTTAGCATAGCAAGCTAACTATTCCAAGTGGAATGACTTAAAAAGATTAACTATGCTTAGAGAAATCAATTTAGCAAGTAAACCTTTACCCTCGATATTTTAGGACTGTTGTAGACTTCGACCAGTGATCACTTCGATGAATTTTTCTATGAAATGGCTGAATATAAATCCTTGAAATTTTGATAGAATGTAGAAAACTCAGAGCGGATTCCAAAAATCTATGGATATTTGAATTTGGTGAAGAAATGAGTGAGATATGATCTCCACAATTCGACAGACTTTCAGTCACTATGACAGAGAACTAAAAAATGAACAATGTAGATATATGTATTAATGAACACTATTGTACAATGCCATAGGCATGAAGATCATTGCCTAATGGTGTAGATAGGTGTGGGCTAGAGTATAGGCCTCACACATACCCAGAAATGATAATGAGAAGTTCGGGATTGATGAGTCTTACCCGCGACTTTTCCATGATCACTTTTATAGTAGTTGAGTTAAAGTTTGAATTTGAATTCAAACTTTTGGCTCTCTATAATTATGCTCCTACATCCTAGGAGATATTCCATCAATCAAAGCTAACTTTTCCAGGAGTTCTTTTTGGTAGGTGTTTACAAAGATTCCAAGTCAAATGTGACTTTTACAAAAGAGTAAAGTGAGTAATTATCTTCTAGCATTGGTTCCTATGCTTCTTCATATATGTATGGCCTACAAGCCAAATGTGTAGGCTTGTGAATTGCACCAACACTCTCCACTCTATCGGTGTCTGTGGTTGTTCTATCTCTCCCCATGGGATGAGTGAAACTTACTTCTGGTCTCTTTTTGTTCTTCTCTCTTTGAGCGCCAGGGGCTGAGGATGTTCCGGCACCTTGATGGCTTGTGTTTACATTGGTTCGAGATGGAGGAAAGACTAACTCACCTCTCCATGTGTAGGTATTTCTTGCGTGGTCTCGTACTACAAATACTCTTTCTGAAGTTTCATCCATGTATACCACCTTTCCAGGTGTATTTGGGTCCTTGAATTCATATACCATGATGGAGCCTACCTCACTAGGTTTTTTTGTTCTATATCTCCAAAGGGCTTCGTCAGTTTCCTTATTAAACTCTATGCTTCTATTGTCGTGAGGGATCCAATCTAGGATTAGTACTCTTGTTTGTACAGATTTCCCTCTAGGTGTCTTAGGTTCTTCTCCTAGTGGTTCTTTTCCTTGGGTTCTCGCTTCCATCTCTAATTGAATTACAACAAAATCATTGGTATGATTTGGCTGCATACTTAGGATGTACATTGTTCCTTCTTTGTCTATGTATGCATTTCTCTCAAATTCCACCACTAGCCGTTCCAATCCAATGGGTTGATCAGGATTGTGCATTTGCACCACTTGTCTTCACAAACCATCCTCATAGATGCGAGCACCTAAGCGGTGAGCTTGGACATATTCTTATTTAGTCCTATAGGGTCCTTCGATTTTTTCCAAATATGCTATGTTTAACCCTCATTCTAGTCTTTCAAGTGCTAAAAGTCATTTCGGATTCACTCGTGTCTAAGCCCAACTCGTAAGGGCGGCTATTCAATCGTTGAGCCCACAAATGTGCAGTAGTTCTTACACTTGCTTCTGATGATCTAAGGCTCCGTCGGTCTGACTTACCTATATGCTTGCCCGATCTAAGGTTCATGAATTTACTTCCTGATTCACTTAGTATGCACTCTGATCGTCAATGGTTCTTTGTTCCTTATTGCTTGTTTCCTTTTAAATTCCTTTAAGTTCTTGTCTTGTCTTACTGTATGCGTCAGGAATCGACTTTTCGTTGTACTTTTGGGTTCTCGTTCCGTCATACTTAAGTTTTTTCCTTAAAGTTTTTGTATCGCACACTTTTATCCTACTCTTAGACTTGAAAAATTAAGTCCCTTGAACTTGATGTGTTCCTATCGTCTTTAATCCACAATGCTAGAGGTTTTAGCCTAAGCTAATAATTGACTGAGGGGGTTGAGTAATCTTCCAACCTCAAGTCAGCTCCTTTGATTGCCCTGTTGCCCAAGAAGTCGCACTTCCCAAGCCTTGCGTTATTCATTGCCTTGCTTTGATTGCCTTTGATAGCCCTTGCTAGACCTGTAAAAATTCAATGTTCAGACCAATTCTTATATGGATGCTTAAGCACTTTAATATATACACCCTTTAGGTCCTTGTCCAAATTTCAATGCCCCCTGGCTTTTCTAGTCCCAACGATGGTCAACCTCAAATTATCTTATCTAAATATCAACGCGTTCTTCTTGAAAAAAACAGTTGAGATCACGTAGTATGCTTTCTAATGAGCTATAAAGCTTAAAAAACGGACTTCGGACAAAAAAGATATGAGCATTCACGTTCTCAAGGGTGAAAACTGACAAACATGTTTTTCTTTCCCTATGAGCAAGGGGTGTCTTACGAGCTTAATCACCCAAAATTTTTCTCAAATTAGCCTCAAAATGGCCCAAAAAAATCAATCATGATGGTCCGAGTGTGTGAGGCGTTGTGATGGTCTCGATGGCAAACAATCACGATGGTGATGGTCAATGGTCAATGGTCAATGCAACCATCGTGATGGCTTGTGCCCATCGTGATGGTCAGGAGGCCCGATGGCTTGAGCCAATTGCGATGGTCCAACTTCGAGGCATCATGATGGCATACCTAGTATCGTCTTGATGGTCTAGGTTGACACATGGCAGAGGATCATCGTGATGGCGTGAGCCAATCGTGATGGCATGGGGTCAATGGGATTGTCGCGATGGTCACTGACTATCATGATGGTTCAAGTGAACCGTCGCGATGGTGTGAGACCGTCACGATGGTGTGAGACCATCGTGATGGTCTGGCCGAGCCGTCGCGATGTGTGTGTGCTAGGATCACCTACACCGTGGTGAACTCTCTTACCAAAAATTCCGAGTTTGGCAGGCCATCGCGATGGTGTGACACACACGGCGAATTCCAACAGAAAGTGGGTTTTTTACCTTTTGGAAGCTTTTGTGCTGCTCTGGAGCAGTGTACCTGCAAGAAAACTCAAAAACACACAAGCACATACAAGCACAAAAGCTCTCTCTCTCTCTTGCATGCACAAATGAGGGGAAATGAGGAGAATGGGTGGATATGGTATTTTCGAAGTGAAAGAAGATGGTGCGGTGGTGAAGAAGGAGTGTAGGGGAGGTGAAAAACACAAAAAATTAATTACAAACGACAACAAAAACTGAAATTTTTACCTTCCAATGTCACTTCTTGCTATACTCTTATCATCACACATTCATCCTAGACTCGATCCCTGACAATGGCGCCAAATTTGGTGTTGCTCTAGCACAATGGTAAGTACCACATTAAGAAGATCCACCTCCTTAATGTCAATCCGTGAAAGAGATAGGAGTGATATGAAGATCGTGAATGTGAAATGTAGTAAGACTGAAGGTGAGAAGCATAGAGATGCACACACACATGTAAAAGACAAGCAAGACACAATGAAAGGTAGGAAAAATAGACTCTATTACTCAAGATATCAAATAAAAGCTCAAGCTCACACTAGCTCATACAAGTCTACACTAGGTAACCTAAAAAATGAGCTCTCTAGCTCTTTTTATAGATTCTAGACTAGTTTTGACCGGTTTCACATCTAGTGACCAGCATAGTTAAAAAATAGGTTCTTGGTGCTATTTGAAGGTCTAAACGATGTCTAAAAATAGCCAAAATTGGTAGGCTCACTCTACCTAAGCTCCTCAAGCTGAAGGACTCCTTGGCTTGCACAAAATGGAGCTATGAATTACAACAGTGGTTGTTCTATGTTACATATGGTACAAGAGTGATGAAAATCACTATTGAGAGTTTTTGAAAAGTATTTATAAAACACATTTGTTTGAAAAAATAATCTTTCTGGCTCCCCACTACTTCGTTGTGCTCTGTCTTCATATACTTCCTCGACGTCTGTGCCTCTGGCTACTGCCAACACCAACATATCATGAATGTACTTCCTCTGAGTAATAAACACACGAGAATTTGTATACACAAGTTCTAATCCAAGAAAATATGCTAACAAACTAAGGTCACTCATTTTAAACTCTTCCATCATCTGAGACTTGATTTTCTTGATGCCATTGGTATCATTCCCTATATTGATAATGTCATCCACATAAACACATGTGACATAAGTAAATAACTTCAGAGTTAGTCTTCTTTATGAATAAACAAGAGTCTCCTTTGCTAGCAATAAATCCTTGATCCTGCAAATATGTGACAAGTATATGGTTCCAAGCTCTAGGAGCTTGCTTTAGCCCTTAGAGTGCTTTCCTTATATTGCATACATAACCTAATTTGTCATTATCTTCATACCCTGGTGGTTGAGCCATGTAAACTTCTTCTAAGATCCATCCATTTAGGAATGCATTCTTGACATCTAACTGATATAGATTCCAACTTTTTGAGGAAGCTACACTTACCAAATCCCTAATTGTTGGCATCTTAGCCACATGTGAAAAAGTCTTCTCATAATCTACTCCATGGGTTTGGGCAAAACCCTTTGCCACTAGCCTTGCTTTGTACCTATTTATAAAACCATTTGAATTCTTCTTGATTTTATATATCCACTTGGATCCTATTACCTTCATGCTTGGCTTCTTGGGAACCAAATCCCAAGTGTTGTTTTCCTGAAGTGCTTCAATTTCTTCTTGCATGGCTTCTCTCCATTCTTCCTTCTCATTGGCTTCTTCAAATGAAGGAGGTTCTTCTGACATAGAGTCTTTAGTCATACACACAGAAAGCTTGGTGACTAATGATGTGTCATAGCCACACCTTATGGGTTTTTTACTTTCCCTTTGAGATCTTTTGAGTGCTTGATTGGAAGAGTCTTGAATGTCTTCCAATTTCTTGAAGTTGTTCTTGCCCTTTGACTTCCCAGCCTTGAAGTCAATCTTCATCCTCTGAATTGACATTTTCTGGTATTTGTTGATCTTCTTGAGTGAGAGTTGGAAAATCACTTTCCAAGTCATAAGGTAACTTGATCTTCTTTCAATCATCTTCAAACCATGAATTATTTTTATCAAACACCACATCCCTACTAATTGTAAACCGTTACTTGGGATTTTATAACCTATATCCCTTCTAGTTTTGGTCATAGACAATGAATATACACTTTTCAGCTTTTGGATCAAGCTTCCCTCTAATATGTGAGGGTATATGTGCATAAACAATGCACCCAAAGATTTTGCAATGGTCTAATGAGGGTCTCCTACAATTCCATAATATGGTGTCATTCCATCCAAAGATTTGGATGGGAGCCTATTAATCAAGTATGTGGCTGTGGAAACAACCTCAGACCATAGGTAATTTGGTAGTGAGATGATCATAGGAGAGAAGTGAAGTAGAGAAGTAATCCACGTATTAGATGACATGGAAATACAATGACATTGGAAATGTTCAATTGCACAATGTGAGGGTAGTGATGGAGCTATAGAGTGATCTCACTAATCACACAAGTCCCTCTCAAGTGATGTCTCGAATTGGGCTCATCACCGTGAACCTTTTGATCCCTTTTTATAGTTGAAGTTTGAGCCAAGCTTTTGAATTCAAATTCAAATTCTCACCATAAAGTGAGTCCTAAACTATAGGATTCATTCTCTCATCAATCATCTACCAAATAAGTCGAGATTTGATGCCTCCTAGCTCCACGTGAGAGTAGTGCACTAAACATACACAGTTTTACAAAGATAAAAGGTAATTGACTTTTACAAGGGAGTGATCATATGTGACTACATAAGATATATGCTAGATATCCAAGTATGTAGGCTTGGATTCTTTTGCACCAATAGATTGGAAATGGGAGGTGAGTATCAGATAGAATGACTCTATCTAGTTTTTGATCCATGTCATTACGAACGTGGAATCTTGAAACATTTGAAGTGCCAAGAGGATCTGGAACAAGGGCTTAAGAAAATGGAGACATCTCTAGAAACTAGACACCAACCAATGGATCAACTTCGAGGATAGTGTCGCTAGTATCAACATTACCTATGATGAATGGAATATGTTACAAAGCAGACATCTTGCTTGGGACCGCTCTAAAGTCCGTCTTCTCATGGTGCAGGACTTGCTATGCCTGTTGGTTATCAGATGGCACAATGGTTATTTTCAACAAAAATCTTGAATATCAAAGGAAATATTGATTATCATGTCAACCTCAACAAGAAGTGATGCCTCTCGTGGATGCGGATGTGGAGGAAATTCATGACGATCTGGCACCCTCTCATAGAAATAAAAAAGTCTATCCTCTTATGGCAAATTCTTCATCAGGAAATCTCGACCAACCTAAAGACTATCAAAATTTGTGGGGCATCTCCCTAGTGCATGCGTTGTTGCCAGACCACTAAAGATGTTGTTCACATCTTCTTTACTTATCCCAACTCCAATAGGCTCTGGCAGATTGTCGAAAAGAAAATTAGACTTCAAAAGCATATAAGTTGGAAACAAGCTCTATTGGGAGAAGCAATCAGCTGCTCGACGACTCTCTAGAATGCTACTAGAGGGGAGGTCCTCTAGAAGATATGGTGGGAAAGATGTGCTTATAACTTTGGTGAATCCCCCAAAGAGTGGTTGATTGAGAAATCGCTATTTCTCCTCGGTAAAAAAATCACCAATTGTAAGAAATCCCCCCCCCCCCCCCCCCCTTTAGGCATCATAAAGTGATCCTTTGATCAACAACAAGCTTAAACCCAAGTGTACCTTGCATGAGGGTGATGAGAGGGTGATTAACCTTCTTTGTAATGCCATCTAAACTCTATATGATCTACCCTTGCTCTGTGGGACTTGGGGGGTCCTGTGGGCACTAATCCCCTTGACTTGTACTTTCTTTTCCTTTTATTTAATACAAGTCTAGGAGAGTAGACTAAGGCGGAACTTCCTTTATATTAAAAAAATAAAGTAAAAAGTTAGAGTTATAGGGATTGCATGAAAAACCCACTAGTATAGGATGGTAGAAACCAAGTCCCATTGAGTACTTTTTCTTAATCGACAGAAGAAAAAGGGACTCATGATCCAATGGAGTATGTCAAGGTGATAATGTCTCAAAATAGTAATCTTCTTCAATTATCCTTTCAAAGGGAAGGAGAACTCTTTAGCAAAGATTCTATCTCTCAATAAACTTCACGTATTCAGAGTTTAAATTTAAGACAAGATCAAACTCATTTATATATAGACCAATGAAGAGTGGCCTTTTTGGGTTGGATTAGAAAAAGTTGTAGCATGTGGGTGGCCACTGCCCGTACTATCATTGCCATAGTGGTCTAACATGACTTAATAGTGGTCTACCACCAAGCCTAGAGTGCCTATCTAAGTGTGGGTAAATGTTTACCCTAGTCCCATCTCCCATAAAAGAAGATCATAGTTGGGCATCACATGTCAATTTTTGGCCAGTTTGTTAGACTTGAAAGGCTATCGAACAATATTAGAGTTCATGCCCTACCTATTAAATAAGGTAGGCTCACAAAGATAATCTAGATTATCTATAGAAAACTCTTCACCTCATTTGACTTCATAGTCAGGAACCTACCACTATTCAATACTCTAACATGCCTTCTCCTCATAACGTGCCTACTATATAACTACATTGGTCCAAGGGGTAGAACCATTGGGTTTCTAGGTGTGAAACCCTTGGGATTTGTTGTTCATTTACCACCAAATGAAGGGTCCTTGAACCTTAGGGTTGAGTTCTCTAAGGCTAACTACCCTAGGGTCAATTGGAAGCTTCTCGTGTCCTTGTATGTGAGATCTTGGAGGCCCTTCTTTTAGTAGGCATGGCATGTGGTTTCCTAAGCTTGAAAACCATGTGGTCACCTTAGCGACCCATGTGATGGAAGGTGCACATGTCTCCTTCTGGTTTAGTGACCCCGTTGGACTTGGAGTCTATATTCGAGGGGTTGGTTGGGTGGATACATGCATCTCTGTCCATAGTCGAAGCTTGCTAGTTAGTCTTCTTAGTTGATTAGTAATTTATTTTTGAAGGGTATGGCCTTTCTGTCCATAGTCCAAGCTTGCTACTTAGTCTGCTTAGTTGATTAGTTTAATTTATTTTTGAAGGGTATGGCCTTTCCACACCATTGGCATGAGAGTTGGTTATTTAAATTTCAGCCATGGAAGAGGTTATTTGGATTTAATCCATTGAAGATACTCGCATATTTTCTAAGGCAAGATGGCCATTGGAGAGGTAAGAGTTATCTCATGGATTTGCAAAAATTTGATTTATATTGGCCCTCTGTAGTGTATAGGAACTCCCTCAAGAGTGAGCTTACGCCGTCCTCTCCTTACTTGAATGATGAAGAATCTTGTGCGCCCGCGTTATAGATCATGTGTACAAGACATTTATATCATCACATGTGGGCTTTCTTGCATGAAATACAAGAGTTCTAGTGCATTTTAATGGCTTCCAACTTATGGAAGCTCCCTTTACATACAAAAGGTAAGCCATTACGTTCAACAGGCTGCTAGTCCACCCATGCATGCGTCTAAAATGCTCGTGTGCACCACTCTCTCATCTATGCTTCTTATAGATAAAAGAAGCCCATTTTTTGTATGCTCAAAAGTAGTTATATGTGGGATAATATCCGCTCAACATAGTTGTTGGTCGATCCTATTTCTCCTCACAAAGAGTCTACAAAACGCACTCGGATCGATCCCAATTTCCCCCAAGAAGTCTCACGTGTGTTGTAGAGGAGGAGGATGAGCCTTATGCTCTCTCCTCTCCTTAGAGATACAAGAATGAACCCGAAGAGTTTCATCTTTAGCAAGCTTAGGAATTATTTAGATGATTCTCATTGAAAGGATTATTAAGTTATGGAATATAATAAAAGACGAGGAATATCACTGCAAATCTTTGAAAACTTCATAAGGCTTGGAAGATGCATAATCTTAGAGGAGATTGATTTCATCAAATTGAATTAAAGGAACTACAAGATAGATAATATGTCATGGAGTATCATGAGGCAAAGATAAAGGCATCATAGGCTCTTCACAAAGATTTAATTATGTTATCTCATGATTTCGTAACATCCCATACATGAATGAGTTGATATTTTACGCATTATGTGCATGCATTTTGTTGGGAAAGATGGATGGACACCTCAAGAAATGAGCTGGTATTGCTAGTCCCTGCTTTGTACCTTCCCTCTTTCACTTTAGAGTTGTGTTGTGGGTCCCTTTAGATTTCCAATGACACTAAATAAGTGCATATGTACTTTGGAGATGATTCTTCAAACCATTTGATCAAAACAAATAAGTTTTCAACTTGATGGATACCAAAAAACTTACTATTTTGGTCTTGATACCTTCTGTATGTTTTGCGTAGTACTCACAATACAGTAGCAATTAGAAACATTCCTTCTGAGCATATCTAATTAGCTTAGAGAGATAATGTTTCCAAGTATAATCACTTAAAATGAGTGACTATACACAGAGAAATGTCTTTAATAAGTAGAAGCTTACCCCTGACTTTTGAGGAGATGTGCAGAGAATCAGTGACCACTTCGAGACATTTTTTTCCCAATTGGATGAATGAAATTTCTTCTAATAATTTGAAAGCTTGTAGCAGACTGTGGGGTGGTTCCAACAAGCTATAGATCATTGAAAATGATGGAGGGATCACTGCGATATGAGCAATACAAGTACACTGTCGTGAGTGCACATAACAGAGATGAAGACATATGTAATCAACAATGTAATGTATTATGTAATAGTGTTATACATGATCATTGGCATAAATATGATGCCAATGCTGGTCATAAGAGTATTCTATAGTGTAAGCCTCTCAATTACATCAAATGATCAACAATATGTTGAGTAATGGGGGCACATTTGGCTGCGAGACTATAGGTCTCTTTTATAGATGCTTTGCCTCCAAGTTTGAATTCAAATTCCAACTTGGATTTATCTAAACGTTCTCTTCCAAGTTAGGAGACATTCCACCAAAATGATTTGTAGCTTTATCTCTCCTAACTTCACGAGTTTAGTGGATGTACAAGATTCCTTTAAATCAATTGACTTTTACAAAATTAAATGGTAAAAACCATAAGCACTGGTTCATGTGGTTCTTCAAAGAGTTGCTAATAACTTCTTCAATGGCTAGCCAAGTGTGAAGGCTTGGCATTTGCACCAACAGCTCCCCCTCAAGCCAAACATCTTGGCTTGGTCTTCTCCGTTAATCCTCTTGAATGTCCTGCAATCCAATCATAGCTTTGAACCTGCAAAGTTTAGTACCATCAAGTGCTTTGGTCAATAAGTCTGCACATTGCATATTAGTGGATACATATGCAAGTTGAATCTCCTTGGTCAATAGCTTCTCTCTCACATAGTGTTAGTGAACTTCTATATGCTTGGTTCTTGCATGATGGATAGGATTTGCTGCAAGATGTAAAGAACTTGTATTGTCACCAAAAATCATGTTTGAGTTAGAATGTAGTCCTAAATCTGCATATAGCAATCTGATCCATATGGCTTCTTGAGTAGCATTGGCTAATCCCCTATATTCAGCCTCTATTGAAGATAAAGCAACAATAGGTTGCTTCTTGGAAGACCATGAAATGGGATTATCATCTACAAAAGAAAGATAACTTGAAGTACTCCTCCTATCATCCTTACAACTTGCCTAATCTGCATCTGAATAAAGTTTGATGTCCAAATCTGAAGTATATGGAAAGTATAAACTTTGATTTTGAGTACCCATGAGATACTTCAAAATCCTTTTGGCAGCTTCCAAGTGAGGTGCTCTATGTTTATGCATTAATTGACTTAAGACACTTACTCCATAAGCAATATCAATCCTTGTCAATGTTACATAGTTTAGACTTCCAACTATGCTTTGGTATCTTGTAATATTTTCAAGCACATCACCTTCATGAGCACTTAATTTTTGGTTTACCTTCATAGGAGTGCTAGCTATCTTGGCATCCTCCAAGTGGAACTTCTTCAACATGTCCTGCACATACTTTCTTTGAGTAATATAAATTCCAGAATTTGTATAGACTAATTCAATTCCAAGAAAGTACTTTAGTGACCCTAGATCACTAGATTTGAACTCATGCATCATTTGGTTCTTAATCTGCTTGATGCCATTGACATCACTACCTGTAAGTATGATATCATCAACATACACACATAGCTATATCACTTCTGAATTACTTTTCTTGACAAACAGAGAAGTATCTGCTTTACTCATGATGAATCCTTGATCTTGAAGATAGGTAGTCAATCTATGATTCCATGCCCTAGGTGCCTGCTTCAATCCATAAAGAGCTTTGTTTAGTTTGCACACATAATTTACCTTTCTTGGGTCTTCATAACCAGGAGGTTGAGCCATGTAAACCTCCTCTGAAATCCATCCATTAAGAAAGGCATTTTTACATCTAATTGGTACATATTCCAATTCCTTGATGCAGCCACACTTACCAATACCCTGATGGTTGGCTTTTTGGCCATAGGTGAGAAAGTCTCTTCATAATCAACACCTTGGGTTTGTGGAAAACCCTTAGCCACAAGTCTAGCTTTATACCTATTTATGGATACATCTGAGTTTCTCTTGATTTTGTAAATCCATCTAGAACCAATTACCTTCATAGATTCCTTCTTTGGCACTAGCTCCCAAGTGTCATTCTCCTTGAGTGCTTTTATTTCTTCATCCGTAGCTTCCTTCCATTCTTCCTTGGTCTTTGCCTCTTCATATGATGAAGGCTCTTCAAGTGGTAAATCTTTAGCAAGATAAATGGAATGCTTAGTAACTAAAGTAGTGTCAGGCCCATATCTGATTGGCTTCTTGCTCTCCCTTTGATATCTCCTTAGAGCTTGGTTGGATGATTCAGGTAAATCTTCCAACCTCTTCATCTTGGTATTGCCCTTTGATTTCCATGCCTTGAATTCTTCTAGGTTGATCATGTCCTCCTCATTTGATTTGATGTCTTCAATTTGACTTGGCTCCTCCTTGGTGAGGCTTGGAAACTTCTCTTCCAAGTCATAAGGCAATTCAACCTTCTTGCATTCACTTTCAAACCAAGAGTTATTCTCATCAAACACAACATCTCTACTGTCCATAAATCCCTTGTTAGATGGATTATAAGACCTGTATCCTTTCTGATTTAAATCATACCCTATGAAGATGCACTTCTTTGCCTTAGGGTCTAGCTTACCTCTAATTTGAGATGGGATATGCACATAAGAAACACATCCAAAGATCCTGCAATGATCAAGTGATGGCCTTTTACCATGCCATGCTTCATATGGGGTCATCCCATCAAGTGATTTTGATGGCAACCTATTAATGAGATAAGTGGTAGTAGATACACTCTCTGCCCACAAATAATTAGTTAATGTTTTCTCATTAAGCATTGACCTAGACATTTCAACAATCAACCTATTTCTCCTCTCTGCCACCCCATTTTGCTAAGGGGTATACCTTGTAGTAATTTCCCTTTTGATTCCTATATCCTGCAAGAATGTATCAAATTCATTGGAGAAGTACTCACCTCCTCCATCTGACCTAAATCTCTTTAGGCTTCTTCCTATTTCGTTTTCCACAAGTGCAAGATACTTCTTAAGCAACTGAACACTTCATCTTTGTGCTTCATAAAATACAAGATAGTCCACCTACTCAAATCATCAATGAAAGACACATAGTACCTGGAGCCAGAAATTGAAGGGTCCTTGCTTGGTCCCCACACATCTGTGTGGACAAGTTCCAAGTAGTCCTCATGCATGTAGCCTTTCTTTGAGAAGGGTAACCTGTGTGATTTACCAAACTGACATGCACCACATTTACAGATCATGTGTTGCATGGATACATTAGGTATCCCAAGCCCACATTGATCTCTAAATATTTACTTTAAGGTTCTCTCACCAATATGCCCTAATCTTTTATACCAAATCTCAAGCTCTGATAATGTTTGATCCTTGAGATTATAAAGTGCAATGTTCCTTGTATCTTCAAGTTCAAATGTAAATAATCTACCTTGCTTTTCTCCCTTGGAAACTCTCTTGAATCCCTGTTGGGATCCTCCAAAAATGCTCCATATTTGTTGAACCTAACCTGCACACCCTTTTCCACAATCTATCCAACACTCATTAAATTCTTGGTAATTGTAGGTACATAAAGAACCCTGCTCAACAGATTTCTATTCCCATCAGAGGTTTTGACATTTCCTACCTTGACCACTGAATGCTTGGTGTCATCACCTGTTTGTACTTGGTGCTTTGCCTTGGGTTCCTCAAGGTCAGAGAGAAGAGCTACATTGCTTGCCACATGGTTTGAACATCCCGAGTCAATATAGAAGAGGTGTTCATCATTCATACCTTGCTTTGAAGTCATGTTCATAATCAGAAGGGAATCCTCTTGATCCTCTATGTAATCATTTTAGTCTTTCCTTGATTTGTAGCTTCCTTGGTAGTTATTATTGTTGTAGTTGTTGTTGTTGTAGCTTTGAGTATGATTGAATCTTCCTCTTGATTGTGAGTAGCCACCTCTTTGATATCCTTTTCCTCTCTGATTCTTGTAGTTCCTATAGCACTCACCTGTAGTGTGATTCGACAATCCACATATGGTGCATGGGGAAGAGTTGAACGGTTGCCCCCTGTCTTGCTTAACTTCTATGCCCCTACCTCGAGTTCCTACCTCTTCCTCCATAGTTAGATTGAGAAGTAGTACCTTCATCTTCAACCTTTTTGCTTTTCCCTTTCTCTTTAGACTTTCCTTTATCTGTGTATAGGGCATAAGAGTTGTTACCTCTTGATGGTTCTCCATTTTTGTTGAGCTTGGCTTGATGGGTAAAGAGTTGCCCCATGAGTGTGCTAAGATTTGGAATGTGCATGTCCATGTATAAGTCCATGGCAGTTGTGAAGCTTCTCCATTTGTCATCTGCCTTGATGCCATTGATTACTTGCCTCAATATTTGCTCTAGTTCAATCTCCTCTCCTATGCTTGCCAATTGGTCAGCTACATCTTTGACTTTGGTCGCATACTTTGACACACTTTGTTTGGGTTGCTTCCTTTGGGTGGTAAACTCAATCCACAATTGATTCTTTCTTGCTCTTGTATTAGACAATATATCCAAGTCTCTTAAGATGTTTTACAGTTCGTAATGTGTGGAAGAAGGAAGTCAGAGATAGAGTTAAGTAAGTATGACCTTGCTAATGCATCCTTGGCACACCATGAGTTGAGTCTTTCAGGCTCCTCTCTTGTAGGTTGTCCTTTTCTTCTAAAAATGGGCATCTCCTCATCTCCTGATATGTATCCATAGAGACTCCTTCCTTGTAAGTATGTCTTCATCCTGAAGGACCATGCTTGGTAGTTGTTGCTATCCAATTTATCAATAAAAGAAGGGAAACCATCTCCCATTTTACCTCAATTTGCTCCGATACCATTGTTGGGAAAGATGGATGGACACCTCAAGAAATGAGTTGGTACTGCTAAACTTTGCTTTGTACCTGCCCTCTTTTACTTCAAAGTTGTGGTGTGGGCCCCTTTAGCTTTTGAGTGACACTTAATAAGTGCCTATGTACTTTGGAGATGATTCTTCAAACCATTTTATGAAAACAGATAAGTTTGCAACTTGCTAGATACCAAAAAACTTACTAGTTTGGTCTTGATACCTGCTGGATGTTTTGCTCAGTACTCTTAGTACAATAGCAATTAGAAAAAATCCTTCTAAGGGTATCTAGTTAGCTTAGAGAGCTAATGTTTCCAAGTAGAATCACTTAAAATAATTGACTATACACAGAGCAATGTTTTTAGCAAGTAGAAGCTTACCCCCAACTTTTAGGAGATGTGTAGAGAATGACTAGTGACCACTTCGAGATGCTTTTCTCCCAACTAGTTGAATGAAATTTCTTCCAACTAGCAGCTTGTAGTACACTTTGATCGAGTTCCAACGAGCTATAGATCATTGAAAATGATGGAGGGATCACTGAGATATCAGCAATACAAGTACACTATTCTGAGTGCACAGAGCAGAGATGAAGACGGATGTAATCAACAATGTAATGTATTATGTAACAATGTTATACATGATCATTGGCATAAATATGATTCCCAATGATGGTGATAAGATTAGGCTATAGTATAAGCCTCTCAGTTACATCAAATGATCAACAATATGCTAAGTAATGGGGGCTCATTTGGTTGGGAGACTATAGGTCTCTTTTATAGATGCTTTGCCTCCAAGTTTGAATTCAAATTCAAACTTGGCTTTACCTAAAATTTCTCCTCCAAGTTAGGAGATGTTCCACCAAAATTATTCGTAGCTTTATCTCTCCTATCTCCACGAGTTTAGTGGATTTACAAGATTCCTTTAAGTCAAATGACTTTTACAAAATTAAATGGTAAAAACCCTAAGCAATGGTTCATGTGATTCTTGAAAGAGTTGCCCATAACTTCTTCAATGCCTAGCCAAGTGTGAAGGCTTGGCATTTGCACCAACACATTTGTCATGTACCAAGGATACTTGTAGGCATAATCTATTACAAGCATGATTCTTTTTTATGAGACGGTATTAGAAGATTGACAAATGTGTAGTGCAATATTTTAGTCTTAAAGTCCCTCTTATGGAATTTTGGATTCCATAAAATCCATGGCATGCTTGATCACCAAGGCCAAGGACTTAAGTGATAAGTCAATATTTTTCTCTTCTTAAACCACAATACCGATATGGTAACATATAACTATTCTCATGTTCTAAGGAAGAGAAATATGTCATAAGAAAATCTATGTAGTGTTTGAAGCTGAAAGTATCAATTCCTCTCTTCAAGGAAGGTCTCCCTTTTAGAGAACAAAGAGCTATTTGGAGGTTTACACAATTCTTCTAAGCAAATGGAAACTTTGAAGGAGAAAAACTAGGATATTGTAATATATCTTGGATATTGTTTACCTGTGTCGTATAAGAGAAATGACAATTTCTCAAATGGTAAAGGGTGTTTCTATCTTCTTTGTATGCACATTGTGATTGACTAATCAATTATTCCTTTGCACTTTAGATTACTTATTATGTCTGGAGAAAAACTCTGAAGGAGAAAAACTAGGAGATTGTAATATATCCTAGATACTGTTTACTTGTGTCATATAAGAGAAATGACAATTTCTCAAATGGTAAAGGGTGTTTCTATGTTCCTTGTATGCACATTGTGACTGACTAATCAATTATTCCTTTGAACTGTAGATTCCTTATTATGTCTGGTGATAATACCTAGTTGATACATAGGCTAGCTATATTATCAAGTGACATAAAGATGATCTTTTAGAGTACATTTGAATAAAGAAATCACTCAAAATCCAATCTATAAGTTACGTCTAGTCATTTTGTAAGTACAATTGGGTCTTGGCAAGTTGAAATTTCATGTTGACACAAGCAAGTACACTATTCTTCAATGGAATTAACAACTTTCAAGTCAAAGGAATAATAAATCTCACTTGATTAGACTAGAAGAAGGATTGATCACAAGGTTAAAGAGGATTTGGAAGAGCTATAAAGCAAATTCTAAATATATTTTGATGGTTTATAGGATAACACAACATAAGTTGTGGATTCCAATAATGAAGTCCTAAAAAAAAGGTTTCTTGCATGAAGCATAATAACCAAATACCCAAGTAAGACCCATGGATAAAGAATCAAACGTGGGGATATAGAAAAGTGGTCTAATTGACAAAGGCAGGGTCAAAGATCAATTCCAACATTAAGTTTGATGAGATCAGTCACACCACATTAAATGTTTAACCAAATATTCTTGAAAGGCATGCAAGATTAGTTGTGGAATATCAAAGCACCTTGGTCCTTGCTCTCATATTTTGGTACCATCTATTGTAGCATATGATTATGAGAGCATTAAAGACGAAAAAGGAGGTTAAATACAAAAGTAACAAGATAGATTTGTATGGATTGGATGAAAGACCCACTAGTATGGGATGGTAGAAACTGTTCCCCTTAGTGTCCATGTGAAAGGCCAAATGGACACTGAACACTTCTTTGTATATGTTCTTTAATAAAACATATAGTGGCCTGGTGAGTCACAGACTATAAGCTCGACCGCATTTGTAAGACCTAACAAGTCTATCTCCCTGCTCCCTGTGTACTGTGTTTTCTGCGTATTTTGCACTCTCTGTGCAGAGTACTGTGTGCGACTTTAAGAGCTCAGTTTTTTTTCTACTCTAAGGATATCATCCTGGAGATTGTGAGAAGGAGAGTGCACTGTGGTGCATCGCCGTCGAAATACTTCACTAGTATCAGAGCAGTTCGACGCAAAAGCTTTGTTCTTTTTGTGCGAGCGAAGTGAGCACCCCCTCCGAGTCACCGTTGGCATACCTTGGCATACGAGTCACCGAAGTCACCATTGGTGCCATCGGCTATGCGCGAGGGAGGACCTCAACGATCAAGGAATATAGAGGTTCTCAGTACTTCTTGGGAGGTCACCCATCCCAATACTATTCCCCCTAGAGCTCGCTTAACTCTGGTAATCTCTTGCCACTAACCTACACTCTTGTGGTGTCTGGGAAAGACTAAGTTTGACATTACCTTGAACATGTTTTGGTCCCTCAAAGCTTCATTCTTTGCTTTCAAAGCTTATTTCTGAAGCATTTTGGGGGTGTCTTTTGGAGCCATTTTGGAGTACTTCTGCACATAGTTCTCTTCACACAGGTCCAAGAACATCAAGAAGAGTGTTCTTTGTACTTCTATGACATTAAATATCAACCTTTGGGGCTGTGTTTTTAGCCACACTCACAAAACTATAGGTTTCGTGAAAGATTTCAGTTTTGGTGGGAGCAGCCATTGCAAATTTATGCAGGTTTTTTTAGCCAAAAACATCAGAGTTGATAGACACTTGCAGGTGTTACTGGTTTTTTTGGGCTGTGCATTCAGCTTTTTAGTGTCATTTTTACTACATATATTGAGCACATACACATTATGTATGCTTCTGTGGATACCGCTTATGTACGTCCTGAAAAAAACTTGGAGAAGCTTGTAGAAGGTAGAAAAAGCGTTTCGAAGCGACAAAGTTTGGTCTAGCCAACCGGCACAAGACCAACCCTTGAGCTTATGGAGACTCAAATAGACCTTATAAGCATGTGATAAGTGCAAAGAAACACACTATGTACTTTGGAGCATCAAGGAGAATGAGTCGATAAAAAACAGATAGGTTCGCGGGTCAACTAGCTCAAAAAACTTACTATCTATGAAAGAGACAATGAACTTCAAATGCCCATATCGACCAGTGTGATTCCAATTAGAAAAAATCCTTTTATGGGAGTGATACACATAGGGTTGAGTGTATAGAGTGCACAAAAGTATAAGGAATAAGCAAAATATGCTATAGGAATGAATGAGACATTCACCAGTGGTACTTCCTATTTTTCAGGAATATGTAGAGATTGACCCCGAGATAGCAAAACTCAGATCTCTCCAAATCTACTAAATCAAATGCTATGAAAATTTATAGGCATCAACTAGACACTAATACCTTGCCAATGAGCAAATTTGCACTCAATTTGGACCTCTAAAGATGTTGATATATTTAGATGGTCATGTGTGTGAACACTATAGGACCGTCGGGGCACTTTTTTCCCTCTTTAGGAGGTTTTTTCCCCCGGCTTGTGTATACGCCTATTGCCCTAATGGGCTACTTATCTTTGTACATTCTCTAGTAATACATTCAGTATTGTGTGTTATGCTTCAAGCTTCTTCTTCTTCCTTGTGTTGTTCGCGTACTTCCGCAGACGTCTAACTCCAACAATTTGTATCAGAGCAAGTCATCGCTTCATCTAGGGCGCCATCGACACTCCTCCATTTGCAATCTCAGATTTGCACGAAATCTGGTGAGCGTACTCAGGCCTCCGAACGCACTATCGCAGCACTTGTGCAGGTTATTTCATCTTTTTGTGCCAAAGGTATATACTAGTTTCTGTTCGCCAATATAAGCATCTCGAAGTCTATTATAGGTTTAGCAGAATTCGTCAGGGCAGTTCTGTTCAACTTTTTGAGATACAGTCAATTTTTGTATCAAGGTATTTTAGTCACCGGCCATGGCTAAAAGCAGTGATGTATTTCGTATGTTGGCTGTTGAGGATAAGTTGGATGGTACCAACTACCCGTTATGGGCTTATATGATGCGACATGTATTGGAATCAATATCCCATTGGTCCAACAGTAGCTTCATAGGAAGCTTGCTCTTAAAGTCTCTGATCTCCCAGAGCGCGCGACATCGTATAGATATTTCTACATAACTTCTTTAACAGATACCATGTGGCAGCGTGGATAAGGCAATAACCTCCCATCCTACCGACCTGGGTTCAAAACCCGTCAACGACAGTCCGTGAGTTATAATTTTAGCAATTAATAAACTTGAAAAGCAAGAACGAACCGCGAACGCGGAAGACGAAGATTTATTTCGAGAGTGCTTTATTCGCGTAGCGTTCATGTTTTATTGGAGATCGTAGATCGTTGTTTTATTGCTTTTGAGGAGCTTTTCAGAATACACAAACACTATATAACAAGAGCTTGGGCTCATTGTTATTCATCCTTCACCTAGGATCAACACAAGCTTTCTAGAGCTTGGACCTCAGTAGAGGTGGTGTTTCTTCTAGCACATGGGGCAGCCATGGTGCTAACTTGAAGCATGTTGAGGAGCAGCTATGGAGTTCTTCTTGGTGATTCTTCTTGGAGAAGATGAAGGGTGTGTTCACACTCTACCTTATGGAGAGGAGGTTATCTCTTGTTCATGGCAAGAAGACTTGGTCATTAGCAGCTTGATGGTGAGGATCGCCCATCTACATGATGTATTTGAAGATTGTCTTCTACAGGAAGATATTAGGTTGAAGATTCTCTTCTACAAGAAGATGTCTGGCTACTTCAAAGACATTGGACGGGACCATCTACATGGCGTATTTGAAGATTATCTTCTACAAGAAGATATTAGGTTGAAGATTGTCTTCTACAAGAAGATATCTGGCTACTTCAAAGACATTAGATGGAGTTTAACATAAGATTCACATCTTATGTTAAAGTATTCAGGTACATATTCTCTTTATGCACACAGGTACTACTTGAAGTTTATGGAGGCTGTGGCGTTCATATCAGGAGGAGTCCTATTCGGCATAGGTACAAGAGAATCAGTACTTATATGCTTTATGCATATTTGATGAGGTGTTTAAGAAGTTGTGTTCACATGAGTTTGAGGATTTCCGTTCACACTGATCCTTCCTCTTTCAGTCACTCATATTCACTCTTCTATAACCTATAAGGTCACACATCTCATGTATATTCAGATTACTGTCCATACATCTGAATATGTTTGTTACATTGTACATTCACTCATTCATCTATTTCTCATCACATAGAATGGTTGAGAATTTTGCTCCCACATTGTACATTGAACATTGGTATATATGATACTATGAGTAAGCGATGGCTTACGTAACACCTTACACATGTTGTCTATTCTTTCTCTATCTTTATCTCATCATCTGTATGATTAAGTTGTGGTATGTTCATGTTTTGTCAATATGGAAGATTGCTGGAATTAATGTTGTACATGAATGGAACTATGGAACCATGGACCTGTGACATGAGCCTAAGGGCCTACCTCACTTCCAACATTTGGTATCAGAGCACTAAGGTTTTGGTTACAGAACTTTAGATCTTTGGCATCAATGCATTAAGGCTCATTCATATCTCAGGTTCCCAGAATTCCAGATTTACAACATTTGATTTGAAAGCATCTTCTAATATTTGACATTTGACATACACACTTAATCTAGATGAGTAGAGATTTGAGAATTAGACATTTCAGTTACATGTGTATTCATCAGTGTGGAGTATGAAGTTGATGATCTGTTAGCAGCCGAATATTTTTGGAAGAGTATGCAAATACTTTACAAAAGTATTGTTTGAAGACCCAGACTTGATGAAGAGAAGACTACTTCAAATTCAAGGAAGAACGATGGTTTAGAGAAGATGAAGGAAGCATATCAACATCAAATCACAGGTATCAATTTTTACTATCAGATTATCATTTGCAGGTCATATCTTAGAAGAGCAATTATGAAGAGATTTGAAGAAATTCAAGGAGTGTTTTTATACACTTTCATCTTTTGAAAGTTAAAGGCTACATCCAAACAGGTATCTAGAGGTTTTTCTAGAGAGTTTTGAGAAGATCTCTTTCATGGCAAGAAAGTTCATCTAAGAAGACAAGTGCAGAGATGAGATGAGTTTTTTTCAGCAAATTTTCTATTGTAAGTTGGTTGGATATCAAAGTACAAATGTATCTAGAGAAGGTAACTCTAGAAGGGCAATTCATCATTTAGACAACGATTGGTGAATTTAGTCGTTTCAGACATTTGAAGCAGAATTTTGATTCAGAGATATGAGGAGATGATAAAACATGATTCTATATTCACTTCCATTTATATACCATGTTTGTTTTATCTCTTACTCTTACATTAGAGGAAGAGAAAAGTTCGTTTGAAGAAGTCAAGAGTGCTTGCTACTTCAAGATGAAGAGCACAAAAGGTATGGAAGAGAAGTGTGAAGATGTTGACATCATCAGGTGGAAGAAAGATGCAGAAGAAGAAAGTCCATCATTTCCAAAAGAAAAGTAAGACTTCCTTTTATCATATATTTTCCATATACTTTTCCTATTTTATCCTCTACATCCAAAGACAAGTCTACGAGAACATCTTGTTTAAAGAAGAAGCAGTTTCTTGTTTTGCATTACACTTGGTCATGATTTAGTAGATTTGACAAAGAATTGCATTGAGAGAAAGAAAAAGCAGCAGATGTAACTTTTGACTCATATATATATGAGTTATGTTGAAGCTATTTAAGCAGGCAGCTTATATGTTCCCTCAAAGAATTCTTGGTATGTCAATACAGAGCTACTTGATATATGACAAGTTGCAGAGAAGTATATTTCTTCTTAATCTAACTCTTAAGGTAAAAGAGCTTTTTGTAGCAAATGTTGAAGACTTGGGTTGAGGTTTTATGTTTGGAAAAGGTTACCTCATATTCAGTATTTTCAGAAGACTTCAAAAATTTCAGAATCTTGTTGATGTACAAGTCAATGGAGAATCTACTTTTTATGATTGTCTAGATTTTTGGATACATGCTTTGTATTCAAAAATGTGTTCCATCAGATCCTATCACTTGATTGAAAAGTGGAGTTAGCCAAAAGAAAATCAAGCAGGTACTATCACATTTCACCCGGGTAAAATATGAAAGTTATGAAGTATCAACTTGAAGCTTTTGGAGTTCTCAAGGTGAGAAGTATGTCCACTTATGTTTCAAGTAAGAATTGCAGATTCTTGGAAAGGCTTTGTTTGTAGAAAAATTTTACAACTTTTTGAAAAGCATGGACACTTGGAGACATTCAGGAAGTAAATCAAACATTCAGTCATGAACGTTTGATAAGAGCAGATTCTACACAGGAGAGATCATTGATCTTGAATGATCATGTATGATCTTGAGTATTTATGATTCAGTTGTCTATCCTTTTGTTTGATTCTTAAACATTGGAAGAAGTAAGTCAAAGATTCAGATTCTATCAGATTTTTGTTGCAGAGAGAAGAAGATACTTGTTATGTTGTAGAAGGTTATGAATCCTAAAATGCTTTCAACAAGGTTTTGTTATGTTAGGATCAGCTAACCTTATTCTACAATATGAAAAGCTGAAGACTTATAGTGGAAGCTATTGGCAACTGCGTAGTGCTAATAAAAGGGTTCAGAGATTTTGTTTCAGATACAGGTATTGATCACTGAACATCAGATTTATTGAAAGAAGGAAGACGTTCCACATTTCATAAAGTCTGATATACTTTGAAGAATTTTGGATACTAGTGTTAAGTCATCCAGGGGGGTGATGAAACATGAAGACTTATTTTCAAGCCATATGTAAAAGAATGCAGAGTCATACCTACAGGTATTCCTATTTCAGGTATTCCTATATTTCCTTTGTCAGGTTCTCTTTATGTTCCAGCTTTGAAAGAAGATGGAAGAAGAAGAACGTTTGGAGAAAGTTCCTGTTAGGATGTTCCTATTCAGGAGAAGGTTCCAGAGTTCTATTTGAAGAGAAGTTTGATATTTCAGAAAGGTATATTTCAAAAGTGCACACATATATGTTTATACCAAGTTCTGAAGGAAAGAGGTATGAAGGACTTAAAGGATGAAGACATGATGACATCATAGATATTTACTCATATTTCAGTTGATTTCATTTGATTTCAATTGAGTTGAGTTGATTTGACTTGAGTACAATCAGAGATGAACCAGTAGTGTTCATAATACACTAAGTTGTGAGTTGACAGTCACAGGTTCCAGGATTCAGTTCTTGATTTTGTTTAGTGTATTTACATGACACAGAAGAAGTACGTTGAGAAACCTTTTTTGGAAGGTAAATGCAAATATATGGATCCTAGTGTATGTTTTCAGGTTTTTGAAGACAAGAGATAGCAGGTTCAGAGTCAGTACATGCTACATTTGTTGTCAAGCAGTGATTGCTTGATGTGTACACTATTGGATATCTAGTTTGCATATTTTCTCAAGTATTATGGTTCATATTCAGCAAGTTCAGATTTTTCAAAGGAAAATCAGATTCAGTTTTGAAGAAGACTTTTGAAGAACAAGTTTTGAAGTACGGGAGTACAAGCTTGAAGCTTGTGACAAGCTATTTGAAGCTTGTGATAGTTTGCAGATCCAGTTTAGATTGTACCAATATGACATTGCATGGGGGATTATTGGAATCAATATCCCATTGGTCCAACAGTAGCTTCATAGGAAGCTTGCTCTTAAAGTCTCTGATCTCCCAGAGCGCGCGACATCGTATAGAGATTTCTACATAACTTCTTTAACAGATACCATGTGGCAGTGTGGATAAGGCAATAACCTCCCATCCTACCGACCTGGGTTCAAAACCCGTCAACGACAGTCCGTGAGTTATAAATTTAGCAATTAATAAACTTGAAAAGCAAGAACGAACCGCGAACGCGGAAGACGAAGATTTATTTCGAGAGTGCTTTATTCGCGTAGCGTTCATGTTTTATTGGAGATCGTAGATCGTTGTTTTATTGCTTTTGAGGAGCTTTTCAGAATACACAAACACTATATAACAAGAGCTTGGGCTCATTGTTATTCATCCTTCACCTAGGATCAACACAAGCTTTCTAGAGCTTGGACCTCAGTAGAGGTGGTGTTTCTTCTAGCACATGGGGCAGCCATGGTGCTAACTTGAAGCATGTTGAGGAGCAGCTATGGAGTTCTTCTTGGTGATTCTTCTTGGAGAAGATGAAGGGTGTGTTCACACTCTACCTTATGGAGAGGAGGTTATCTCTTGTTCACGGCAAGAAGACTTGGTCATTAGCAGCTTGATGGTGAGGATCGCCCATCTACATGATGTATTTGAAGATTGTCTTCTACAGGAAGATATTAGGTTGAAGATTCTCTTCTACAAGAAGATGTCTGGCTACTTCAAAGACATTGGACGGGACCATCTACATGGCGTATTTGAAGATTATCTTCTACAAGAAGATATTAGGTTGAAGATTGTCTTCTACAAGAAGATATCTGGCTACTTCAAAGACATTAGATGGAGTTTAACATAAGATTCACATCTTATGTTAAAGTATTCAGGTACATATTCTCTTTATGCACACAGGTACTACTTGAAGTTTATGGAGGGTGTGGCGTTCATATCAGGAGGAGTCCTATTCGGCATAGGTACAAGAGAATCAGTACTTATATGCTTTATGCATATTTGATGAGGTGTTTAAGAAGTTGTGTTCACATGAGTTTGAGGATTTCCGTTCACACTGATCCTTCCTCTTTCAGTCACTCATATTCACTCTTCTATAACCTATAAGGTCACACATCTCATGTATATTCAGATTACTGTCCATACATCTGAATATGTTTGTTACATTGTACATTCACTCATTCATCTATTTCTCATCACATAGAATGGTTGAGAATTTTGCTCCCACATTGTACATTGAACATTGGTATATATGATACTATGAGTAAGCGATGGCTTACGTAACACCTTACACATGTTGTCTATTCTTTCTCTATCTTTATCTCATCATCTGTATGATTAAGTTGTGGTATGTTCATGTTTTGTCAATATGGAAGATTGCTGGAATTAATGTTGTACATGAATGGAACTATGGAACCATGGACCTGTGACATGAGCCTAAGGGCCTACCTCACTTCCAACAACATGTGTTGGTTGCAAAAGGACTATGGAACATTGTGCAGGGTGTCAAAAAACGTTCTATCACACCTGCAACTGTTACAACTCCAGGTACTAAAGCTGATGCAGAAGGTGTCGAAGATGATGGTATTCTGCATATTCTTGTTTGTGCTGTAGTTTCGGCTGCACCTACTGCAGAGCAGATTCGTTGGGATGGCAGAGATGCCCAGACACATGCATTGATAGCTTTGTCTGTCAAACATGCCATTATTCCTCATATTTGCTCTTTAAAAGCAGACATTGTTTTGTAAGTACTATAAAGGGAATGATCATATCATAAAGAACTGTCCAAAACTGGCTGCAAAAGAGGCTGGAATGGTTGTTGCAAAAGCCTCTACACCAAAAACGGAGTCTGCTAATCTTGTGCAGGAAGAAGAATGGGTGTTTACTATTGTTTGTAGTTTTGACCCATCTTCTCATGAGCAGTGCATGTCTGCAGTAGATTCAAATGTTTGGTACTTTGATAGTGGGGCGACCAAGCATATTACCTCGCAGTGCAGTTTCTTCTCTTCACTCGAGCTTGCCCCTATAGGGAATATTGTTACATGCACCAGCAACTCCTCTTATCCTATTCTGGGAGTTGGTAAGATCATTTTGACTACTGCTGATGGTAGTTCTTTCACTTTGTCAGATGCTTTATTTGTGCCAGCGATCAAGAAGAACATGTTATCAGTTTCTGCATTAGCCAAGATTGGCTTGGTTGTGAAATTTGTTGATGACAAGTGTATAGTTCATGATCTCTCAAATGGCGATGTGATTATTGCTTCTGGCATTTTATGTCGTGGGTTGTATAAGATCATATACTATGAAAGATCTGTAAATGATTTGGCATGTGCAGTAAATGATTCTCAGGCTATATCAGATGCAAAGCTTTGGCATGCATGCTTTGGTCATCTGAATTTTGCTAGTTTGCTATGCCTGCAGAAATCTGAAATGGTGTCCTCTTTGCCCAAACTTGTGGCACCTCGAAAACATGTTTGTGAAGGCTGTATTTTGGGCAAAATGTAGCGTTCGTCCTTTCCAAAAGATGGTTCAGTTCGGGCTACTCCAAAAATCATACCTGGAGGGTCTTGGGCTCGACACAGAGTGCCTTCCTAATGCTACTGCAACAGCCTTGGTGTTCTCTAGTGTTAGCCTCATGCTTCAAAGGCAGCAAGGACAAACCATCGACGTGCAGAAACGACGTCTTCATGCGCAGATTGCTCATGTACAAGGTGTGCGACCGATGGCCTCCGCAGCAGTTCACTTTAAACTGAATGGCGCACATGCGTGTAGCATCATCGTGGACAACGACTTGCCCAAAGCAATGTTCCAAGTCGGCTCCATGCAGTACCCCATGGATCTTCCAAGAAGCATGGTTGTCCACGAAAGTGCAGATGTCAGAAGCGCAACGCCTTCCTCATATGCTCCAGCCGGTAGAGCCAAGGGGGGGGGGGTAAGCCCAGATGGCGCCAATGTTAACGAGGGAATGTTTCTCTCTTAACAGGTACATATTATTACAGTCACACACTTCTTGCTATTGATGTACGAAGACCAACATGAATATAACAGCAGAAAGTAGAGAGAGAAGAAAAAAGCCATACCCAATAAGGTCACAGACTTGCTCCAAGAAACATGCGCACCGCTTTTTATTAAGCCAAGTGATATATTTATACAACTTTTCACACCCATTCGCATGGGGTATCATGACTTTCCATTGCAACCCTTCATAGACCCTTCAATTTGAGCCTTAATTAAAATATAAAATTCCAACACGTTCATGCTACATTAACAGACTCAAGTAGCGAAAGATGCGCTTAATCGCCTGCCAATGCTTGACTCCTGGGAAATGCATAAACCTGCTCATCTGTGAGACAACAAACTGAATATCTGGCGAGTAATGGATAAGTAAATCAAGCATCCAACAGTGTGCTGATAGAAAACAACATCAAATGCATCTCCAGCATCATGAAGACTCAATGGTAAACCTGTCTCCATAGGAGTGGCAATAGGCTTACAGTCTTCAAGGCCAAAATGCTGCAATAATGTGTCAATATATTTTGTTTGACACAAAGCCATTCCACCATCAACTTGCATAAACTGAATGCCCAAATAGTGATGCAAATGCCCCAAATCAGACATCTCAAATGAGGCATGCAAATCAGCCTTAAAATCAGCAATATGCTTCTCAATAGGACTAGTGAGCAGCATGTCGTCAACATAGACAACAATGATCAGAAGCACATCATTAGCACGCTTAACATATAAGGTGCTTTCAGTTGGACTGTTCTCAAAACCATGTGCAATCAGATAGGCATGTATCTTCTCATACCAAGCACGTGGTGCTTGCTTTAAACCATATAATGCCTTCTTTAACCTGCACACCTAGTTTTCATGCCCTTTTTGCACAAAGCCACGGGGCTGAAAAACATACACTTCTTCATGCAAGTCACCATTCAAAAATGTTGTTTTAATGTCCAACTCATGTACATTCCAATCATGATGGGTTGCAAGTGCACAAATGCTCCGAACAGTAGTCATACGGCATGTAGGTGCAAAGGTCTCATCAAAATCAATGCCTCTTTCCTGCGCATAACCCTTTGCAACAAGCCTAGCCTTATACCTGTCAACTATACCATATGGTTTACGCTTCAGCTTGTATACCCACTTAGTGCCAATGGCCTTCTTGCCAGGAGGCAAGTCACATAAAGACCAAGTACCATTCTTCATTATTGCATCATATTCAGATTGCATAGTAGCCATCTAATTTTCTGAATTTTGTGCTTCATCAAACGAAACAGGCTCATTCTCATCACAGAGACTAGATGCAGCCATAGCATAGCAATCTGATGCAAAAGAGGCACTATGAGAGCCTGATTGAGTACGATATGAGAGAGGTGCATCTACTTTACTGTCACGCAAGGTCTGCACCAGCCATTTTGGCAAAGTTCTTGCCTGCTCAATATCAGCTCTCTCATCAATAAGTGCATCATGTACATCTGCATCAGAAATGGAATTATCTGCATCATCACATGAAACCTGCAAAGGCTAAGAAGTTGCCTCATTGAGACCAACACTAGACTGTCCACCTGTGAAAAGAGGCAGCAAAGTATCATACATGTCTTTGGAGCTAAAAGATGTCTTCTTAGTACATGAAAGCAATGGCTGAATAGCATCTTCTACAAAAACAACATCACGACTAACTAGAATGCATTTAGTTTGTGGATGATATAGACAATAGCCTTTACTTTCAGAACTGTACCAAAAAAAATACATTTTATTGCTTTATCATCCAATTTTCTGCGATGTTGTTCAGGCACTAATGCATATGTCAAACAGCCAAAAACATGCAGATGAGCAACAGATGGCTTGCGGTCATGCCAAGCCTCATATGGAGTGATAGACTGTAGCGCTTTAGTGGGACACTTGTTCAGTACATATGCTGCACACATGATAGCATCAAGCCAGAAACTATGTGGTAAAGCCTGACTCTTGAGCATACACCTCGCCATCTCCATGAGTGACATGTTCTTTCGTTCAGCAACTCCATTCTGTTGAGGTGTATACGGAACTGTACACTGGTGTTTTATCCCACATTCAACCAGAAATGCATTCAAATCAGAAGACATATATCCCCCCCCCCCCCCCCCCCCCCCCGATCTGAATGGAGGGTGCCCATTTTACATGCTGACAGATTTTCAGCCAAAACCAAAAACTGTTTGAAGCACATGAACACTTCGGACTTTGCCTTCATTGGATATACCCATGCATGCCTAGAAAAATCATCGATGAAAGTCACGAAGTAAAGATAATTCCCAAAAGAAGGTGTCTACGTAGGACCACAGACATCACTATGTACAAGCTACAATTTCTCCATGACACTAGCTTTGAACCTGCAAATGCTAAGTAACCATATGTACTTTTTCTATCATCCTTAGCTCCTGCCCAATCTGCATCTGAATAGATTTTGATATTCAAATTTGAAGAATAAGGATAGAATATACCTTCGTTGATTGTACCTTTGAGATACTTAAGTACTCTCTTAGCCGCATCCATATGTGGTCTTCTCGGTGAGTGCATGAATTGACTAAGCACTCCCACACTATATGAGATGTCTACCCTTGTATGAGTAGCAAATATCAGGCTACCTACCAAGCTTTGATACTCTTTAACGTCTTCAATTTTCTCACCTTCATAAACACTTAGTTTATGATTCATGTCCAAAGCTGTACCTGCAGGTTTAGTGTTCTCCATTTTGAACTTGAGAAGAAGATCTTGAATGTATCTTCTTTGAGTCAATACATTCCTTCATCTGTGTATATCACCTGTATACCTAGGAAATATGTGAGCTCACCTAGGTCACTGATTTTGAACTCCTCTTGCATGTGTCTCTTGATCCTTTGAATGCCATTTAGATCATCACCTGTCACAATAATATCATCTACATATACACATAGATAGATAACCTCATTGTGATCCCTTTTGATGAATAAAGAAGGATCTGAGTTGCTAGCTTTGAACCCTTGATCTTGAAGATATGTAAGCAACCTATAATTCCAAGCTCTAGGAGCTTGTTTCAATCCATACAATGCTTTCTCAAGTATGCAAACATAAGATGGATGATTAGGGTTTTCAAAACCTGGTGGTTGTGACATGTATACCTCTTCACTTATCCAACCATTTAAGAATGCATTTTTCACATCAAGTTGGAGGAGTCTCCAATTCCTTGCAGTAGCTACACTTATCAATGTACTGATTGTAGTCATCTTTGGAACTGGTGAGAATGTTTCCTCATAGTCTATACCATGAGTTTGTGAGCATCATTTGGCAACTAATCTTGCCTTGTACCTGCAAAGTGATCCATTTGAGTTTCTTTTAACTTTAGATACCCATCTGCAACCAATTACCTTTTGATTTGGCAACATTGGAACCAAATCCCAAGTGTCAATTTCCTTCAATGCATCTATTTCTTCTTTCATGGCCTTTTCCTAATTAGGGTTTTCCTTTGCCTCTTCATAGGTTGAGGGTTCCTCTGAAATAGAGTCTTTTGCCAAGTATATTGAATGCTTCGTAACAAATGTGGAATCATATCCATACCTTTCTGGTTGTTTCTTCTCTCTTTCTGATCTTCTAGGTGCTTGTTTGGAGCATTCTCCAACCTCTTGCATCTTTGCTTTGCCTCTTGACTTCCATAGCTTCTAATCCTTTTCTCTTTCATCTTGGTCATCCTCTGTATTGCTTCTTGGATCCTGGACCTGTGTATCATGCTTGCTTCCTAATTGATGAGAGTCAGAATCAAGACCATATGGTAGTGTTACCTTTTGTTTGTCTTCAGCATACCAAGACCTGTGTTCTTCAAACACAACATCTCTACTTGTAGTGAATTGCTTGGTTGATGGATTGAAGAATCTATAACCCATCTGAGTTGAATCATATCCAATAAACACTGCCTTTGTTGCCCTTTCATCTAGCTTACCTCTTATTTGTGATGGTACATGAACATAAGCTAAACAACCAAAGAGCTTGCAATGTCCAAGACTAGGTTTTGTTCCATGCCATGCTTCATAAGGAGTCATATCTTGAAGTGATTTGGATGGTAGTCTATTGACAAGGTACACAACAATTGAAATAGCTTCTGCCCATAGATAATGTGGCAACTTCTTCTCTTCAAGCATTGTTCGGGCTGATCCAAACAATGTCTTGTTTCTCCTCTCTGCAATTCCATTTAGTTGAGGAGAGTACCTAGTAGTCACTTCCCTTTTGATACCTTTTTCATGCAAGAACTCATCAAACTCTTTGGAAAAGTATTCTCCCCCTCCATCAGATCTGAGCTTTTTTAGTGATCTACCTGTATGATTCTCCACATGTGCAAGATACTTCTTGAAGCAATCAAACACTTCATTCTTACTCTTGATAAAGTATAGAACAGTCCATCTACTATGGTCATCAATAAATGAGACATAATACCTTGATCCTGCCAATGAAGGTTCTTGACTTGGTCCCCATACATCTGTATGTACTAAGTCCAATAAGTTGTTGTGGATGTAGCCTTTCTGGTTGAATGGTTGTCTTTGTGCCTTCTCAATCTGACATGCATCACACCTGTTGATCATGTGTTGCTTTGATATGTTCGGTAGTCCTAGAACACTTTGATCCATGCATATATCCTTCAAGGTTCTTTCATTCACATGAGAAAGTCTCTTATGCCATACTCCAAGCTCACTTAGGGTTTGAGACCCAAAGTTGAATAGAGCTATGTTTCTAGTTTCTCTTACTTCAAAAGTAAAGAGCCTACCATGCTTCTCACCTCGGGCTATCTTTTTGAAGCCTTGACATGGATCTTCCACAAAAGCTCCATGTTGGGTGAACCTAACTTGCAAGCCTTTTTCAACTATTTGGCTTACACTTATTAGGTTTTTAGTGATAGTGGGTACATAGAGAACCTTACTTAGAATGATTGTCCTCCCATTGGAAGATTTGACATTACCAATCTTCTCTACATTGTGGTTTGTGTCATCCCTTGTTTGCACTTCATGTCTATGCTTTGGACTTTCCAAATCAGATAGAAGAGCAATGTTGCTTGCAACATGAATCGAACATCCTGAATCTATGTAGAACAAATGATCATCTTCTTTACCTTCTTTGTGGCTTAGATTCATAAGAAGCAATGAGTATTCATGTGGTTGATCTTTTGAATAATTGTTGTAGTCCCTTCTATTATAGCTTCTATTGTTATTGTTGAAGTTGCGTCCATATCTGCCTCTATTGCTGCCATATCCACCTCTTCCACTTCCTTTCTGGGTCTTCCCATTGAACCAGCAATTGTGAGTGGTGTGGTTGGTCTTATCGCATATGGCATAAGGTTGAACATTCTGACCTTTGGCTTTGTCTTGCTTTGGTCCTTTCTTCTTCCCTTTCCGCTTGCTCTTGCTTGTGAAGTTGGCTTGAGAAGTCTCTTCTTCCTTCTTCTTGCCTTTCTGCTTCTTATCCTTCTTATCTGCATATAGAGCACTAGTTGAATTACCATGATAAGAGTTACCTTCCTTTATGCTATTGTTGGCTTCTTGATTGAAGATTTGTCCAAGAAAGATGTTGAAGTATGGCGTTTCCACATCCATGATGAGATCATAAGCCGTCATGAAGGATTGCCATTGCTTATCACTTTGAATGCCGTTGAGAATTTGCCTCATGATGACCTCTTCTTCAATCAGCTCTCCAATGGATGATAACTGATCCGCAAATTCCTTGACCTTGGTGACAAACTCTGTGATGGTTTGTTTAGGTGTCTTCTTCATTTGGTTGAGCTCGTTCCAAAGATGATTCTTTCTTGCTTTGGTACTAGCAGAAAAGAAAGTCTCGAGGGCATCCCAAGTCTATTGAGAGGTCCTGCATCCTCTAATATGTGGTAATAGAAAGTCAGAGATAGAGTTTAGTATGTAGGAACTTGCTTGAGCATCCCTTGCGGACCAAAGTGTGAGCTTATCTATCTCCTCTTGTGTAGGTCCTCCTTTGGATCTTGGAATAGGCATAGTTTCATCACCTGCTATAATTCCATAAAGATTTCTACCTTGCAAATAGGCCTCCATTCTGATTTGCCAAGCCGCATAGTTGTGTCGATCAAGATTCTCGATCATTGAGGGAAATCCGTCACCCATCTTGATCTAGCTCTGATACCACTGAAAAAAACTTGGAGAAGCTTGTAGAAGGTAGGAAACGCATTTCAAAGCAACAAAGTTTGATCCAACCAACCAGCACAAGACCAGCCCTTGAGCTTATGGAGGCTCAAATAGACCTTATAAGCATGTGATAAGTGCAAAGAAACACACTATGTACTTTGGAGCATCAAGGAGAATGAGTCGATACAAAACAGATAGGTTCACGGGTCGACTAGCTCAAAAAACTTACTATCTATGGAAGAGACAATGAACTTCAAATGCCCATATCAACTAGCATGATTACAATTAGAAAAAATCATTTTATGGGAGTGATATACATAGGGTTGAGTGTATAGAATGCACAAAAGTATAAGGAACAAACAAAATATGCTATAGGAATGAATGAGACATTCACCGGTGGTACTTCCTATTTTTCAGGAATACGCAAAGATTGACCTTGAGACAGAAAAACTAATATTTCTCCTAATCTGCTGACCCAAATGCTATGAAAATTTATAGGCAGCAAGGAGACATTAATACCTTTCCAACGAGCATCGTGCATCCAATTTGGAGCTCTGGAGAGAGAGTAGCAGCCTCTGCAAGATTACTGTTGGCAAAGAAGATGATGCAGAGAATTGAAGGAGCAAGACAATGATGGTCACAAGTGTATGTATATTGCTTCCATATAATGTACAAGTGACAAGTCTTTATATAGACTCTAGGAGTGTCCACGACTTCTACAAGTGAAGTTTGAATTTAAATGAAGGTGGGAATGGTTGTTGGATGGAATCAATTCACTTTCCTACAATCTAGGAAAAGTGAAGATCTAGTTTGATCTACTTTTAGGTGATTGATTGCTTGATTGAATGCAACTTCAACCACCACAAATTCGTGGGATTTGGGCTCTATCTTTCTACCTTTACATGTGTAAAGCTCAACGCTTTTACAACGGTAAATGAACCATCAAAAATCTCTCAAAAAATACAATAAATGAGCATAAGAAAAAGAAGTCTCCAACGGATATTCTTTCGACGCTATAGTCTTTCATGTAGATCAAATCCACCTCAAGCATAGTGTAAGCTTGATGTTCCAACACGTCCATGTGGTGATTGATATAGCGGTTACATTCTTTGGATAAAGCCTTTTACATTCATAAAGAGGGTCATGGTGAGGTTTTCTTAACTAGGAGACACCTAGATGTTGGGGTCTCTTCGGTGATGCAGATGGAAGACTTACCCAGCCTCGCCATAGGAGATGTATGATAGATGTTCATAGGTGCTCGATAAGCCTAATTGGTTTCTATTGGGTAACAGATTATATGCCGTAGAGTGAGTGATTCACTATGCAGGCAAACATGTCAGTACTTGTAGTTTTATGATATTTTGACACCGGTCATATGCTCCTTTTGCAGAGAATACTCTGGCAAACTTTTTCCCAGTTTTTTGGTTTTGTCAACTATACAGTGGTCCATTTACTCCTTGATACAGTTATTTGTTGGTGTTCGGACTCTTCTAGCTCCATTATCATTCCATTCAGTTCTCTACCATCATGACATCAAAGGTCTCAGGCACATCCAGTGGATCAAGGTCTAGTGCTTGTGGTCCGAGGAGGATCTATAACTTGCAGGGCAAAGACCATTTTGAGATCCCAAAATTTGATGGCACAAACTATGCTCTATGGAAGAATCAGATTAAAGATGTGCTGATTCAAAGGAGATGAAGATGATTGGGATGAGTTAGATGAAATGGCCAAGTCTACCATTCGCTTGCACCTGGTAGATATTGTTTACTTTACAGTATTAGACTGTGAAAGTGCAGAGGAGCTTTGGAAGAAGTTATGTAATACATATGAAAAAGAGACGGCATCAAATAAAGTATATCTGATGAGAAAATTTTATGACCTTCGTATGAAGGGCATAGATAGTGTTGCTGCTCATCTAAATAAGTTTGATGATATATTCTCTTAGTTATAGGCTCAGAAAATGGATATGGATAATGAAATGAAAGTAGTATTGCTGTTCTTCACCTTGCCATCATCATGGGATACATTTTGCACAGCTATTAGCCATAGTGCACCTGGTGGTAAACTCGTCTATGATGACATATGTGGAGCACTCTTGAGTGAGGAGATTCGTAGAAAATCTATGGTCGGAACTTAGAGTGGAGATGCATATAATGTTCGTGATTCTTACCAAGGAAAGAATCAACAATGTGGCAAGAGCAAGAACAAGGAAAAGAATGGTCAACACAATAAGAGTAGAAGTAAATCAAGGAAGAGGGATATTGAATGCCATTATTGTCATAAGAAAGGACACATGAAGAAAGACTGTTATGCATTAAAGAATGCTAAAGATAAAGGACAGAATGTTGATGGGCATGTTAAACAATTACCTTCACCATTTACTTCGACTGTGAAGATTGAAGAAATGAATGCTATTTTTGATGATGCTGATGTCTTGACACTTGATAATATTGTGCGAACTGAGGCTTTTATGGCGGATTCTCTTTCCCACACATGGCTGCTAGATTTTGGTGCTTCTTTCCATGTGATGCCACATAGAGAATGGTTCTCTAATTATGCAACGAAGTCTCTTGGTATCGTGAGATTTGGTGATTCTTACCAATGTGATGTTGTGGGATTGGAGATGTGGTTATGCAGTTCATTGATGGTTCAAAATTTATTATGCATAATGTATGCCATGTACTTTAGTTATCACGCACTTTGATGTCAGTTGGTCAACTTGATGACCTTCATTACAAGGTGGTTTTCTATGCTCATTCCTTTTGCATATCAAAGCGCAATATGGTTATTGCAAAATGAAGCAAAGTTGGCTCACTTTATCCTTTATTTGTATCACACAAAGAACACTTGTTAGTTGTTACTGAACAGCCTATGGCTTGTATTTGGCATGGTTGTTTGGGCCATATATCTCGTAGTGGAATGGAAAATCTTTCTCGTTCTGGCTACTTACCTATGTTATCTTTTCTCTGATTTTTCATTTTGTGAGCGTTGTCAATCTGGAAAGCAAACTAGAAATGTACATAGAATGCACATTGACTCTTCAATTCAGCCTTAAGATCTCATTCATACAGATGTGTGTAGTACTATCCCGACTAGGTCCTTAGGTGGTTCTCTTTACTTTGTCACTTTCATAGATGATGCTACTAGAAAATTTTGGGTATATCCTATCAAATCAAAGGATGAGGTATTCCTTGCTTTCAAAAAATGGCTTGCTTCAGTTGAGACTAAAAAAGGAACTAAGCTTAAGGCTTTACGTTCAGATAATGGGGGTGACTATACCTCACATGAATTCAGCCTTTTTTGTCAGTTTAGAGGGATTCGTAGAGAGTTTACAGCTCCTTATATCCCAGTATAGAATGGTGTAGTTGAGAGGATGAATAAAAATATTCAAGATAGAGTAGTCTCTATGTTGCATCATGCAAACCTCTCACAAGGTTTTTGGGAAGAAGCAGTATTGACTGCAGTTCATTTGATTAACCTTTCACCTAGTTCTGCCAAAGGTTTGAAAGTGGCACAAGAGTTATGGATAGGGAAGCCACCATATTATGATCATCTTCGAGTTTTTGGGTGTGAACCATATGTTCATATACCAAAGAATCTTAAACAAAAGTTGCATCATAAGTCAGAGAAATGCATTTTTCTTGGATATGGTCGAGAAGAACAATTTGGATATTGCTTATGGGATCCTGAAACACAGTAAGTGATCATAACTAGTGATGTCATTTTCAATGAGTCTAAGATGCATAAACATCCCATTAAGGAGGTTGAAGTGAGAAGAGTGGTGTTTGAGGATACTAGTCCTCCGATTAGCATGCATAAAAATGGTGCACATAGGGATGTTCAAGAGAATGTCCATTCAGATCAGTCTGCATATATTCAGCAACCATTGAGACGTCCTGCACGTGTCTCACATCCACCTGATAGATATGTTCCAGGTTTAGATTTTGTTATGCTAACAGATGTCCATGAGCCCTCTTGCTACAAAGAGGCTATGCAAACAGAGGATCATGTCAAGTGGGAGCGTGCCATGAAGAGTGCGTTGGATTCTATCACAAGAATGGTACTTGGGATTTGGTACCTTTGCCAAAGGGCAGGAAAGCTTTACCATGTAAATGGGTATATAAGATAAAAACTCGCATCAGATAGTGCTTCTCCAAAGTATAAAGCACGACTTTTTGCAAAGGGTTTTAAGCAACAACATGGTGTTGATTTCGAGGAAGTCTTCTCTCCAGTGGTCAAGATGACTACCCTGCGCATGTTGCTTGGATTCGTTGCAATGGAGGACTTAGAGCGTCCAAATGGATGTGAAAACTACTTTCTTGCATGGAGATCTTACAGATGAGATCTATATGGAACAACCAGAGGGTTATGTAGTTCCTGGCAAGGAAAGTCTAGTTTTTAAGCTTAAGAAGAGCTTGTATGGACTTAAACAGCCCCCTAGACAATGGTACCAAAAGTTTGATGATTTTATGAAGTCTCAAGGCTATTCTCTAAGCAATGAGGATCATTGTCTCTACACAAAGAGATGCTCAGATGGCAGCTTGATATGCTTAATACTTTATGTCGATGATATGCTGATTGCTGGGAAGTCCTCTTATGATTTGTCAATTCTGGTAGCTACAAGACTAGCCATTGCATTTGGAGTGGGAGTTGTGAGTAGTATGGGCTTAACAAAGCTCTAAGAGCCTAGTACCAAACAAAATATTTGGTTCCTCGATATGGGTTCTAAAAGAAATATTTTTAAAGAAATTTGTATGTTATGGAAAGGAGAACATGTTGAAAGTAATCCTTCATTCTTATGACCCAAAATCTTAAAATATGGAGCTTCTTTGAAGTCTCATATTGTTGGATTGTTGAGTAGATTCTCTAAGAAATCAAACCAAATCCACTTATATGCAAACATTCTACGGTACATTTTATGAACGTTAGAAATTTACTTTTTGCATATTTTGGGTGATAATCTTGAAGGGTATTTAAATTTGAATTGGTTGGGGGATTGTGACTCCAAAACCGTAGTTTCTAGATGTTGCTTCTCACCCAATTAACGTGTCCTTTTTGAATGGGTACAAAGCAACCAACAATACACTTAGTTCGGTGTACGATCTAATTGTCTTGGATTGTGTTTGAATTAATTGATTGGATTGTGTTTGAATTAATTGAAAGGTACAACTAAAGATAGGTATAGCCCACAAACTAGGGGTAAGATGCCTCCGACTGCTAGAATATAGAACTTGAAGGCATGATAAGTAGAGTTTGGGAAGGGATGGCCCTAAGGCCGGATGAGTGCACTAGGTTTGACAAGTCCGAAGGCCGAAAATTGGAGAACAGTCCTAAGGCACCATGAGGGAGCATCCCTATGCTTAGTGACCGAGGGGCATCCATGAGTAGCACGGGGGGTCAAACTCTCACCCACAACCTAAGAGGCAAGAGATCGAACCACCAAACATAATGCATATGGAATAAAGGTAGATATAGGTTTTGCATTTCGGAAGGGAATAACACTTAAATGTGACAATGAGAGTTGCACGGATTTTTCATGCCTTCACAAAACTCTTGGAGGTATAATACCTTTATATCTGTGAGGTGATATAGGGTGAGCTTGTCGAGTAAGACTATTTTTCTATCCATGAAAAATATACAAATTTTTCATTAAACCACTTGTAAATGAGAAAGAAAAATTTGTAAATGAGAAATAAAAATTAAATGAGAAAGAAAAATTAAACCACTTGTAAATGAAAAATAAAAAGCATCTTTTTTTTTTTGCTAATGGATATGCACAAACATATGTTATTTATTATGATTAGACATTTAGTCTTAAAAGAAACATGATAACCAGACAAATATGAATAAATAGGAATATATGAGCAATCGAAATCTATAAGAATAGCTATATAAAATTCATGCTTGAATGCTTGAACGGAAAACAGAAGATTACATGTCTCACCAAAAAGAGAATTTTTGAGTTTAAGATAAATTAGAGTCATGTTTACTTAGAAAAAATTTGGAGAGTTGAAGCACTCTCTTGAAAATGAAATTATATATTTCAAAAGGAATTTCAATGAAACAACTTCATTACATGATAAAAATAATTTTTACATTTGACTTGAGCTCTCACAAATCAATTCATTTGCCACTATAATATAGTTGAGTTTTTCATTTGTTTTTTGGATGTAGTCAAATACATCAAGTCCGCATTGAATTTTACCTAATATACTAAAGAAAATTTGGTCATGTATGCATAATTACTTAGATAGAGATTGGGTAGGCATATTTGTTAATCGCATGTCAATGCGATTTTTTATTCTTCTTAGTTGGAAATAAAATGATTTTATGTGGTATCCAAAATCGAAGAGATTTAGAACTATCAAGTATAAAATCTTGATATAGATAAATTACTTTAGAATTTTGTGAAGGAAATTGAATTAAATATTTTTTCAAAGACTTGGAAGTTATTGGGGATGACACCCCCTAGGGTTGTTTATTAAAGTTATTAGAGTTCAAGGACTACGAAGCACTGGTGCAGAGAAGGTCGGCAGCAACAAGACGCTTGGGTATTTTGTATTTTGTGATTGCGCACTCTGTGGGGTTTTGCATAGAACGCATTGGATTGTATTGTGCATCACCATTGTATTTGCCATCCATAAGGTGTGTAAGCCACATAAACTCAACAATATGTTGGAGACAATGTCAATATGCCCAAAATCGTGAACTTAGAAAAAGACAAGGTTTATATTCTGTACATGCCTCTACAATGAATCGCTGCATCTTGGATAAAACACAAGTCTTTCAACCAACCCATCCGCCTTCAAATCTCATGTGCAGTAGTGGGCAAGTCACACAAAACATATCTTTTGGAGATCACTTTTTTTGCGAAAAAAATTGATGGTAGCACCACTTTTTTCGTGATTGATTTGCAATGTTCTCCTTCATGGGCACATATGTTGGGGCAAGTCTATGACAGCCCTAAGAATTGGCTTGAGTCTCACAAAGTGATAGAAGAAGCCTTTAAGTGAAGACAATGTAAAGTTCACTTGTGAACTACCTCTTGTAACTTTTGAAGTCTTTACTTGATGTAAAAGTGAAAGAATCTAAAGTGGTTGAGATGGATTGATAAAAAAGGGAAAGAAAAACCACGAATTCATGATTGAAGGTAGTTGGAGAATTAAATCAATCACTAATAGATTGGAGAGTGATTGTAGGAAGTTAGGCTCCCAAGATCAACTATACATACATGGCAGTTTTAGTCGTGGGAAAAAGGCCTCCATGAGCTGAGCTTTATGCCATATCAAGGTGTGGTTTCAAGGCACACATATGTATCAGTAATTCCATTGTATTTTAGAATCAATATAATTTCATTTTCATGATCATTTGAGTTCATATTTTCATGATTTTGTGAAGTGTACTATTCACTACCATATCCCTCTGTTTTCTTAGTCAGATTGCAGAGATGATTTCCCTCAGCTTGGTGCATCATTTTTAGTGATTTAACTTAGTAAAGTTAGCTCTCTAAGGCTACGGTATGCTCATCAATATTCATTGCAATTAGATGTTGTAATCGTGAGATATCATCATTTGAAGTCAACTGTGTCAGCTCATTTTCTACTTCTCTGTGAGCACTCTTTGAGAATAGTCATTTTGTTAGAGCTATTTCACAATGTCTACTTCACCATTTTTCATGATTTGAAGCTTGATAGAATCAGCATACTCTCTAGTATACACATACAAAATTTCATAAGCATTGCGTTCTTGAATCTTGTGATATGGTTTCTTTCTCCTCACAGGTTTGAGTACTATTCAGCCCGAGAAAATCGGGGTCATGCTACTACTTGATCTTTCTCCTTATGTAGTCCATAATTTTTGTTGAAATAACGCTTGATTGTTAGCGTACTAAGCTAATAAGAGTTCTGCTAAAGAAATTAAGTTAATTGATACTATGGCCAGAGAATTTTTCAAAACTTTGGATAGGTGTATGAACATAAATAACAAGTTTTGGGCTCTTGAATCTACTCCAACTTATCTGTTTTGATTCAACTTTTTGAAAGTGATCTTCCAAGGTACATAGGGTGTCTAATAAATCCTTTGGAAAGCTATAAGGGCCCACCACATATCTCTGGAGTCCATTTGGCTGGTGTAGTGCAACGTTTTTACAACACCACTTCATCTTCATCAACTACAAATCCATATCTTCAGAGTGGTATCACAGCTTGGATCATTGTAAGATTTGTGGATGTGTTTCTTTTGCTCATGTTCCTTCACAGGTTAGAGGCAAGATGGATCCCAAAGCAAAAAGGTGTGTATTCATTGGATATGACAACAACCAAAAGGGCTACAGATTATACAACCCAACAACCAAAGGATTCTTTGTGAGTAGAATGTATATTTGATGAGAATAGTTCTTGGTATGAAGATTCATGTAGAAAGGTCAACCTATCTTATGATCTTGAAGAAGATTTTCCAAAACTTGTTAAGGATAATTCTTCTAAAGTTGAAGATCAGGATACCTAAGAAGATGATGAAGCAACTCAGTATGAAAAAATCAAAATGTGGAAGTCTAAAGGTAAAGCAAAACTTTAGGAACTTTGACAAGAGGCAAAATCATCACATCATGGCCTAAGAAGGTCCATGAGGGAGAAAAGAAAGCCAAAAAGGTATGGGTTTGATACTTCTCTAGTTAGTAAACATTCAATCTATATAGCATAGGACATAAATTAAGAGGAACCTTCAACATTGGAGGAAGCAAAGAAGAAACAGAATGGAGGCATGCAATGGAAGAAGAAATTGAGGCTATTGAGGAGAATAACACTTGGGAATTGGTTCCCAAGGCCCCATCAATAAAAGTGATAGGCTGAAGGTGGATCTACAAATTGAAGAAGAACTCAGATGGCTCCATTAGCAGGTAAAAGGCAAGGCTTGTGGCAAAAGGCTTTGCATAAACTCCAGGAATTGATTATGAGGACACCTTCTCTCTTGTGGCAAAGATGCCAACGATTAGGGTTTTGATTAGTATTTCCTCTTCCAAGAATTGGAAGATACTTCAATTGGATGTAAAAAATGCATTTCTTAACGGATGGATAATAGAAGAGGTATATATGGCACAACCACCTGGTTTTGAGAATCACATATATCCTGATTATGTGTGTAAAGTTAATAAAGCTGTATATGGACTCAAACAAGCCCCAAGGGCTTGCCCCAAGGGCTTGGAATCACAGGCTTGTCTCATTCTTGTAGGACAGAGGATTTCAACCTAGCAAGGTAGATCCATCACTATTGATAAGAAGAAGTAATTTTAAAGTCATTTATTTGTGTGTATATGTAGATGATATTATACTTATAGGAAATGATACAGTTGGCATGAAGAGAATCAAAGAAGAGATGAGAGAATAAATCAAGATAAGTGATTTGGGTCCACTTACCTACTTCTTAGGATCGGAAGTTGTCTACAAAGATCATGGTTTGTTTCTTACTCAAAGAAAGTACATTAAAGACATGTTGGAAAAATTCAAGATGCAAGATTGCAGGTACTCCAATGTAGGTTAATCATAAATTGAGCTCACATGAAGGTGAATTCATAGAAGATGTGACAAGTTATCAAAGCCTTGTGGGTAGTTTGAACTATGCCACATTGACAAGGGTTGATATATGTTATAGTGTGAGTGTGCTAAGTCAATTTATGCACACACCCAGGAAACCTGACATGGAGGCTGCCAGGAGGATACTTAGATATCGCAAAGGGACCATGAATGAGGGGTTATATTACCCTTATGTATCTGATTTAAATTTGAAATTTTTCTCTCATGCACATTGGGCTAGCTCCAAGGAAGTAGAAGGAGCACCTCAGGTTATCTTACCTTTGCAGGTTCAAAACTTGTTTCATGGTCATCCAAGAAGCAACTCATAGTTGCTCTGTCTTCTACTGAAGCTGAATATAGAGGTCTTGCTATAGCTACTCGAGAATCTATGTGGATGAAGACACTATTCATAGATCTTGGATTGGAATTTGGGACTCCAAATATGCTTGGTGACAATATGAGCTCTATTCACTTAGCTACTAATCGAATTTTTCATGCAAGGACTAAACATATTGAAGTTCATTTTCACTATGTAAGAGAGAAGATTCTGAGCAAGGAGATTCAAATATCGTATGTGTCCACTCATCAACAATGTGCAAATATTCTAACCAAAGCATTGGATGGTACAAAGCTTTGCAAATTCAAAGTCATGATTGGTTTGCAGGTAATTGTGGAAGATTGAAGACTTCAAGCATCCTTGGCTTGAGGGGGAGCTATTGGAGCAGGTCTATGACAAGCCTATGTATTAGCTTGAGTCTCAGAAAGTGATAGAAGAATCCTTAAAGTGAAGACAATGTAAAGTTCACTTGTAAACTACCTCTTGTAACGTTTGAAGTCTTTACTTGATGTAAAAGTGAAAGCATCTAAAGTGGTTGAGTCCACTTGATAAAAAATGGAAAGAAAAGCCACGAATTCGTGATTGAAGGTAGTTGGAGAATCAAATCAATCACTAATAGATTGGAAAGTTATTGTAGGAAGGTAGGCTCCCAAGATCAACTATAAATACTTGGCAATTTTAGTCATGGAAAAAGGGCCTCCATGAGCTGAGCTTTATGCCAAATCAAGGTGTGGTTTCAAGGCACACATATGTATCAGTAAGTCCATTGTATTTTAGAATCAATATAATATCATTTTCGTGATCAATTGAGTTCATATTTTCATGCTTTTGTGAAGTGTACTAATCACTACCATATGTCTCAGTTTTCTTAGTCAGCTTGTAGAGATGATTTCCCTCAGCTTAGCGCATCATCTTCAGTTATTTAAGTTGGTAACCTTAGCTCTTTACGTTTACTGTATGCTCATCAACGTTTATTACAATTGGATATTGCAATCGTGAAATATGATCATTTGAAGTCAATTGTGTCACCTCATTTTCTACTTCTTTACTAGCACTCTCTTAGAACATTCATTTTGTCTGAGCTATTTCTGAGTGTGTAATTTACCATTTCTCATGATTTGAAGCCTTTTAGAATCATCATACTATCTATTATATGCATACACAATTGCATAAGCATTGAATTCTTAAATCTTGCACTATGTTTATTTTTCTGCTCACGGTTTTGAGTACTGTTCAGCCCGAGAAAATCGGGGTCATGCTACTACTTGCTAAAAATCTTTCTCCTTGTGTAGTCCATCATTTTTGTTGAAATAAATCTTGATTGTTAGCTAAGTAAGCTAGTAAGATTTCCCCAAAATTAATTAAGTTAATTGTTGCTATGGCCAGAGAATTGTTCAAAACTTTGGATAGGTGTATGAACATAAATAACAAGTTTTTGGCTCTTGAATCTACTCCAACTTATCTATTTTGATTAAACTTTTTGAGAGTGATCTTCCAAGGTACATAGAGTGTCTAATAAATCCTTAGGCAAGCTAGAGGGGCCCACCACATATCTTTGGAGTCCATTTGGCTGGTGTAGTGCAAAGTTTTTTTAGCACCACTTCATCTTCATCAACTATAAATCCATCTCTTCATAGCAGTATCAGAGCTTGGATCATTGTAAGATTTTTGGATGTGTTTCTTTTGCTGATGTTCCTTCAGAGGTTGGATCCCAAGGCAAAAAAATTTGTATTCATTGGATGTGACAACAATCAAAAGGGCTACAGATTATACAACCCAACAACCAAAGGATTCTTGGTGAGTAGAGATGTAGTATTTGATGAGAATAATTCTTGGTATGAAGATTCATGTAGAAAGGGGAACCTACCTTATGATCTTGAAGAAGAGTTTTTAAAACGTGTTAAGGATAATTCTTGTAAATTTGAAGAGCAGGATACCTCAGAAGATGATGAAGCAACTCAGTATGAAAAAATCAAAATGTGGATATCTGAAGGTAAAGCAAAAATGCACGAACTTGGAAAAGAGGCAGAATCATCACATCATGGCCTAAGAAGGTCCATGAGGGAGAAAAGAAAGCCAGAAAGGTATGGTTTATGTTGGATTTAGACGTCTGCGGAAGCACGCGAACAACACAAGGAAGAAGAAGAAGAAGCTTGGAGCACAGCACACAATACTGAATGTATTACTAGAGAATGTAAGAAGATAAGCATCCCATTAGGGAAATGGGCATATATACAAGGCGAGGGATAAAACCTCCTAAAGAGGGAAAAAAGTGCCCCGGTGATCCTAGAGTGTTCACACACATCACTACCTAAATATATCAACAAATCCCCCCTAGGAGTGATGCGGTGAACAAGTAGCTGGCACTCATGTATAAGGAAGTGCCAAGCTATGTGGAAATCACTCCACAGAAGGAAGTAAGCCCAAAGCTTTGCGGAAAGCTTCAAACTTCTCCCTAGGCAGAGCCTTCGTGAAAAGGTCTGCAATGTTCTCCCGCGTTGGCACATATGCCAAGCTGATCTCCACAGCAGAGCACCTCTCCCTAACACAATGATAATGCACCTCAATGTGCTTAGTGCGAGCATGGAACATAGGGTTCCTCGCAACTGCCAGTGCGCTCTGACTGTTAGTGAAGATGGTGGTGGAAGAAGACTTATGGCTTTGAGCCACACACACTCAACAGTCGCTGTGAAAGCTGCCCTATACTCAGCCTTACAATTGGAAGTGGCCACAATAGGCTACTTCTTGCTCAACCAAGATATACATGAGCTACCAAGCATGAAGCAAAAGCCACTAGTGGACACACGAGTGTCATAGCAACCAGCCCAATCAGAGTTAGAAAAAGCATGCAAATCTAGCGGTAGTGATCCCCCCTTGGGATAAAACAACCCAAGTAGGTGAGTACCACTCAAGTAGCGAAAGATACACTTAACCGCCTGCCAATGCTTGACTCCTGGGCAATGCATAAACCTGCTCATTTGTGAGACAACAAACTGAATATCTGGCCGAGTAATGCATAAGTAAATCAAGTATCCAACAACCTGCTAATAGAGAACATCATCAAATGCATCTCCAGCATCATGAAGACTCAATCGTAAACATGTCTCCATAGGACTGGCAATATGTTTACAGTCTTCAAGGCCAAAACACTGCAATAATGAGTCAATATATTTCGTTTGACACAAAGCCATTCCACCATCAATGTGCATAAATTGAATGCCCAAATAATGATGCAAATGCCCCGAATCAGACATCTCAAATGAGGCATGCAAATCAGCCTCAAAATCAGCAATATGCTTCTCAATAGGACCAGTGAGCAGCATGTCGTCAACATAGACAACAATGATCAGAAGCACATCATTAGCACGCTTAACATATAAAGTGCTTTCAGTTGAGTGTTCTCAAAACCATGTGCAATTAGATAGGCATGTATCTTCTCATACCAAGCACGTGGTGCTTGCTTTAAACCATATAATGCCTTCTTTAACCTGCACACTTGGTTTTCATGCCCTTTCTGCACAAAGCCACAGGGCTAAAAAACATACACTTCTTCATGCAAGTCACCATTCAGAAATGCTGCTTTAATGTCCAACTGATGTACATTCCAACCACGATGGGCTGCAAGTGCACAGATGCTGCAAACAATAGTCATACGTCATGTAGGTGCAAAGGTCTCATCAAAATCAATGCCTCTTTCCTGTGCATAACCCTTTGCAACAAGCCTAGCCTTATACCTGTCAATTGTACCATCAGGTTTACGCTTCATCTTGTATACCCACTTAGTGCCAATGGCCTTCTTGCCAGGAGGCAAGTCACATAAAGACCAAGTACGATTCTTCATTATTGCATCATATTCAAATTGCATAGCAGCCATCCAATTTTTTGAATTTTTTGCTTCATCAAATGAAACAGGATCAGTCTCATCACATAGACTAGATGCAGCCATAACATAGCAATCTGATGCAAAAGAGGCACTATGAGAGCCTGATCGAGTATGATATGACAGAGGTGCATCTAATTTGCTATCACGCAAGGTGTGCACCAGCCATTTTGGCATAGTTCTTGCCTACTCAATATCAGCTCTCTCATCAATAAGTGCATCATGTAAATCTGCATCAAAAATGGAATGATCTTCATCATCACATGGAACCTGCAAAGGCCGAGAAGTTGCCTCATTAGGACCAGCACTAGACTGTCCACCTATAAAAGGAGGCAGCAAAGTATCATACATGTCTTTGGAGCTAAAAGATGTCTCCTTAGTACATGAAAGAAATGGCTGAATAGCATCCTCCACAAAAAGAACATCACGGCTAACCAGAATGCGATTAGTCTGTGGATGATACAGACGATAGCCTTTACTTTTAGAACTCTACCCAACAAAAATACATTTTACTACTTTATCATCCAATTTTCTACGATGTTGTTCATGCACTAATGCATATGCCAAACAACCAAAAACATGCAAATGAGCAACAGATGGCTTTCGATCATGCCAAGCCTCATATCGAGTGATAGACTGCAGCACTTTAGTGGGACACCTGTTCAATACATATGATGCACACATGACAGCCTCAAGCCAGAAACTATGTGGTAAAGCCTGACTCTTGACCATACACCTCGCCATCTCCATGAGTGAATTGTTCTTTCGTACAACAACTCCATTATATTGAGGTGTATATGGCACTATACACTGGTGTTTTATCCCACGTTCATCCAGAAATGCTTTAAAATCAGAAGACATATATTCCCCCCCTCGATCAGAACGGAGGGTGCTCATTTTACATGCTAACAGATTTTCAGCCAAATCCAAAAACTGTTTGAAGCACATGAACACTTCAGACTTTGCCTTCAATGGATATACCCATGCATGCCTGGAAAAATCATCGATGAAAGTCACGAAGTAAAGATAATTCCCAAAAGAAGGTGTTTGCATAGGACCACAGACATCACTATGTACAAGCTGCAATTTTTGAGTAGCCCGAACTGAACCATCTTTTGGAAAGGACGAACGCTGCATTTTGCCCAAAATACCATTAATGTGACAAGTGCTAAAACTTAGCTGCGGAAATTATCACACCACAAGAACTAAGCTAAAGTGATATTAGAACACCTCTATAATCATTAGTAGCTTAGCAACCTTCTTAAACTGAAAACTTTATAACTGTATTTAGTGAAAACTGAAAATTCGCTTTACAGAAAGTTTCACGTTTCCTTCAAGCTTCAATTCTGAACTTATTTACTTCAGACTTACACTACTATGTTTGCTTACAATTAAATAATCTTTCTGTCACTTAACTGTGTCAAAACTGTGTTTTGAACTCACTGTAAGTTCACTGGAACTTCACCGGAATTCCACCGGACTGTTACCGGACTGTCATCGAAATCTTACCAGAATCTTACCAGAATCAACTGCAATTCTGTTTGTAATTACTTCAAATGCTTGTAATTGAAGGAAGTAATACCTAGGCTTCCTTCAGTAAATGAACTCTTTCTGAAGTTTAAGAAAAAAACTTCACCAGTTCAGAATACCTTTTTATGGTCAGACTTTGTACTGTGTACTTGTCCCATTTCACAAAACTCTTTTGATCAACTTATAGTTGAGACTTCTAGCTTCAAGATGAGCTATCACTCATGAAAAACTTTACACTGTGTTACGAGATCTAACTCTTAGAAGTACCGGAAAATGTTTACTGAGAAAAACTGTAACTGTTCACTAACTTTCACAGTAACATGAAATCACTCAGATTTCTTCACATATGAAGAATGCGCTTAATCTTCCACATGAACATGTGTTTTTTATTAGAGAAGATGTGTACAAAATATCTTGGCCTCACTTTGCTCATAGCTATGGAAAACTCTCCTACTCTGAGTAGTTATTCCTTACCATCTCTCTCAGATGAATACCCGACAATTCAGGTTCTATTATTCATCTCTACATACGCAATCTCTAGCGTCTTCTGTATATCTAATCTCAATTTCTATATGCGCTATTCTATTCCGCTTCTATGCGCTCTCTCTGCTCCTCTCATATCTATTCTTCTATCTCTCATCTCTCTTATATACAATTTTTTATCTGAGATTCAAAACTCATAATTCTGGAAGTTTCTATGCTTTATATTACAGGCGTGAATTTGTCCCTTCACTAAGGCTTGATTTTCTGACTGACTTTGATTCTACTTCTCTTTGTCTTTCTTCATCTTTATATCTGTCTGTATGTCAAATTTGTGAGTGATTCTTCAACAGCTCCCCCTCAATCACTAATTTGCATTCTCTGATCTTTCATATATTCTTCTTTCTTTTATTCCTGCCATTTCTTTGATTTTGATTGTCTTTACTCCATCCAAGCTCTTTGTGAGAATATCTGCAATCTGATCTTTTGTAGGAGTGAATACTATTTCAATCTCCTTCTCCATTACCTTTTCCCTCAGGAAATGATATTGAATCTCTATGTGTTTTGTTCTTGCATGAAATACTAGATTTGCTACAAGATACAACGAGCTCATATTATCTCCATGTATGATAGGTATACCTTGATCAATACCCATGCTTTTGAACAAGGTCTGCATCCATATCAATTCTTTAGCTGCTTCCACAAGTCCTTTATATTCTACTTCTGTTGACGATAAAGCCACTGTGTGTTGCTTCTTTGAACACCAGCTTACAAGCTTATCTCCTAGGTATATCATATACCCATGTGTTGAGCTTCTGTCATCTTGACTTCCTGCCCAGTCTGAGTCACTGTATGCTCTCAGCTCTATATCTGACGTAAAAGGATAATATAATCCTTCTTTTATAGTTCTTTTGATATATCTAAGAACTCTTTGTCCTGCAACCCAATGTTGATCCTTCGGACAATGCATGAACTGTGAGAGAACTCCCACCGCATAACTGAGATCCGGTCTTGTTAGTGTAGCATAAATTAAGCTTTCTACTAACGACTGATACTTTCTCATATCTTTAAACTCTGCACCACCATATTTGCTGAGTTTATGATTTACTTCAAGCGGTGTTGAAGCTTCTCTGCAATTCTCCATGTTAAACTTCTTCAGTAAGTTTAGGAGATACCTTTCTTGCGAAACATATACACCATGATCTGTATATGTAACTTCCATTCCAAGAAAGTACGATAACTTTCCTAGATCACTGATCTTGAACTCTTTTTCAAGCAGTCTCTTTACCTCTTTGGTTCCTTCATCTGAGGTTCCTATAATTATAATGTCATCTACATAAATCCAAATGTAGATCATACCTTCATCTGTTCTCTTGATGAGTAGACTTGCATCTGCCTTTGAACTTTGGTATCCAAGTTCATTGAGATACTTCCCAAGTCTGTAATTCCAAGCTCTCGGAGCTTGCTTCAATCCATAGAGATCTTTTCTTAATCTGCAAACATGATCTGGGTAACCGAAACTTTCAAACCCTTCAGGTTGTTCCATGTAGACTTCATCTGATATATATCCATTTAAAAATGCATTCTTTATATCCAGCTGATTTAGCTTCCATTCTTTTGATGCTATAGCAATCACTGTCCTTATGGTTGACATCTTTGCCACTGGACTAAACGTCTCATCATAATCTATGCCATGTGTCTGAGCATAGCCTTTGACCAGCAGTCTGGCTTTGTATCTGGCTATCCTTCCATCTGCAAGTTTTTTCACTTTGTAAACCCATTTATTTCCAATTACTTTCTTACCATTTGGTTTTGGAACAAGTTCCCAAGTCTTGTTCTCTTCGAGCACATTGAACTCCTCCTTCATTGCTTCTTCCCATTGTTTCTTACCTTTTGCTTCACCGTAATTCTGAGGTTATTCATCTTCCTTTACTAAGTAAGCATAGTTTTTCTGAGTCAAATAAGAAGTGTCATAGGAATACCTTGTTGGTTGTTTCCTTACTCTCTTTGACCTTCTTAGCTCATGTTCTTCATGTGTATCTGAAAACACATCTTCATCAAATCTTGGTCCATCTTCATTTCTCATACCTCTTCTTCAATTGTTACATCAGTATATTCTTTATCTGTATACCAGCTCTTTCCTTCATCAAATGTCACATCTCTAGAAACAGTAAATTGTTTGGTTAGAGGACTCCATAACCTATAGCCCATTTGTTTTTCATCATATCCGATGACCACATATTTTTCAGCTTTTGGTTCAAGCTTATGTCTCAGCTGTGATGGCACATAAGCATAGGCAACTGATCCAAACACTTTACAATGATCAAGTGTTGGTTTCTTGCCCCACCAAGCTTCATAAGGGGTCATCCCATTCAAAGCTATACATGGTAATCTATTTATCAGATATGTAGCTATATTTACAGCCTCAACCCAAAGATAATTTGGACAATTCTTCTCCTTTAGCATTGCTCTTACAAACTCAACTAGAGTTCGGTTTCTTCTTTCTGCTACTCCATTTTGTTACGGTGTATACCTGCAAGTTATTTCTCTTTTGATACTTGCATTCCACAGATAATCATTGAACTCTTGAGAAAAATATTCTCCTCCTCCATCAGACCTTAGTCTTTTGAGATTCTGTCTTGTAAGTCTTTCAGCATATGCATGAAAATGTCTGGAAGCTTCAAATACTTCTGACTTCTCTTTCAAAATGTAAAGAGTTATCCATCTTGTTGCATCATCAATAAAAAAAACATAATACCTTGATCTGCTGATAGATCCTTCTTTTGTCAGTCCCCATACATCTGTATGTATGAGTTCTAACACATCATCGTGTTTGTACCCTTTCTTCTGAAATGGTAACATGTGGGCTTTTCCCATCTGACAGGCTTCACACTTGTAAATCATATGTTGATTCTTCATATTTGGTAATCCTCTCACGAATTGTTTCTCCACATAGTTTTGATTCTTGTTTCATTAAAATGTCCTAACCTCTTATGCCAGAGGTCTAACTCTGTAAATGCTTTATCACCATGTGTGATTAAAGCTTGACCAACATTCCCTTGCAATTTAAGAGTAAAAAGTCTACCTTCCTTTTTACCATGGACAATTTGATTGTATCCATTCTTTGGATCTTCAACAAATACTCCTTCATTTGTAAACCTCACTTGAAAACCTTTTTCTACTATCTGACCCACGCTGATCAGATTATTCGGAATTGTTGGAACATACAAAACATTTGTTAGTAGGGCAGCTCCATTCTTACACTTTACTTTTCCAATTGACCTTACATTATGTTTTGTGCTATCACCTATCTGTACTGTATGATTTGAAATACCTCCTTCAAGTTCTGATAACAATTCTATATTTCCTGACAAATGATTTGAACAACCAGAGTCAATATAGAATACCTTGAGGTCTTCGTTTTCTGTCACACTTATTGAGTTCACCATCAACGTTGTATGACTGTCATTCTGCGTATCATTCACATAATTGTAGTAGGTAGTGTTGTGAGACTGATTCTGTCCCCAACTTCTTGCTCCACCTCTACCATATCCGCCTCTTTGGCTTTGTCTACCTTTTTGATATCTTCCGCTTCTGCCTCTACTATTATTATTTTGATTCTAACTTGATCCTTGAGAATTATACCAGCAATCATCAGCCAAATGATTGCTTAATCCACAGATCCAACAAGTCTTCTTGTTGTTAGTCTGATTACCTCTTCCTTTACCTCTTTTTCTGATGTTACCTCTTCCTCTTGCAAAATTTGCTTGAGCAGTCACTTCTTCTTCATCTTTTTCTTTACCTTTATCACCTTTCTTCTTATTCTTTGCGTACATAGCCGAACTATGTCCTTTATCTCCATCTGTCTTCAAATCTTGCTCAAACGTTAACATTAGTCCAAGCAACTGATTTGAATCTGGTACAAAATGATTTAAAGAACGTTCAGTTGAGAGTACGAAAGGTTTCCATCTTTCATCTCCTCTCAATCCGGTAAGCACTTGTGCCATCAACCTGTGATCTTCGATATCTTCATCAATAGATCCAAGATTATCCGCCAAGTCCTTCATTTTAGTGACATAATCACTAATGCTTTGCCTTTGCTTTTTCTTGAATGTTGTAAACTCCGACCATAAGCTAGCCTTCCTAGATTTCATCGTATTTTGGAAATGATCTTCCAATGCACTCCATATGTCCTCCGCTTTCTCCAGACCTCTAATGTGCGGTAGTAGATGATTTGTAATTGTATTGTAGATATAGGCTCTTGCCGTTGCATCTTTCTTATGCCACAACTTCAAGGCTTCTAACTCTTCTTTCTTCGGTTGACTGTCGTTTTCGAAAGTCGGCTTCTTTTCTTCTCCTGTCACATATATGATTAAGTCCTTACTCATAAGTAAGGCTTTCATGCGCATTACCCATGCGGGATAATTATCTCTGTCCAATTTGTCAATAGAGATATGATCTTCCATAATCTTCTTGTTTCTGTTACTTCCGGTGAGTGTAATGGTAAAAGGTTTTAACTTTTACAAACCTTTACCTTTGAGAATTACTTCAGAATGTTTCTTGATGCCGTTTGTTGTTGATCTCCTCAGCTTTCACCTTTCTTGTGAAAGTTCTTCAAAATTATCTTGTATCTTTACTTCCATTTCTACTTCTGAGAAACCTTTTCTGTTCTTCAGAACCTTTCTGATACCACTTGTTGATGTGACAAGTGCTAAAACTTAGCTGCGGAAATTGTCACACCACAAGAACTAAGCTAAAGTGATATTAGAACACCTTTATAATCATCAGTAGCTTAACAACCTTCTTAAACTGAAAACTTTATAATTGTATTTAGTGAAAACTGAAAATTCACTTTACAGAAAGTTTCACGTTTCCTTCAAGCTTCAATTCTGAACTTATTTACTTCAGAATTTACACTACTATGTTTGCTTACAGTTAAATAATCTTTCTGTCACTTAACTGTGTCAAAACTGTGTTTTGAACTCACTCTAAGTTCACTGGAACTTCACCGGAATTCCACCCGACTGTTACCGGACTGTCATCGTAATCGTACCGGAATCTTACCAGAATCAACTACAATTCTGTTTGTAATTACTTCAAATGTTTGTAATTGAAGTAAGGAAGTAATACCTGAGCTTCCTTCAGTAAATGAACTCTTTATGAAGTTTAAGAAAAAACTTCACCAGTTCAGAACACCTTTTTACGGTCAGACTTTGTACTGTGTACTTGTCCCGTTTCACAAAACTCTTTTGATCAACTTATAGTTGAGACTCCTAGCTTCAAGATGAGCTATCACTCATGAAAAACTTTACAGTGTGTTACGAGATCTAACTCTCAGAAGTACCGAAAAATGTTTACTGAAAAAAACTATAACTGAAAACTTTCACAGTAACATGAAATCGCTCAGATTTCTTCACATACGAAGAATGCGCTTAATCTTCCACATGAAGATGTATTTTCTATTAGAGAAGATGTGTACAAAATAGCTTGGCCTCACTTTGCTCATAGCTATGGAAAACTCTCCTACTCTGAGTAGTTATTCCTTACCATCTCTCTCAGATGAATACCCGACAATTCAGGTTCTATTATTCATCTCTACATACGCAATCTCTAGCGTCTTCTGTATATCTAATCTCAATTTCTATATGCACTATTCTATTCCGGTTCTATGCGCTCTCTCTTCTCCTCTCATATCTATTCTTCTATCTCTCATCTCTCTTATATACAATTTTTGATCCGAGATTCAAAACTCATAATTTTGGAAGTTTCTACGCTGTATATTACAAGCGTGAATTTGTCCCTTCACTAAGGCTTGATTTTCTGACTAACTTTGTTTCTGCTTCTCTTTGTCTTTCTTCGTCTTTATATCTGTCTTTACGTCAAATTTGTGAGTGATTCTTCAACAAATGCAACCTTCACAAACATGTTTTTCAGGTGCCTCAAATTTGGGCAAAGAGGACACAATTTGAGATTTCTATAGGCATAGCAAGCTAGCAAAATTCAGATGACCAAAGCATGCATGCCAAAGCTTTGCATCTGACATAGCCTGAGAATCATTTACTGCACATGCCAAATCATATACTGATCTTTCATAGTCTATGAGCTTATATAGCCTACGACATAAAATGCCAGAACAATAATCACATCGCCATTTGACAGATCATGAATTGTACACCTGTCATCAACAGATTTCACAACCAAGCCAATCTTGGCTAATGTAGAAATTGATAACAGGTTCTTGATCGCTGACACAAATAAAGCATCTGACAAAGTGAAAGAACTACCATCAACAGTGGTCAAACTGATCTTACCAACTCCCATAACAGGATAAGAGGAGTTGGTGCATGTAACAGTATTCTCTGTAGGGGCAGGCTCGAGTGAAGGGAAGAAACTATGATACGAGGTAATATGTTTCGTCACCCCACTGTCAAAATACCAAACATCTGAGTCTACTGCAGACATGCACTGCTCATGAGAAGATGGGTCAAAACTGCAGACAGTAGTAAACGCCCATTCTTCTTCCTGCACAAAATTAGCAGACTCTATTTTTGGTGTAGAGGCCTCTGCAACAACCATTCCAACCTCTTTCTTCTTTGCCTCTTTAGCAACCAGTTTTGGACAGTTCTTTATGATATGATCATTCCCTTTACAGTACTTACAAAAAAATATCTACTTTTCTGATTTCTTCTCATCTTTATCTTCCTTCTTCGAATATTCAGAATTAGTAGATTTCTGCTTACTAGTTGAAGAGCTCCATTTTCCTTTGCCCTTCTGACTAGCCAAGAAAGCTTGATCTGCAACTCGCATAATGGACCTGTTCTGCCTGGACTAATGTTCCTGCAAAAGAGCAGAAACTAACTCCTCAAACGATAAGGCATTCAGATTGCCTTTCATCATCAACCGAAGAGTAGAAGCAAAACTTTGATATGAATCAGGAAGACCATTCAGAACGGTCTGCACAAGTGAGCTGTCTGGTATAACCTCATCAGCAGAAAGCAACTGTTCCTTCAAGTCTTTGATCTTCGTTAGGAAACTGTCCATAGAATCACCTTCATTCATGTGCAAACTCTTCAACTATTTTCGGAGGTAAGCAACACGAGCCTCATTCCTAGCTTGGTACAATGTGGTAAGTGTATCCCAAGCATCCTTAGCTGTTCTGCAAGAGCGAATGTGAGGAATAATGGCACGTTTGACAAAGCTATCAATGCATGTGCCTGGGCATCTCTGCCATCCCAACAAATCGGCTCTGTAGTAGGTGCAGCAGAAACCGTAGCACAAATATGAATATGCAGAATATCATCATCTTCGACACCTTCTACATCAGCTTCAATAGCTGTAGTTGTAACAGTTGCAGGTCTGATAGGACGTTTTTTGACACCCTACACAATGTTCCATAGTCCTTTTGCAACCAACACATGTCGCATCATATAAGCCCATAATGGGTAGTTGGTACCATCCAACTTATCCTCAACAGCCAACATATAGAATACATCACTGCTTTCAGCCATGGCAGGTAACTAAAATACCTTGATGCAAAAAATTGACTATATCTCAAGAAGTTGAACAGAATTGCCGAGACGAATTCTGTTAGACCTGTAGCAGACTTCGAGACGCTTATATTGACAAACAAAAACTGGTATATACCTTTGGCACAAAAAGATTAAATAGCTTGCACAAGCGTTGTGATAGTGCGTTCAGAGACCAAAACAAGCTCAGATCGTGATTTCGGCACCACAAAGCGAAGATGCTTTGATCTCGGAAACACGTTGAGTATGCTCACCAAAATTTGTGGGATTCTGAGATTGCAACCGGAGGAGTGTCGACGACGCCCTAGATGAAGTGAAGACCTACTGTGATACCAATTGTTGGAGTTAGACATCTGCGGAAGCACGCGAACAACACAAGGAAGAAGAAGAAGTTTGGAGCACAACACACAACTGAATGTATTACTAGAGAATGTAAAACGATAAGTATCCCATTAGGGCAATGTGCATATATACAAGCCGAGAGAAAAAAACCTCTTAAAGAGGGAAAAAAGTGCCCCGACGGTCCTAGAGTGTTCACACACATTACTACCTAAATATATCAATAGTTTAGATACTTCTCTAGTCAGTAAACATTCAATCTATCTAGAACATGACATAAATCAAGAGGAACCTTCAGCATTTGAGGAACCAAAGAAGAAATCAGAATGGCGGCAGCAATGGAAGAAGAAATTGAAGCTCTTGAGGAGAATAACACTTGGGAATTGGCTCCCAAATCTCCATCAATGAAAGTGATAGGCTCAAGGTGGATATACAAATTGAAGAAGAACTCAAATGACTCCATTAATAGGTATAAGGCAAAGCTTGTGGCAAAAGGCTTTGCACAAACTCAGGGAATTGATTATGAGAAGACCTTCTCTCTTGCGGCAAAGATGCCTACTATTAGGGTTTTGCTTAGTATTGCCTCTTCCAAGAATTGGAAGATGCTTCAATTGGATGTAAAATGCATTTCTTAATGGATGGATAACATAAGAGGTATATATGGCACAACCACCTGGTTTTGAGAATCACATATATCCTGATTATGTGTGTAAACTTAATAAAGCTTTATATGGACTCAAACAAGTCCCAAGGGCTTGGAATCACAGGATTGTCTTATTCTTGCAAGAAAAGGATTTCAAGCTAGCAAGGCAAATCCATCACGATTCATAAAAAGAAGTAATTCTTAAGTCATCTATTTGTGTGTGTATGTAGACGATATTATACTTAGAGGAAATGATACAGATGGCATAAGGAGAATCAAAGAACAGATGAGAGAAGAGTTCAAGTTAAGTGATTTGGGTTAACTTACCTACTTCTTAGGATTGGAAGTTGTCTACAAAGTTCATGGTTTGTTTTTTACTCAAAGAAGGTACCTTAAAGACATGTTGGCAAAATTCAAGATGCAAGATCCCAGGATTGTAGGTACTCCAATGGAGGCTAATAATAAATTGAGCTCACATGAAGGTGAACTCATAGAAGATGTGATAGGTTATCAAAGCCTTGTGGGTAGTTTGAACTATGCCACATTGACAAGGGTTGATATATGTTATAGTGTGAGTGTGCTAAGTCAATTTTTTCACACACCCAGGAAAGCTCACATGGAGGCTGCCAAGAGGATACTTAGATATCTCAAAGGGACCATGAATGAGGGGTTATATTATGCTTATGTATCTGATTTAAGTTTGAAATTGTTCTTTGATGCAGATTGGGCTGGCTTCAAGGAAGACACAAGGAGCACCTCAGGTTATCTTACCTTTGCATGTTCAAAACTTGTTTCATGGTCATCCAAGAAGCAACCCATAGTTGATCTATATTCATGACCAACATTACCTTGAATCTTCAATGTGAACAACCTTCCTTCTTTCTTCCCTGAAACAATTTGTTTATACCCATTGCTAGGGTCTTCCACAAACACTCCTTCATTAGTGAATCTAACTTCATAACCTTTTTCAAAAATTTGTCCGACACTTATGAGATTCTTAGGAATTGTAGGAACATACAAGACCTTACTCAAGAGAGTACTTCCATCCTTGGCCTTCACTAATCCAATTGAATTCACATTATGCTTTGTATTGTCACCTGTTTGAACAACATGATTAGATACCTTATTTTCCAAATTAGTCATCAATGCTATGTTACCACTCAGGTGATTGCTCCACCCTGAGTCAATGTAGAAGACTCTTTGGTCTTCACTTTGCCTTTCACAAGTTGCATTGATTATCAATGTTGAATCCTCCTTCAGATCTGAAGCATAATTGTAGTAGGTATTATTGTATTGCTGACTTTGGAATCCTCTACCTGCATTTCTTCCAAAATAACCCCTACTACCTCTTCCTCTGAAGTTACCTCTTTGATTTCTGCCACCTCTTCCTCTTGAATTAAAGTTCTGATTATATCCACCATTACTCTGAGTATTATGCCAACAATCATTAGCTAAGTGATTTGTCTTACCACAAATCCAGCAAGCTTTGACTCCATCTTTATTATTCATGCCTCTTCCTCTACCTTTGCCACCTCCTCTTCCTCTTAGGAAGTTGGCTTGACTATTTGTGCCTTCATCTTCATTTGCTTGTTGTTTCCCTTTGCTATTTTTCTTCTTATCCTTTGAGTACATTGCATGACCTGTACTCTTGTCAACTTCACCTTTGACATCCTGCTCAAAGGTTAACATATATCCTAGCAACTGAATTAAGTGAGGAGTAAAATGATCAAGTGATAATTCAGTAGATAGAATGAATGGCTTCCATTTGTCATCACCTCTCAAACCTGTGAGGATTTGCCTTACCAATTTATCCTCCTCAATGTCTTCATCAACAGCTCTTAATTCATCTGCAATGTCCTTCATTCTGGTTACATAATCTGAGATGGATTGAGAGGCCTTCTTCTTGAATGTAGTAAATTTTGCCCACAAGGATGCCTTCCTAAACTTTGTGGTATTTTGGAAATGCTCCTCCAAAGCATTCCATATATCACTTGCACTTTCAAGACCTCTAATGTGAGGTATCAAGTAATCATTGACTGCCATATAGATAATGCTCCTAGCTTGAGCATCTCTCTTCATCCAATTCTTCAAATCTGATAATTCCTCCCTAGTTGGAACACTAGGATCTGTGAATTGAGGCTTTTCTTCTTCATCTCTAATATAACCTATCAAGTCTTTGCTCATTAGATGAGCTTCCATCCTCATTGACCATGCTGGATAGTTCTCTCTATCCAATTTCTCTATCTGAAGAGAATCTCCCATCTTTTCTTCACCTGTATATTGAATTCTTCAATCTTTATAAAGTTAATGTTACCTTTACTTCAAATGACACTCCTTTTGTCTTCCTTGGTGTCGTATGACCTCCTTCTCAAGCTTTGCCCTCAAGCTTTCACCTTTTGAACCTTCAGATGTTGAATTTTGTATGTCTGCAGCAGTCGGAGTCTTCCTTTCCTCAATTTTGATACTTCTTGCTCTGATACCACTGATGGAGAGTGTTAATCTCCAAAAGAACAAGCTATCCTTGATGTTAGACCACCTCTATATCAAGATTAATTTTAAACTCCAACCAATTTTGGAAGACAAGCACCAAATTATCAAGAAATTAGCTAATTGTGAAGAAAGTCATTTCTCAGAAAGTCTGTTGCACCTTAATCACTCATTGACTAATCATTTGTGTAAAGTTTTCGATAAAACTTTGTAGAATGTTTTGCCTAGTGATTGCACACCTGCTCCAACTTAAAACACTTCAAAATCTTGAGTAGAGTTTGAGAAATGATTCAAACAATCTACCTATGTCTGAAACTATCTCTCTGTATAGTCGACTTTGACACCTGCAACTTCTCAGACATGGTTCTCTAAAACTAGAACCCGTTTAAACAAATGCTTTTAGCCATAGATGGCTTACCTCTCAACTTAGATTTTGATTCCTCACTCATGCAAACTTTAATCTGTGCAGTGAGAAATGATCAAATCATTGACCATCAAAAATGCACCTGTTTCAGAAAACTATGAACACTCTTTTACATATGAATGTTCCTACTCATAATTCTCACATCCTGTTTACAATTAGGCTCTCAAACTTTAACTATAGACTCATTAGCTATGGACTTAGACATCTACAAAAGGATTCTTGAAATGATCAAGCACAGAAGGAGAATGCACAGAAACATCCGGCACAACTTCTCTTCATTTCTGACAAAAATTACATCTAGATGAGAGATCTATTCTAACCTCTTCATAAGTGTCTAATGACTTCTAATTCTACTCAACTCTCATGCTCTACATTCTCTCTCATACTTGTCCCGACATTTTCCAAGTATATATATAGACAAAAATTTACAAGCTTATGGCTACTCAAAGATATAAGTGAACTATCTCTGACATAATGTACATATGTGTACACATCTTCCAAATTTTGAATGTGTCCTTCCTTCATGATTCACAACTTGTTCTCTTCTCAAATCCTTGACTTCATTTCTATGTCAAAACATCAATTGGTGATTGTCTTGCACCAACAATACACTCTTCAAGAGAAGATGGGTCAAAACTGCAAACAGTAGTAATAGCCCATTCTTCATTCTGCACTAGATTACTAGACTCTATATTTGGTGTAGAGGCCTCTAAACAACCATTACACCCTCTTTTTCCTTTTCCTCTTTAACAACCACTTTTGGACAGTTCTTTATGATATGATCGTTTCCTTTATAATACTTACAAAAGATCTTCTACTTTTCTTATTCCTTCTCATCTTTATCTTCCTTCTTTATCTTTCAATGTGGAGCATTTGTAGATTTTTTCTTACTAGTAGATGAGCTCCAGTTACCTTTGCCCTTCTCACTAGTTAGCAAAGCTTGATCTGCAACACGCATAATGGTCCTGTTCTACTTAGAGTGATCTTCTTGCAATAGAACATAGACTAACTCCTCAAATGTCAAGGCATTTGGATTTCCTTTCATCATCAAACAAAGAGTAGAGGCAAAACTCTGATATGAATGAGGAAGACCATTCAGAACGGTATGCACTGAAAGAACTTGGAGAAGCTTGTAGAAGGTAGACAAGTGCGTTTCGAAGCGACGAAGTTTGGTCAAGCCAACCGGCACAAGACCAGCCCTTGAGCTTATGGAGACTCAAATAGACCTTATAGACATGTGACAAGTGCAAAGAAATGCACTATGTACTTTGGAGCATCAAGGAGAATGAGTCGATACAAAACAGATAGGTTCACGGGTCGACTATCTCAAAAAACTTACTATCTATGGAAGAGACACTGAACTTCAAATGCCCATAACGACCAGCATGATTACAATTTGAAAAAATCCTTTTATGGGAGTGATAAAAATAGGGTTGAGTGTATGGAATGCAAAAAATTATAAGGAATAAGCAAAATATGCTATAGGAATGAATGCGACATTCACCAGTGGTACTCCCTATTTTCAGGAATACGTAGAGATTGACCTCGAGATAGAAAAACTCGATTCCTCCCAATTTACTGAACCAAATGCTTTGAAAATTTATAGGCATAAACTAGACACTTATATCTTTCCATTGAGTCATCGTGCACTCAATTTGGAGCTCTCGAGAGAGAGCAGTAGCCTCTGTAAGATTATTGTTGGCGAAGAAGATGATGCAGAGAATTGAAGGAGCAATACAATGATGATCACAAGTGTATGTATATTGGTTCCATGTAATGTACAAGTGATTTCAAATCCTTATATAGCCTCTAGGAGTGTTTCACAACTTTTACAAGTTAAATTTGAGTTCAAATGAAGTTGGGAATGGTTGTTGGAGGGAATCAATTCACTTTCCTACTATCTAGGAAAACTGAAGATCTAATTTGATCCACTTTTAGGTGATTGATTGCTTGATTGAATGCAACTTCAACCACCACAAATTCATGGGATTTTGGCTCTATATTTCTACCTTTACATGTGCAAAGCTCAAGGCTTTTACCTAGGAAATATGTGAGCTCACCTAAGTCACTAATTTTGAACTCCTCTTGCATGTGTCTCTTGATCCTTTGAATGCCATTTAGATCATCACTTGTCACAATAACATCATCTACATATACACATAGATAGATAACCTCATTGTGATCCCTTTTGATGAATAGAGAAGAATCTGAGCTGCTAGCTTTGAACCCTTGATCTTGAAGATATGTAACCACCCTGTAATTCCAAGCTCTAGGAGCTTGTTTCAATCCATACAATGCTTTCTTAAGTCTGCAAACATAAGATGGATGATTAGGGTTTTCAAAACCTTGTGGTTGTGACATGTATACCTCTTCACTTATCCAACCATTTAAGAATGCATTTTTCACATCAAGTTGGAGGAGTCTCCAATTCCTTGCAGCAGCTACACTTATCAATGTCCTGATTGTAGTCATCTTTGCAACCGGTGAGAATGTTTCCTCATAGTCTATACCATGAGTTTGTGAGCATCCTTTGGCATCTAATCTTGCCTTGTACCTGCAAACTGATCCATCTGAATTTCATTTAACTTTATATACCCATCTGCAACCAATTACCTTTTGATTTGGTAACATTGGAACCAAATCCCAAGTTTCCATCTCCTTCAATGCATCTATCTCTTCATTCATGGCCTTTGCCTCTTCATAGGTTGAGGGTTCCTCTGAAACAGAGTCTTTTGCCAAGTAGATTGAATGCTTTGTAACAAATGTGGAATCATATCCATACCTTTCTGGTTGTTTCTTCTCTCTTGTTGATCTTCTAGGTGCTTGTTTGGAGCATTCTCCAACCTCTCGCGTCTTTGCTTTGCCTCTTGACTTCCATAGCTTGTAATCCCTTTCTCTTTCATCTTGGTCATCGTCTGTATCACTTCTTGGATCCTGGACTTGTGTATCATGCTTGCTTCCTAATTGATGAGAGTCAGAATCAAGATCATATGGTAGTGTTACCTTTTGTTTGTCTTCATCATACCAAGACCTGTGTTCTTCAAACACAACATCTCTACTTGTAGTGAATTGCTTGGTTCAAGGATTGAATAACCTATAACCCATCTGAGTTGAATCATATTCAATAAACACTACCTTTTTTGCCCTTTCATCTATCTTACCTCTTATTTATGATGGTACATGAACATAAGCTAAACAACCAAAAACTTTGTAATGTCCAAGACTAGGTTTTCTTCCATGCCATGCTTCATAAGGAGTCATACCTTGAAGTGATTTGGATGGTAGTCTATTGACAAGGTACACAGCAGTTGAAATAGCTTCTGCCCATAGATAATGTGGCAACTTATTCTCTTGGAGCATTGTTCGGGCTGATCCAACCAATGTCTTGTTTCTCCTCTTTGCAATTCCATTTAGTTGAGGAGAGTACCTAGTAGTCACTTCCCTTTTGATACCTTTTTCCTACAAGAACTCATCAAACTCTTTGGAGAAGTATTCTCCCCCTCCATCAGATCTGAGCTTCTTTAGTGATCTACCTGTATGATTCTCCACATGTGCAAGATACTTCTTGAAGTAATCAAACACTTCATTCTTACTCTTGATAAAGTATAGAACAGTCCATCTACTATGGTCGTCAATAAATGAGACATAATACCTTGATCCTGCCAATGAAGGTTCTTGACTTGGTCCCCATACATCTGTATGTACTAAGTCCAATAAGTTGTTGTGGATGTAGCCTTTGTGGTTGAATGGTTGTCTTTGTGCCTTCCCAATCAGACATGCATCACACATGTTGATCATGTGTTGATTTGATATGTTTGGCAGTCCTAGAACACTTTGATCCCTACATATATCCTTGAAGGTTCTTTCATTCACATGAGCAAGTCTCTTATGCCACACTTCAAGCTCACTTAGGGTTTGAGACCCAAAGTTGAATAGAGCTATGTTCCTGGTTTCTCCTACTTCAAAAGTAAAGAGCCTACCATGCTTCTCACCTCGGGCAATCTTCTTGAAGCCTTAACATGGATCTTCCACAAAAGCTCCATGTTGGGTGAACCTAACTTGCAAGCCTTTTTCAACTATTTGGCCTACACTTATTAGGTTTTTAGTGATAGTGGGTACATAGAGAACCTTTCTCAGAATGTTTGTCCTACCATTGGAAGTGTTGACATTACCAATCTTCTCCACATTGTGCTTCGTGTCATCCCATGTTTGCACTTCATGTCTATGCTTTGGACTTTCCAAATCAGATAGAAGAGCAATGTTGCCTGCAACATGATTCGAACATCTTGAATCTATGTAGAACAAATGATCATCTTCTTTACCTTCTTTGTGGCTTAGATTCATAAGAAGCAATGAGTCTTCATGTGGTTGATCTTCTGAATAATTGTTGTAGTCCCTTCTATTATAGCTTCTATTGTTATTGTTGAAGTTGTGTTCACCTCTGCCTCTATTGCTGCCATATCCACCTCTTCCACTTCCTTTCTGGTTCTTTCCATTGAACCAACAATTCTGAGTGGTGTGGTTGGTCTTATCGCATATGGCACAAGGTTGAACATTCTGAGCTTTGGCTTTGTCTTGCTTTGGTCCTTTCTTCTTCCCTGTCCACTTGCTCTTGCTTGCGAAGTTGGCTTGAGAAGTCTCTTCTTCATCTTCTTCCTTCTTCTTGCCTTTATGCTTTTTATCCTTCTTATCTACATATAGAGCACTAGATGAATTACCATGATAGGAGTTACCTTCCTTTATGCTATTGTTGACTTCTTGATTGAAGATTTGTCCAAGAAAGATGTTGAAGTCTGGAGTTTGCACATCCATGATAATATCATAAGCCGTCGTGAAGGATTGCCATTGCTTATCACTTCAAATGGCGTTGAGAATTTGCCTCATGATGACCTCTTCTTCAATCAGCTCTCCAATGGATGCTAACTGATCCGCAACCTCCTTGACCTTGGTAACAAACTCTATGATGGTTTGTTTAGGTGTCTTCTTCATTTGGTTGAACTCATTCCAAAGATGATTCTTTCTTGCTTTGGTACTAGCAGAAAAGAAAGTCTCAAGGGCATCCCAAGTCTCTTGAGATGTCTTGCATCCTCTAATATGTGGTAATAGAAAGTCAGAGATAGAGTTTAGTATGTACGGCCTTGCTTGAGCATCCCTTGCGCACCAAAGTGTGAGCTTATCTGTCTCCTCTTGTGTAGGTCCTCCTTTGGATCTTGGAATAGGCATAGCTTCATCACTTGCTACAATTCCATAAAGATTTCTACCTTGCAAATAGGCCTCCATCTTGATTTGCCAAGCCGTGTAGTTGTGTCGATCAAGCTTCTCGATCATTGAGGGAAAGCCGTCACCCATCTTGATCTAGCTCTGATACCAATGAAAGAACTTGGAGAAGCTTGTAGAAGGTAGAAAAGTGTGTTTGGAAGCGACGAAGTTTGGTCAAGCCAACCGGGACAAGACCAGCCATTGAGCTTATGGAGACTCAAATAGACCTTATAGGCATGTGATAAGTGCAAAGAAATGCACTATGTACTTTGGAGCATCAAGGAGAATGAGTCGATACAAAACAGATAGGTTCGTGGGTCGACTATCTCAAAAAACTTACTATCTATGGAAGAGACAATGAACTTCAAATGCCCATAGCGACCAGCGTGATTACAAATAGAAAAAATCCTTTTATGGGAGTGATACACATAGGGTTGCGTGTATGGAATGCTGGATAAGGTCTTGAGCCCGTAAGATGTGCAAATGATTGCACCTATATCTAGCTATCTCTATGCAATTTCTCGTAACTTGTTAGATTTATTTTATCCGCAAGGCACAATTTGACTAATGTGGTTCACGTTCCCGATCTCGTTAACATATTTCTTGGTCCTATTGCCTGGTTTGATCTCGGTCCTATTTTTTTCTTTGATTGGATAGTTCTGTTTATGGTCCCATATGCAGTGGTCTTTTGTGCTTATTCCTCACCTTCTACTTCTCTCTCTTTTATCCTCCCCTTATCTCTAACTTCTCTTACTACTTCCTACACCTTCACCTACACTCCTCTTTCCCTTCTTTCACACACCTCCTCGTGTACTTCCCCTTACAATCTCATGCTCACCTCCTCACAAGCTCACCCAATCTCACCAAACCGTGCACTCTCTAGTACATGCCTTTCCTCTTCCTCTAACTAGCACACATTCTCTCTCTATTTCCTTTTTTCCCTCTATACGATGCACTCTTTCACTTCTTCACTCTTACTCCTCTTCTCGCACCCACCTAATAGCCAAGCGCTCACACTCATAGTCACTCACACACTAACTCATACTCACCTAGTTATTAATGCCTTCTCACATAGCTACATATTATCGCTCTCACTCCCATCCTTGCTCTGTTTTCTCTCCTTCAGGCCCCCCTCCCTTTTTCCCTTATTATGAGACACACTCACTGAAATACACTCCTAATCTCACTCACTCACAGAAACACTTCGCGGAAAACTTACCCCAAACACTTACTCTCACACCCTCAGGTGAACACACTCTTCACACGATGGCATACACTCATTGGTACACGCACATTCACCCAACCGTCTCCTCTCATAAACGTACTTCTCGGAGACGTACACTCTCAAACACAACATGCAAACTCTCAGGAATCTAGAACGAGCAGACCTTAGGCATGCTAATTCAAGAATGCAGATGATGAGCCCCTCTCACTCTTTTACTAACCCGCTGGGCTTCCACTCTTACACTTTCTATTCCTTGCACTCGCTCATTCCCGGTAGCCTACACACTTCCTCACATATCCTTCTTGTTCCCAAACCCTTTCCAACAATCATCCTTTTTTTCTCCATTCACTCAGACCCTTAAGCCCTCACTTCCACATTCAGTCCACACATGCACACTCCTTAGCCAAATATAAACCAACATACATACACGCACGTTCACACTTCAGTGTACACAGATGAACACCAGCACAACCACACCTTCAACCATACAGCCAATCAGTCAAGCACATTCAATTCGGACATACTCACTCACACAACACACCTTTAAACATACACCCTTCCACACTAATACTTAGCCGCAACTTTGCTCACACATTCATTCCCAAACATTCAAAACTCAAGCATTCAAATCTTCACACACTAAGACACTCTCACATAGTTGCGCACTATCATTTTCACTCTCAGCCTTCATACACTCTCACCCATTAACACACAAGTCAAACACACCACTCATTTAGTCATAGGCTCAAATATCCAGATATTCACATACTTACATCCACCTATTAATCATCAAGTGCACCATGAAGTGATTATACATGTGTGGAAATCAAAAGCACAGTGAATTGCAGCTCAGTTATCTGTCAGTTGGTGCATGCTGATGCATTCCTAACCAATGGAATCCTTACATACATAGCCCTTTAGGGATTCGATGCAGATAAACTTAGACTACGCAAAACAGACGCACCTCTGATGTCCCATTTAACTTGCGAAACAGAACAGAGTAAGATATTTACATGCTTTCAACAGTATAAGTCATAAGGTCCTTAGTTACTCCATGTGAACATGTACATTTTGGGTACAGTACGAAGATAAGGGATGATTTCAAGATGTACACAAAACATCTAACAACTTTTAATACATATCAGTGCAATGAGCTCCTAGATTTATGAAAGATTTAAGTCCGTCCCTTGCTCCTATATCAAGAAAATTCCAACCTGATAACAATTTTGGAATGTGCAGCCCCACAAGAAGTCCTTTTGCTACAGCTCACTGGCCTCCCAATGTGCAGCAATGACAATTCCATGTTGACCTCTTTTCCACAACAGAAGCCTAGTGTGTCTTCATTCTCTCAACTACAGAACAACTCTCTCTCTCTACCTCAGGAGGGTGACTCTCTATTCCTCAATCAAACCCTGCTGGTCCCTCTATAGCTCAACCTGCAGGTTCCTCTCACTCACTCTAGTGCTCTCTTCTTCTTTAGAATAATCAATCAGCAAAAAACTAATCAACCCCACTGTTCTTCAACAATCGAGCAGCCCCCAAAAGGAGGGGAGGTGTTACTTTTATAGAGTGGGGAAGGGAGGGGTCAGAAAAACCTTTTGACCACATGTGGGCTCCATCAGCTTTGGGTGCACGTGGGGGTTTGGGGATTGCAGGACTGGGTGTCAGGGTAGAGGGTGAGTGGGGGGAGGAGTGGTGGACACAAGATCTGACGAGGGCAGGTACAAGGTCTGACAAGTCAGGGCAGAGGGGAGTGGGGGAATGTACAACACTTTGACAAAGTTAGAGAGAGAAGAGGGACAGAGTACAAGGGGAGTTGGTCATAGTGACTGGGGGGGGCAAGTCCCTGGAATTTAGGATCTCCTTCCATCTCCATACACCTATGAGCAGACCAGCAAGCTGTCGAGAGCCAACACGTGAAAATGACTTCTTCTTCAGAAGAACCTCTTCAATATTAACAAGCCACCATTGTCCGATGTCACTACCAGCAAGCCCTACAGTTTCTCTTGCATCTGCCCTTGCCAAAGCACCTGCACCCAATTCTACTTCCTAAAGCCTAATCACTACAATGCTGGCTTCCATGGACCCTTTTCCTAGCTAAGAATCCAACGACTTCAAAGAAGCCCGTGCACGCCAATGTCTTAGAAATTTTCCAGTTGTCACATCTAAGGTATGAACCACACCATCAGCATAACCCACAAATATGCGGCTTTCGAAAGCATAAATGCATCTAATAGCACTGGAACTATAGCGATGATCAGCTAACCATGATATGGAGCTGTCCCAGTGTCCCAAATGACCATCAGCATAACCAATCCAAACACTTCCATCAAGTGCACTAACCACAGCTTCCATCTTCTTGCTATCATCAATGCATTGGCCAACAACAACACCAAATACTGCATTCCTTGACCTCTGAAAAAAAGATAAGTGGCCCCTGATTTTTCTCCCTCTTCACTGATCTGTTGGCTATAACCTTGACTTACTCTATCCTTCCAGGTTCCCGAACTGGAGATACCTTAGGACTTATAAATTCAGCCTCCGCATTCGATCCAAAAACTTTCAAAACTTCTTTAGTTCGTGCATCCCACACAGCTAATAAATATGATCCACCACTCCAAACTCTACATTGTGAGTGCTCGGCAATCAAGAACCGAATGTCAATGGTCAAAAGACTCGATGTCCCAGATGCCCATCCTTGTGATTTCAAATCAATGTAAGATATTGCTAAATTAGAAGCTGCATCAAGCTCAGAGACGAAAGTACATCACAGAAATCCAAGTCTGTAAACTTCTTTAGGCCCTTGATAGGAAGGATCAAGGTGAATCTAACTTGTGGATGGACTAAAGGTTTCTGCTGCATTCACCAATTCGCAGAAAACGAGAATGTATCAATGCATACATCCCAATTTATCAACGAAATTCTTTCATAACAGCTCAGATCCTGCGAAAATCTGTTGGAACACAAGAGTAGGAAGGTGTAGTGCTCGAGGAAATGACACTAGCGGAACGAGCGAGAATGGGAAAGCCCTTTTGAGAAACGTGTGAAACTGAAGATGTAACCAGTTTTCCTCTAACCTTTTCTTCAGTTTCGGCTGAGATCATCAAATGTTCTGCAACGCCCCTTTGTTCAGTCAACCTCTGATTCTCCTGAATTGTTGATTCAAGTACTTGCACCTTCCTCCCCACGTCATCATGTCTCAGCTGCATATCCTGCAATAATGCATCCTTCCTGGCAAGCTGTACCTGTAGACCTTCTGTTCGAGCTCGTACACTTGTAGCAAGCTCCTCAACAATCTACTCTTGCCTTCTCCCCTTTTACACTTGTACAGACTCAAAACTTTCCCTTTCTGTAGAAGACACCAGTAGCCCACCACTTTTTTGAATAAGGGATAGGAGATGGCTGAGCGATGGGGCCCTAGAACTGATGCCAGAATAGCACGGAATGTGCCAAGCCCGAGCGAGACCACTCCCCGTGCTTACTTCGAACAGAAGCTGCCTCCTAGCTCGCTATTCGATCCCTTTCCTCGCCTGCTTGTACTCAAGAGGACCTCATCCACTGCTACCTGCACACGCACAAAGAACAGAAAACTAGAGGAGACTTCTCCTCCCCTGTTGCTAGCTGCACGAAAAACAAAAAAACCAGAGAACTTCTCTAGTCGAAGAGAGAGAGAGATGTGAGATTTGGGGCTGCCAGAGAGTGAGAGAGAGGGATTAATTTTGTCTCTCCCTTTTTTTTCTTTTTCCCCCCCACTCTCCCACTCCCCAGACCTCTGACACCCCCGACATCCCACTCACATGCACACGTGCACTTTTGTTTTTCTCTTTTTTTTATTTATTTTTTATTCTTTTTTGTTTTTGTTTTGTTGTTTTTTTTCGATATTATTTTCTCATTTTTTTCTTTTTGTATTTTTGTTTTGTTTTTTTTTTCCTTTTCTTCTTTTTTTTTCTTCCTTTTTTTTCTTTTTTTTAACGTCCAAAGATATCAATCTTGACACAAGATGCACAAATTAAGGGAACACGGAGTTTGCACCTGCAGTACATATACAAGGGTCGATGCATTTTCCTACACACCTTGGTGTTCTCAAGTGATCCTACACACATGTGATGGCGTGCACCTAATCCCATATGCAAATGGCGTATACAAATACATTTTCATGTATGCCACCTACACCTCTCCCTATCACACACATCTTTTGCTATCATTCACTTTGTACCAACGTATCTGCCAATGTGAAACACTTAATCATCCTCATCTGGTTGATTATTTCTCGGCTCCTTGCATCAAAATCACATTAGTAGACCACCTTTTCTACACAATTCAACATGTAGCATACTCTCCCCTTCTGCTTGTGAAGTCGTCCTCGACGAGCCACTTTGGTACCTGTACTCAAATCATCCAACATGTGATCATCACTCAATCAAATACAAATCTTTACTTTGCATACATATTCTCTTCTTCCTTGATGTAGGACCTGCAATCACACTCATACAATCGTCGGTTAATGCCAAAATCCAATCATTTCACTTACCATCTTTGTCCATCTTCATTGCCATGTCCACCTGTCTACAAACTTCATCCAAACATTAGAATTTTTTTTTCTCAAATCACAATAACATCTACAACCAAAATGAAAAAGACAACCATATCAATCATCCACATCACACAGATATACTCAGCACACACATCATGATCCCGTATCACACATGTATTCTCGTCGCACACAACATACCCATGCCAACAGAAAGCAGAACCACATTTCCTTCCCGACACTCTTCTCGACTATCCAATCAATACCTCACGAATCTCCTATTCCACATGCATACTCAACCCACTTTTCACACGCACCATATTTATGTAAACAAGTACCATTCTTAAATTTCAATTTTTTGATGCCCTTACCGGCTATACTACCACCTCCCCAATCCTTCTTCCGTTTCTCATCGAGTCCTCCCGTCTATTTTTCATGCCTCTTCGACCTAGGGTTTCTACTACCCGCTTTCCTTTTCATCAACTCTTTGCTTTTTTTTTTTTTCTTCTTCCTCCTTCTTTTCAACTAAATTCTATGCCAGGTCACCACCACACCACTTCTGAAAATGATGGACACACCACAAAGACGTCTCAAGCCTAACGTGAGCTCAGCTTGACAAGACCGCTCATCGTCAACGCAATTCCGGACTTCACAAGTCATTGCATCACCTAAGAGCAAAACTGACACTTCTCGAAGGTTTACAGACAAACAAGGTACCTAGCATGATTAGATCCCTCAAGTCCAAGTCTTCCACAGACACGTCACAGCCAAAACCCTAGCCGAGCTTAAGCTTCGATTTGACATGCCTCATCAGGAGTCCACACATTCCCAGATCCCCACAAACACAGACACATATTCCCATCCGAGCATCATGCTCTCTCACCTCTCTTTTGTCCCCCCTCGAGCAAGGAATTTTTCTCATTCTTCTCTCTTTTTTTTTTCCACATTTTTCTCTCTTTTTTTTCATCATTTTTCCACATATTTACTCACACTTGCTGGCCTACGTCGAAGCTGGATGCAACTCGTGGACTTGACCACCCGATCGAGTTTGTTCCACCCATCTACCAACCCAACGCAGCGCACGACACACAGACGACTAGCCCTATGCGAAACCGACGTCGGTTCGTGGCTTTGACCACCCGACCAAAGTGGGTCCACCCACCTATCGGCCCACATAGGCGCGTAGCCACACGCACACATACACAAACATATGTATTTTTTCCTCTTTTGTTTTTCATTCCCGCATCTCGAGAATTAGGAGACAAAAGAAAGGATCTTTTCCCAACCATCCCGATCAAGACACACACACTTATATCCCCCCGTGGACATCCCGATGAAACACATCGCCTCTCTGCCGCTACTCAAGCCAAAATCCGACCGCTAATGCCATGGTCAACTTTTCCTCTCAAAACCCACACATACTAACCACCTCATTGACCTGAAACCTCAAAAAATGTCACTTCAGTTCCTAAGCGTACAACACACTCGATCCATCAGTCCAAACCCGTCTTTGTAAAGATTCCACATGATTTGCTGGTTTTTGTAGATAGTCCTCTACCCAGGCAAGACACTTCGTAAGGTCTTGGGCACTATCTGTGAATATGTGTCTTAATTCGTCAACCTTTGTAGCTAGTTCCCTCAATCCTCGTGTATTTAGGTCTGTATCATTTTGATGTTGTGCTATTTTGCAATCTACATACGTCATCCGTTTTTTCAACTTCTCATTCTCTTGTTCCCACTCATGCATCCTCTTTTCATTTTCTTGGAGAGCATTTTCAATTTTCTCAAATGAGTCATATAGCCTCTCAATTCTCTCTCCCAACATCATTTCATCGACCTTCTTCACTAGACCAAGCTCTTCACATCTTCTTCCTTCTAAGTTTTCTAGCTTCTTTTCTAACACATCCCCTCTCGACTCTACTCCTCCAATTCTTCTATTGACATCCTGAAAACTCTTCTCTAACTGACCAACGAGGGCTTCTACAGTTGCCCCCAAAGTGTTCGTCTTTTCTATCTCTCCTCCTAATGCACTCAGATTATTGAGCATTGTCTGCAACTCCTTATCCATTCTATCTACTTTTTCATCTCTCTCTACACTCCTCCGTCTTTCCTGCTCTCTTTGACTCATCCATCTATCAGGCTCTTCTTTCAATCTCGCATTTTCTTTTTCCAATTCTCCCATCTTCTTATCACTCTCTACTTGGGCACTCTTAATCTTTGCTAACTCCAACTCAAAATCCTCACTGATCCTACCTAATTGGTCATTGTATTTACAAATAACTTCTTGCACTCTACTAATCTCCCGTTCTCCTTGCTCAATCCGTCTCACCAAGTCATCCTCGTGTTCGATTTCATCTTCGGCTGTAAACCCATAGCAATCTACTATCACTAAGTCAGTACTGATCTCAAGAGCCTCTCTTTCTATGTTCTTACTCTTCCCAAGAACTTTTCGACTCTGAAGTCTCTCAATTTCCTTCCTCAGGTTTTTGTTTTCCCTTTTGAACTCTTTGTTTTTACTTTCCATGCATTTCACCTTCTCCTCCCATTTCTCTAAGACGGTCTTTATTTCAGTTTGATTTTTCTCTAATCTCTCCATCTTGGTCCTGTCGTTGTCTCGCTCCTCGCGTATCCAATTCACTTGACATTGTAGACTTTCCATGAGTTCTCTTAAGACTTTTTCTTGAGATTCATTTACCTTATTTTCCCTCGTATAATCCATATCCTTAGTTGCTAAGACTTCATTTCCTACCTTTTTCACTCCAGTATATCTTCCATTGTCAACTTCCACATAAAGAGTAGGGAGAGAAAAACTAATTTCCTCCCTGGTGACCTTCTCAAGAGAGGCTGTTTCGCTTCTTAGTCCAAGGGAAAGTGGCTCGCACCCACCTAGGTTTTGTTCAATTAACTCGTACTAGGCCACTTTCTTTTACTTTGGATCCACAATTGCTCACGAATATGCCCTCTTTCGGGATCCCTAGTAGGATCGCCAAATGATTGCCTATGAAGTGGTCACCAAGATGTGTTTCATTAGCTTATTCTTGGAGATCTTCTCAACCTTGATCTCGATTCTATTTCCCAATTTGCACAAAAGGTCCATTTCATGATCCTATACGCCCTAGTCCCTTGTACCAATCATGAGAATAGGTAATTTGTATCACATCAAGATTTTGCGAGAGGATGAATTGCCGGTTCTCCAATGCAAGAGTTCCAACCAAATACATGTAAAAAAAAAGATTATAAAAATTTACTCAGCAACCTGCTTTCATAAATTTTCATCGAATATGAACTTGCCCATATCTTTAAGTTATCTTTATGCATTCGTTTGTTACCCGAGCAATAAACAGTCGAAAGCTCTTCTTGGCATAAAGGTAAGCCCACAAACTCGTCAATCCCTTTGTTTCATAAGAACTTAAATCGTGGCTCATAGTTTTTCCTCCGCCTTCTATTGTAAGTGTCGCATAAGACAAGTTTCTAGGCAATATGTTAAGCGATTCAAGTGCAGTCCCAAATTCGAAATCAACTCATTGTTGTCCTTGGTGTGTTGCATTTCTCATCTAACCGTCAAGCCAACCAGTCATTAAACAAATGTTCACCTAAGTGCAGGTGCAGGTAAATGAAATGATTAATGCAATCATTTAAAGACCTTCAAAAACGTTTCTCGACATCAAACTCTATTCCTTAAATATCTTATGTGTAAATTCATCCACTACAATAGCATTTTGAGGAAGGAACGCAGAGCGTATAAAAAAACAACACATTTGTAAACTTGTAGCAGGGAGCTTCTGATAAAACTGAGACGCTGAAACAACACTTTAAGGAAACAAGCGCTAAAAGACTCGAATTGAGTTTTTACGTTGAATCTGTAATAGAAAAGATCAATGTCCAAACAAACCATTCATGTATCTTTACATCAACAAATGGAAATCACACACTTTCCAAACTGCGCACACTATAATCTCAACGTAAACTATGATTAGGAACCCTGGACTTGATGCTCTAAGACTATCTGAATGAATGTAAACGAACAATTCAAACCTAAAATTGTCAGAGTTGGAGTTCACAAAAAGGTTGAGCGCCTACGAGTTTCTTTGAAAGACCCCTTCTACATTTGGATGCACACCCATGCGAACTTCTTTTGTATCGCTCAGTTCACTTCAACAATGAATATTACACAAGTGTTCTGAATCTTAGCCAACAGAGCTTTACATTCGTGTTCCCGTGCTCCCTTCTCATGTGGTCCTCTACGTAATCAAGCTCTCGACCTTTCCTAATGATAATTTCTTTTAGCAATTGAGCTAGAATGATTCTGTTTTTCTTGCTATCCTGTGCGGACTTCCCAACAAGCTTCAAGACCTCCACTACTAAGCATTTTGGTATAGCAGCCCAGTGGTACAGGGCATCAGAATCCACATGGGTTTTATAGCGTTTCCCCCTTCACGTAGGGGTCAAGCATTTCATAAGCTTATTCTCTTCAGACCCAAAAGCTCTACACCCTTTTCCCTTTTAGCGGCATCTTCCTTCATAACTCTATGCGAGCTGTTGCCTCCTCATCTCCTGCACATATGCGGAACAACCAGCAGCAGCGGAATCCCCCTTCATGTACGTTTTCTTGGTCACCCCGCGCAGAGAAAAACCCCCAGCCACTTATCGAGAGAGCCCCTAGAAACACACACTTGCTGCCTCCTTCTCCCCCGTGAGCAGAAGAAGAAGCGAACCCCCCCTGAAGAGTTGGGCTACTCACACCCCTTCTATTGATGGAGCTGAAGCCGCCTTCTGCTGCATGATAGAAGCTTGCCTGGTGCTCCACAACTGTGTCGATCCCCCAGCAGAAGTAGATACGAACGGGCAAAATCCTGAGACATACTTCGCACACCGAAAAGGAGAGAGAGAAGAGAGAGAGAGAGAGAGCCCCTTTTGTTGTCTTGCATACTCCAAAAAAACAAAGAGAAAAAACTGTTTTTGTCCCAACCCTACGGGTACAAACAACCCCCTTGCTCCATCCCTTTTTTCAGTCGGCAGGCACTGGCAAAAAAACGGCCGCCCCTTTTTCAGGGAAAGCATTCCCGTGTTACTAAAGGAACACTTCCCCCTCTTTTCTGATACTTTTGAGAGTCACAATGATGGCTATCGCACACCAATGGATATCAGGTACATTATGTATAATCACCAATTAGGTGAGAATAATTTCTCAGCTTATATTCAAAGAGATCTGCACAATGAAGTTCAGAGGCACTACACTCTCTCCTATACCACCACTTTTTGGGCTTCTCCAAGGGCTGTTGACGAGGTAACCAATCCAATTACATGTCATTCGTGGGATGCAAGTGCAACAACATCCTACCCTTATCCACAACCAGGAACAAGGGCATTCCATGACTTTTCCTTTCGATCAACCTATCAAGAAATATGGCCCATGCAATATCTAGCGGGACACCTTTGTCCTACATGTTGACCAAAGCAATATCTATGACAACATCCGGTTGCAATTTCTCTAAACAGTGTATGTGTGTAACCACTCTCCTTCAGTTAAAGTCCCTAAATTAGCACATACTGTTAACATATTAGTCAATGCCACGGAGTTGCGCTCATCCATTACATCAATCAAGTTTCTACACTCTTCAAGTCCCCACATATATGATACATGCTTATAAGTGAGCTCCCCACAACAACATCCACTCTACCATCTACAACAAGCACATGTGTATGCAACTGCTTGCTCTTAGCTGAATCAAAAACAGAAGCTGTTGCATGTCATGTCTATCAATGCATTTCCAACAACAGTATCAAGTTTCCAATCCATTCTGATCATGATGTCGTCATGTAGTTGCAATCCCTTCAAACATTTGATCACTCTTCAAGTACCTGTAATCAAACATCTTCTTCTGCCAAATAGCAACACATTAGTGCATAAAAACCAATCATTTCTTGAGCTAACATACTCCCCTCTTCTTATTTGCGAAGTCGTCCTCGACGAGCCAATTAGCACCTGTAATATGATCAAAACAGCCATGAACATGTCAGTTTAAAACTTATTTGCATACCTCTTCATCGAGCCATCATTCCAACTGGACCTGCACTTATTAAAGCTATTAGTGCTAAAAAATCACTCATGAATACATACAAATCACTCACTTCCAAACTGATCCAAGAACATGTACATATATGCAACTCCATATTCCCACATGCATCAAATTGCTCATGCATTCCATTATGAAAATACTCTCAACCAAAATAACACATTCATACATTTCCATGTCTTACACATACAACTGTCATTGCGAGAAAACAGAAAAGAAAGTACCGGAATAAACAACGATAACTGAAATGAATCCAATAGGAGATGCAACATACCCAAAATGCATACCCCATTATTGCACCTACTATTCGCTATGTACAATTATTCCATGACTAGACACTCCCTAAGAATCCCCATCGTCGTCCTACAAAAGTCATCGAGACTCGAGTACAGGTCAAGTCCTACATAAAAACCCTAGAGTGCCCCACACACTAGAAAACCCTCGGATAGAGCACACAAGTTATAAAGCAAGACTGTTGCATTACCTTGCTAAATGTCTCATCCATAAGTACATAGGTAGTATCCGTGCCTTTGAGAATGTTGATTCAGAGTGAGCTGATCTGTCGCAAGCCGCCATATACCAATCACACAAGCAAATAACGTTCCCTTCCAGGCAATCGTCGCCCTCTCCTCTCTCTCTCTCCCCCTCAAGAGTGGGGAATAATTTCATGTGTAAATTTTACTTATACTCACATGTTGGCTTGCATTGACATTGGATGCGATTCGTGGACCTGACCACCCGGCCAAGTTGATTCTACCCATCTACCAACGCAATGCAGCGCACAACACACAACCACGTAATGATAACACATAACATATATCAGCTAGCCCATAACAAAGCTGGATACGGCTCGTGGTCATGATCGCCCGGCCACAATGGCTCCACCTACCTACCAACCCGTTATGGCGCGTAGCTAAGACACAAACACATACATCCCAAGCCTATGGCGAAGCTAGCTACAGCTTGTGGTCCTAACCACCCGGCTAGGATAAATCCACCCACCTACTAGCCCACCATAGCGCATTGGTACAATCACAACAACACAATGTTTTTTTTCTTTTTTTTTCTCTTTTTTTTTCATAGTTAATTAACTTGCCCAGTCCTGAGAATTAGGGGGAGGAAGAAAGGGATTTTCCCCACTTTTCCCACACAGACATGCAAACATACACACTTCAGCCCTTGACAGATCAACCACCTCTTCACTCCATTCTCTCAATTAAAGACACTACATATGTATTCATCGATTTGACTTTTCACTAGGTAACTACAACCGGCTATGCCTTGGTCCCTCGTATACCTATCCTTAGATGATCTAGAACGTGGGTATCCAGGATGTCTCATATAGCCTCACCTCGTACTCGCATCCCGATGACTTCCCTAGGGCGAGACAGGCTCAACTTCAGGAGCTCCGTCATCACTTCCTATCGTTAACACATTTGCCCAAGCCCAAGTGATATCGTTTTCTTCGTTAGGCATTTCCCTCGAAGGGTCGAAATAGTAATATCGATCCCCCGCCCATCCTACATGTCGGATCAGGTATGTCTCAAACCACTCAATATGAAATATAACATCCAAACCCTGGTTTATGAAGCATACCAGCCAGTGCGCTTGCTCCACATCATACTCGGTCTCAAAGTTGTCGACCTCTATGTCCATGCGGGCGAATGTCTGGTCTGAGAAATATATCCCCAGCTCGTACAAATAGAGTTGAGTTATTTGATCTGCCATTTTGTTACTTAGCTCCTAACAGTCTCTGCGCAACACAAAAAAATAGTTAGAAGTCCAAAATTCTTGAGCTAGCAAGGAAAAATCTTTATGACAACAAAAATCATAGTTATATATATATGTATATATATATAACTACACATCTATGTACAAGTAGTCTACTACGTCCTTCCACTTGGATCTTGTCTGGCTTCGCCCGTCCTAATGCTAGTTGAAATATGGTTTGAATCGAAGCGCGTTAACCTTCACGGGAGCACATTCTTCTCCTAAATCTTGAATTTGCATGGAACCATTGGAGTTGAGTTCCACCACTTTAAACGGTCCTGCCCATCTTGTCTGTAACTTCCCCGGGAATTTATAATATTTACTATCATAGACTAGCACGAAATCCCCTTCTTGAATCGCATAGGTCTTGAGATTCTTGTCATGCCTCTCTTTACGTCTTCTCTGAATAGCTTCCAGACTTTGCTATGCAATGAGTCTCTTTTCTTCTAGCTTGACCAGTTGTATGTACCTTTCCTTCAATGACTCTTCTTCTCCCAGCCTGGCCTCGATGGCCACTCTTAATGTCAGAACTTCTTTTTCGATGGGAAAGATGGCTTCCTCGCCATATACTAGGGAGAACGGAGTGCTCTTGGTCGTCACTCGGTAGGATGTTCTATACGCCCACAAAGCTTCCAAAATTCTCTCATCCCAGTCTCGCCTATGCGCAGCTACTGTCTTTGTCAGAATCTATTCAAGGATCTTGTTGGTAACCTCCACTTGTCCATTCGCCCTCGGGTAATATGGAGTGCTTTTCCTATGTTTGATCTTATATAATTCCATTAATTCCTCGATCAATTCGTTGACAAAATGTGTTCCTCTATCACTCACTATCTCCAACAGGCATCCGAATCGGATGATAATTTGTTAATACAAAAATTTAGCTACATCAACAGCTCGGTCAGTTTTCAGAGCTTTAGCCTCTACCCACTTGGTAACATAGTCAGTGCAGACCAAGATATACCTATTGGATCTACGTCTTGAGGGAGGATCAATAGGCCCCACAAAATCAATTCCCCATTTTTCAAAAGGCTTAAGAGCCAACACCGGCGTAAGAGGAGCTGCATGTGCTAATGTTGGTTTGCCCATTCTTTGGCATTTGTCACATTTCTTACAGTATGTGTGAGATTCTTTGAACAGCGTTGGCCACCAATACCCAGCCAATAAGATCTTTCTTGCCGTCAGCTCACCAGCAAAATGCCCACCGCAGGGTTCATCATGCAATGCCCTCAAAACTAGGGTTGCTTCTTCTTCCTCGAGACACCTCCGATAAATGCTTTCATGTACAAAATATCGATAGAGCTGCCCACCAATGATGCTATGGTGTTTTGCCTATGCTAATAGTTTTTGCTTCTCTCTCTTGCTTGCTCTCGGTGGGTATTTAGTGGTGCATAAGAAATTCACCAAGTCGGCATACCAAGGTACTTTAGCATCAACCTGAAATAGATGCCCATCAGGAGCATCGTCGGGCACACCAGAGATTGGCTCCTCATTAATAATTCGAGATAAATGGTCAGCCAATATGTGCGCTTTGCTTGGTTTGGTTACCACTGTGAACTGAAATTCTTGTAGGAGTAGCATCCACCTCATCAATCGCCCTGATAGCTCGGGTTTATTAATGATATACTTTAGGGCTTCATGATCCACATAAAACGTGAAATGCTTTCCCATCAGGTAATGCCGATACTTGTTTACCGCAAAGATCATCGAGAGGCATTCCTTTTATGTAGTTGTGTAGTTCCTCTCAGTGCTATTCAAGTTTCGACTTGCGTAATAAATAGGGTGGTCCAACTTCCTTTTATTGGCTTGGCATAGCACTGCTCCAACCGCAGTATGAGAAGCATCTGTGTGCACATGAAATTCTTTCGTCCAGTCGGGTGCTACCAAAATCGGTGCATATATCAATCTCTCTTTGACCAAGTCGAATGCAACTTGACACTCTCCAGTCCATTGATATTGTTGGTCTTTCCTCAAAAGATTCCTCAGTGGTGCTGCTATTGATGCAAAATTTAATATAAATCGTCGATAATAATTAGCAAGCCCCAAGAATCCTCTGAGTTGCCGCAAGTTTTGAGGAGGTGGAAGTTGTCCAATTTTTTATACTTTATCCTCGTCAACCGCAATCCCTTTTTCGGAAATAACATGTCCCAAGAGCAATCCTCTTCGTACTCCAAATGTACACTTTTCAGGATTTAATGTGATGCCTTTTTCAATGCTTCTTCTTAAAATAGCTTCGATCCTCTCCATCATGTTTTCATCGTTGCCTCTGATCGCAAAATCAACGAGGAATATCTCCATCCAATCCTGCAAATAGTATTGATATGCAGCTATCATTGCCCTCTGGAATGAGGCTGGTGCATTGCATAATCCAAATGGCATCACACGATATGCATACGTACCCCATTCTGTCGTGAAAGTAGTTTTTGATTGATCCTCTTCATGGATTTGGATCTGGTTGTACCCACTGAAACCATCCAAAAATGAGTACAATTTATGGCCAGCCACTCTGTCCAAGATTTGATTAGTAAATGGCAAAGGGAAGTGATCCTTTTCTGTGCGCTCGTTCAACTTTTGATAATCTATGCAAATGCCGATTCTCTTATTTTTTTTCGGAACAACTACAATTGGTGATACCCATTCGTTGGAGGCGATTGGATATATGAATCCTGCTTCTAATAACTTAGTCACTTCCAGCTTGATCAATTCTGAGTAGACTAGATTTGTCCGCCTAAGTCGTTGACATATTGGTCGGGTGCCTTCTTCCAAATCTATATAATGTTGGTAGATTCGGGGATCAATTCCTCTCAGATCACTGTATGACCAAGCAAAGGCCTTGTTGAAATTTTTTAGTGCCAACTTAATGCAATCTCGTACTCCATCTGGTAGCTCTGACCCCACGCTCAAGAACTTTTCTGGAAAAACTTCCCATTTCTCCACCTGAGCTTCTCGCGAATATTCCTTATTCCTTGATGACGCTGTGATTGGAAAGTGCTCCCCGATCACTCGTGCATGGTTGGCCAGTAAATCATTGTTTTGTTCTATTTCGATTGGACCCAATTTCATTAGTTCAGCTTTTGCAATGGCTTCCGATACTTTAGTATTACTCTTCGCTTCCTTTTCCGATTCTCGACTTCTCCTTAGAAGCTCTGCTTCTAGCACTCTGACCCTTTCTCTCAACTGTTGTACTTCCATTGTCGGAGCTACCTCCAGCTTCAACTCATCTTTTGAAGTTCCCTTCTCCAGGATTGGGTAGCTTTGCATTCCCTTGCGTCTATACTCAACATGTAGCACTCAAATTCACTCGTATGTGTCAACCATCCTAGCAACTCCTCGTCTGAGTCATCTTTGTAAACTAGTGGGTCTTTGTACTCGCCCACCTTCGCGTGTTGGGGGTTGGACAATTGCAAATTAAATCCATCCTGTAAAAGGTCCTTGGAAGTCTCCGTGCACAAGGCAAATCTTACCCGCGCCATTTCTTGTCTAACCTTTTCCTTTGCTTTTTGCTCCCTTTCCTCAGCTGTTGTTGATTTCTTGACGGTCAAATTTGGAGACACTTGAAGTTGTATTCGATCAGCTTTCGGTCCAATTGTGATAAATCCTGTGCGCCAATCATGCACACATTCGGCTTGCACCAGCCATGGCCGTCCAAGTAAGATCGAGAAGGTGGCCTCTGAGGTCCTTGGTCTTACTATCAGATGATCAACTTTAAATTCTAGACCACCCACAACTGTGCTTACATTCTTCAAAAGACCTGCAGGCTTTACTTGCGTTTGATCTGCCATCCTCAAGGACATTGGAGTTTCTTCCATGTGGTTTAGGCCCAAAGCTTTCATCATGTACTCCGTCATAAGGTTGACTGCGGCTCCACTATCTAACTAAGCACCTGGGACTGCATACCCTTTAATCTCGACTGTCACAGTTGGAGCATTCGAATCAATTTGCGTCGTAATACTTTGAATCATACCTTGGACATCTTTATCTTGTCTCTTTTTCTCTCGAGCTTTCCTCGGCTTCTTTATATATTCGTTGTAGAATTGTTTCCTATATGCAGGTGAACATTTCAGCAATGTGCCAATGTCCAGTGTGACTTCCGTGTCAGCGAGCAGCTTTACGATGTCCACTTCCTCCAAACTTTGTCTTTCCTTCCTACACTTTGGAGCCCTTAATCTTTCGGGAAATGGTGCTATGCCTTGCATAAACTCTTTGGTCACTGGTGGAAGAATCTCTATCTCTTCCCCATCCTCAAACTCTTGCTGCTCAGCAAATCCTCCAACTTGGTTTTCTACCTCTCCATGCTCAGCTATCTTCTCTGATCTCGCTTCTTCGCTTTCGCCTTCTCGATGTTTCTTTGAATACTCTTGGGTCCTTGTGACTACTACCACAGTTGGCTCTTTATGTGGTTTCTTGGCCTCGTAAGCATCCACAAAGTGCATTGATGAGCTAGAGCCTTCTTGAGGGTTCGGTGTCTTGAACACTACTCCGATCGTAGGAACATGCTCTTGAGCTCTCGTTGTGGAATGCATCTGAGTATCGACATAATTCGAGGACCCTACTGGCCCCTTATCCTTACCAGCGGCGGCTCTTCGTTTTGGACAATCTTCATCAAAGTGGCCCTCTCCACTACAGTACCTACATAGTGGGGTATAATCAACTGGTTTCATTTCGTTTGGACATCTAGATTGAGTATGGCCAAAGCCACGACACCTCCAACACTGGATTGGACCGTCTCTTCTTTGATCACGTGTGGCTCCTCTCGGATAGTCTCCTCCCTGACCCTGAGCACCATATCCATAAGTCGGTCTGTTTTCCCAACGAGATGTAGGTGGGACACTTTGAGCGGGCAATCCCGTGTAGGATCTTTCTCTTGTATCTCCTAGTTTCATGGTCCTCTCTTCATAGGCTCTCTTGTTGTAACATCGGTCTTCCGTGTGATTTGTCCTTCCACAAAAAGTGCAACGCATTCTAGGTGGTGATCTATCTATGAATACTCTCGAGACTGTAGGGCATTCTGAAGCCAAATGGCCGTAACCATGGCACTTTCCACACCATGTATTTGATCAAAACACTTGATTGGGGTTTGTAGTTACCTCTGGTTTTACTGTGTATGTTTCCTGGGTCATTGTGGCAGCTATTATAGCTTGTGTGACCAACTCCAATATTCGTTCTTCAGTTAGCGTAGGCTTTACCTCGCCTGGCGTGCTAGTGGCAGCTACAAAAGCTGGGGTCGTCAATGCGGGACTTCCTTGGCCTGGATCTTTCATTGGAATGTTCCCTAGGCCTCCCATAGGCTCGTATAAGAGCTCCATCTTCCTCTGTTGACATAATTGTACTTCCTCCCAAAGCCTTGATTGTTCCTTAGCATCTATTAAAGTTGTCGGTCTTGTCAAGCTGATATGCTGCTGCGCCGTAGGATCTCTCAATCCCGCAATGAATCTTCTCTTCAATGTCTCATCGTTCGGGGCATTCGCGCCCATCTTTCTTACCAAGGTTTCCATTCTCTGAATGTAGTTATCGATGCTTTCATTGACTCCCTATCGCAGGTAATCCATCTGTTGGGCCGATCTATCTTGGAAGCCTTGTCGTCGAAACTTTGCCAAGAAGTCTTCCTTGAGCATCTGATAAGTTCTACGCTCTTGTGGTGTCAGGTTCCCATACCAATTGGCTGCCTCATCTCGAAGAATAGCCGAAAAAATCCTCAACCTTTGACCCTGGTCAACTACCTCATTGGCCTCACAAGTAACCTCAAACAGCTGGATAAAACTATCCGGGTCCTCGTCCCAAGCACCTGAGAACTTGGTGAAGTCCCCCAAATGAACCGAAATCTGCTGAGCCATTTCAAACAGAGGTGTGATATCAATATCACTTCAATCCCAAAAATTTAGCGCACGCGGCCTCAGGATACTTGATTCGCGACTCTCCTACGGGAGTACACGTTTTTGGCAGATTTCTTCGAGTTAGTCGAGGTAGACTCACCTTGCAACTCCCTCCTCTTCCTTTCTCTTTCAAGGGCTCTTCTTTGAGCGCGTTCCTCTCTTTGCGTTTGTGTTGCTCCTGCGGATGAGCTCCCCTCGCTCATGTACTAGATCTTGGGTCTGCAAGCTCGACCAACATGTGGCGCTAGGCGAACCTATGGCACTCTCTTATAGAGACGTGCCAAGCAAATTCCCGCCAAACGCACCAAAATGTTTCGCTTCTTAGTCCAAGGGAAAGTGGCTCGCACCCACCTAGGTTTTGTTCAATTAACTCGTACTAGGCCACTTTCTTTTACTTTGAGTCCACAATTGCTCACAAATATGCCCTCTTTCAGGATCCCTAGTAGGATTGCCAAATGATTGCCTACGAAGTGGTCACCAAGATGTGTTTCATTAGCTTGTTCTTGGAGATCTTCTCAACCTTGATCTCGATTCTATTGCCCAATTTGCACAAAAGGTCCTTTTCATGGTCCTATAGGCCCTGGTCCCTTGTACCAATCGTGAGAATAGGTAATTTGTATCACATCAAGATTTTGCGAGAGGATGAATTGCCGGTTTTCCAATGCAAGAGTTTCAACCAAATACATGAAAAAAAAGATTATAAAAATTTACTCAGCAACCTGGTTTCATAAATTTTCATCGAATATGAACTTGCATATCTTTAAGTTATCTTTATGCATTCGTTTGTTACCCAAGCAATAAACAGTCGAAAGCTCTTCTTGGCATAAAGGTAAGCCCACAAACTCGTCAATCCCTTCGTTTCATAAGAACTTAAATCGTGGCTCATAGTTTTTCCTCCGCCTTCTATTGTAAGTGTCGCATAAGAATAGTTTCTAGGCAATATGTTAAGCGATTCAAGTGCAGTCCCGAATTCGAAATCAACTCATTGTTGTCCTTGGTGTGTTGCGTTGCTCATCTAACCGTCAAGCCAACCAGTCATTAAACAAATGTTCACCTAAGTGCAGGTGCAGGTAAATGAAATGATTGATGCAATCATTTAAAGACCTTCGGAAAAGTTTCTTGACATCAAACTCTATTCCTAAAATATCTTTTGTGTAAATTCATCCACTGCAATAGCATTTTGAGGAAGGAACGCAGAGCGTATAAAAAAACAACACATTTGTAAACTTGTAGCAGGGAGCTTCTGATAAAACTGAGACGCTGAAACAACACTTTCAAGAAACAAACGCTAAAAGACTCGAATTGAGTTTTTACGTTGAATCTGTAATAGGAAAGATCAATGTCCAAACAAACCATTCATGTATCTTTACATCAACAAATGGAAATCAAGCACTTTCCAAACTGCGCACACTATAATCTCAACATAAACTATGATTAGGAACCCTGGACTTGATGCTCTAAGACTATGTGAATGAATGTAAACGAACAATTCAAACCTCAAATTGTCAGAGTCAGAGTTCACAAAAAGGTTGAGCGCCTACGAGTTTCTTTGAAAGACCCCTTCTACATTTGGATGCACACCCATGCGAACTTCTTCTATATCGCTCAGTTCACTTCAGCAATGAAGATTACACAAGTGTTCTGAATCTTAGCCAACAGAACTTTACATTCGTGTTCCCGTGTTCCCTTCTCATGTGGTCCTCTACGTAATCAAGCTCTCGACCTTTCCTAATGATGATTTCTTTTAGCAATTGAGCTAGAATGATTCTTCTTTTCTTGCTATCTTGTGCGGACTTCCCAACAAGCTTCAAGACCTCCATTACTAAGCATTTTGGTACAGCAGCCCAGTGGTACAAGGCATCAGAATCCACATGGGTTTTATAGCGTTTCCCCCTTCAGGTAGGGGTCAAGCATTTCATAAGCTTATTCTCTTCAGACCCAAAAGCGCTACACCCTTTTCCCTTTTAGCGGCATCTTCCTTCATAACTCTATGCGAGCTGTTGCCTCCTCATCTCCTTCATGTACGTTTTCTTGGTCACCAAGCGCAGAGAAAAACCCCCAGCCACTTAACGAGAGAGCCCCTAGAAACACACACTTGCTGCCTCCTTCTCCCCCGCCTGCAGAAGAAGAAGCGAACCCCCCCTGAAGAGTTGGGCTACTCACACCCCTGCTATTGACGGAGCTGAAGCCGCCTTCTACTGCATGATAGAAGCTTGCTTGGTGCTCCACAACTGTGTCGATCCCCCAGCAGAAGCAGATACGAATGGGCAGAATCCTGTAGACATACTTCGCACACCGAAAAGGAGAGAGAGAAGAGAGAGAGAGAGAGAGCCCCTTTTGTTGTCCTGCATACTCCAAAAAAAACAAAGAGAAAAAATTGTTTTTGTCCCAACCCTACGGGTACAAACAACCCCCTTGCTCCATCCCTTTTTTCAGTCGGCAAGCATTGGCAAAAAAATGGCCGCCCCTTTTTCATGGAAAGAATTCCCCCAAGCATGTGTTACTGAAGGAACACTTCCCCCTCCTTTCTGATACTTTTGAGAGTCACAATGATGGCTATCGCATACCAATAGATATCAGGTACATCACGTATAATCACCAATTAGGTGAAAATAATTTCTTAGCCTATATTCAAAGAGATCTGCACAATGAAGTTCAGAGGCACTAGACTCTCTCCTATGCCACCACTTTTTGGGCTTCTCCAAGGGCTGTTGACGAGGTAACCAATCCAATTACATGTCATTCGTGGGATGCAAGTGCAACAACATCCTACCCTTATCCACAACCAGGAACAAGGGCATTCCATGACTTTTCCTTTCGATCAACCTGTCAATAAATATGGCCCATGCAATATCTACCAGGACACCTTTGTCCTACATGTTGACCAAAGCAATATCTATGACAACATCCGGTTGCAATTTCTCTAAACAGTGTATGTGTGTAACCACTCTCCTTCAGTTAAAGTCCCTAAATTAGCACATACTGTTAACATATTAGTCAATGCCACGGAGTTGCGCTCATCCATTACATCAATCAAGTTTCTACACTCTTCAAGTCCCCACATATATGATACATGCTTATAAGTGAGCTCCCCACAACAACATCCACTCTACCATCTACAACAAGCACATGTGTATGCAACTGCTTGCTCTTAGCTGAATCCAAAACAGAAGCTGCTGCATGTCATGTCTATCAATGCATTTCCAACAGCAGTATCAAGTTTCCAATCCATTCTGATCATGATGTCGTCATGTAGTTGCAAATACCTCCCTTCAAACATTTGATCACTCTTCAAGTACCCGTAATCAAACATCTTCTTCTGCCAAATAGCAACACATTAGTGCATAAAAACCAATCATTTCTTGAGCTAACAGAGGCTTCCTTTGCCTCGCATGCATGTTCACATAGACTCTTTTTTCCACATCTTCACACATAGGGATAAAGTCCAACGGAGAAAATACTCGAGGACAGAATTTGGCAATGTGCCCAATCTCCTTGCAACACCAACATCTGATATGATTGGAGATAGGACCAACCTGAGGACATATGTTCATGTAGTTCCTCATTGCTCGCACAAATCCAGTTGGTCGGTTGATCCATCCATAATTCATTGACCTCGGGTTGATTTTCTGAGAACCACAAGCTTTCCTTTGTTGCGCCATTTCTTTAACGAAGACCAAAGCAAATTTGGGGTCGACTTGGCTGTGCCACACGATTGGGGCACCAAGCGAACTCGTAGCAATCTCTCTCAGATATGCTAAGCCAATCCTCAGTAGGATCGCCAAATGGATAAGGTCTTGAGCCCGTAAAATGTGCAAATGATTGCACCTATATCTAGCTATCTCTATGCAATTTCTCGTAACTTGTTAGATTTATTTTATCCGCAAGCCACAATTTGACTAATGTGGTTCACGTTCCCGATCTCGTTAACTTATTTCTTGGTCCTATTGCCTGCTTTGATCTCGGTCCTATTGTTTTCTTTGACTGGACAGTTTTGTTTATGGTCCCATATGCAGTGGTCTTTTGTGCTTATTCCTCACCTTCTACTTCTCTCTCTTTTATCCTCCCCTTATCTCTAACTTCTCTTACTACTTCCTACACCTTCACCTACACTCCTCTTTTCCCTTCTTTCACACACCTCCTCGTGTACTTCCCCTTACAATCTCACGCTCACCTCCTCGCAAGCTCACCCAATCTCACCAAACCATGCACCCTCTAGTACATGCCTTTCCTCTTCCTCTAACTAGCACACATTCTCTCTCTATTTCCTTTTTTCCCTCTATACGATGCACTCTTTCACTTCTTCACAGTCACAGTCACTCACACACTAACTCCCAGCCTTGCTCTGTTTTCTCTCCTTCAGGCCCCCCTCCCTTTTTCCCTTATCGCTCTCACTCCTAGCCTTGCTCCGTTTTCTCTCCTTCAGGCCCCCCTCCCTTTTTCCCTTATTCTGAGACACACTCACTCAAATACACTCCTAATCTCACTCACTCACAGAAACACTTCGCGGAAAACTTACCCCAAACACTTACTCTCACACCCTCAGGGGTGAACACACTCTTCACACGATGGCATACACTCATTGGTACATTCACCCAACCGTCTCCTCTCATAAACGTACTTCCCGGAGACGTACACTCTCAAACACAACATGCAAACTCTCAGGAATCTAGAACGAGCAGACCTTAGGCATGCTGTTGGCAGTAGCCAGAGGCACAGAAGACACGGAAGCATGTAAAGACAGAGCAGGGAGACAGTCGAATCAATTTTTCAAAGATTTATGTTTTATAAATATTCTGCAAAACCTCCAACAGTGATTTTCATCACTATTGTAACAATTGTAACATAGAAAAAACCCTTTTTGTAATTTATAGCTCCATTTTGTGCAAGCCGAGGAGTCCTCGAGCTTGAGGAGCTTAGGTAGAATGAGCGTATCAATTTTGGTTATTTTTAGACACCGTTTACCCTCTCAAATAGCATCTAGGACCTATTTTTTAACTATGCCAGTCACTAGATGTGAAATCGGTCAAAACTAGTCTAGAATCTATAAAAAGAGCTAGAGAGCTCATTTTTGAGGTTAGCTTGTTTGAGTAGAGAAGAGCTTAGAGCTATTTTGAGCTTGTAAGAGTGTTCTTGAGTAATAGAGTTGATTTCTCACCTTCCATTGTGTCTTGCTTGTCTCTTCGTAGTGTGTGTGTATGTGTGTGTGCATCTCTATGCTTCTCACCTTCACTCTCACTTCATCTCACATTCACAATCTTCATATCACTCCTATCTCTTCTGCGGATTGACATTAAGGAGGTGGAGCTTCTTAATGTGGTTCTCACCATTGTGCTAGAGCAACACATGCTAATTCAAGAAGGCAGATGATGAGCCCCTCTCACTCTTTAACTAACCCACTGGGCTTCCACTCTTACACTTTCTATTCCTTGCACTTGCTCATTCTTAGTAGCCTACACACTTCCTCACATATCCCTCTCGTTCCCAAACCCTTTCCAACAATCATCCTTTTTTTCTCCATTCACTCAGACCCTTAAGCCCTCACTTTCACATTCAGTCCACACATGCACACTCCTTAGCCAAATATAAACCAACATACATACATGCACATTCACACTTCAGTGTACACAGATGAACACCAGCACAACCACACCTGCAACCATACAGCCAATCAGTCAAACACATTTGATTTGGACATACTCACTCACACAACAACGCACCTTTAAACATACACCCTTCCACACTAACACTTAGCCGCAACTTTGCTCACACATTCATTCCCAAACATTCAAAACTCAAGCATTCAAGTCTTCACACACTGACACACTCTCACATAGCTGCGCACTGTCATTTTCACTCTCAGCCTTCATGCACTCTCACTCATTAACACACAAGTCAAACACACCACTCATTCAGTCATAGGCTCAAATATCGAGATATTCACATACTTACATCCACCTATTAATCATCAAGTGCACCATGAAGTGATTATACATGTGTGGAAATCAAAAGCACAGTGAATTGCAGCTCAGTTATCTGTCACTCGGTGCATGCTGATGCATTCCTAACCAATGCAATCCTTACATACATAGCCCTTTATGGATTCGATGTAGATAAACTTAGACTACGCAAAACAGACGCACCTCTGATGTCCCATTTAACTTCCGAAACAAAACAGAGCAAGATATTTACATGCTTTCAACAGTTATAAGTCATAAGGTCCTTAGTTACTCCATGTGAACATGTACATTCTGGGTACAGTATACAATAAACGAAGATAAGGGATGATTTCAAGATGTACACAAAACATCTGACAGCTTTTAATACATATCAGTGCAATGAGCTCCTAGATTTATGAAAGATTTAAGTCCCTCCCTTGCTCCTATATCAAGAAAATTCCAACCTAATAAAAATTTTAGAATGTGCAGCCCGACAAGAAGTCCTTCCGCTGCAGCTCACTGGCCTCCCAATGTGAAGCAATGACAATTCCCTGCTGACCTCTTTTCCACAGCAGAAGCCTAGTGTGTCTTCATTCTCTCAACTACAGAACAACTCTCTCTCTCTACCTCAGGAGGGTGACTCTCTATTCCTCAATCAAACCCTATTGGTCCCTCTCTAGCTCAACATGCAAGTTCCTCTCACTCACTCTAGCACTCTCTTCTTGACATTTGAATAAAAGATAGTGTAGGTGAGCATCCTAGCTTATCGTACACTTTGACAACTTGTCTATTCTCTCTCTATCTCTCACTCATATCTTTTTAAGTATTAAGGTGTGCATGCTAAGGTTCATGTGTTGGAAGATCTTGTAAACATGTGATTTATTGTTATTGAGGCCCACCCCACTTTGAACATTTGGTATCACAACATATACAAGCTTAACAAGATGAGTGACTATAAACTTGAGAATGAAGAGAAGCTTGAGGGAATGTCTAATTCTCCAATGTGGAGTGTTGTGATGAAGGACGTGTTAATATCAAAGGACATGGAATATTGTGAATGGGATTTATCCAAGGCCAAGAAAATTCAAAAAAGAAGTTGCTTCATCTTCTAGAAGACCTATTGTTCCTATTTCTACTCAATAGGAGCTTAGTGAAGAAGAAGAAAATCTTTCATCATTAGGAGTCCATACCACTACCATCTTGCTTCCTACAAAAGAGCAATCGAGATGGGACTCAAGGGATGCACAAACACTTCTGTATATTTCTATGGGAGTCAAGAGGCATATTATACCTCAAATCAGGTCTTGCAAAACCTCTTGACAGACTTAATTGGAGTTAGGGGATCTCTATCAAAGTAGAAACCTTGCTAGGAAAGCTCATCTTTGGAGACAACTAGCCAACACAAGGATGAAAGTTGGTGAATCACTTCACTCACATATTGTGAAGCTCAGAGATTTACCAAATTAGTTACTCAATGTTGGAGTAAATATTTCAGATGAAGAGATGGTAAATACACTTCTAAACACACTTCCATCCACATATCATGCTTTTTTTATTTCTTTACCTCTCTCTATAAGAGATAGAGAACTTTCATTTGAAGAGCTATAGTTCTTGTTCCTTCAAGATGAAGATCAACAAAAGAATATGGTAGAGAATGATGAAGCCATGTTATCATCGTCAAAGGGTAAGAAAAAGAAGTAGACTACAAAGAGGGAGAAGAAGAATCAACAATCAAAAAAGGAAAGTAAGTCTGTTAATCCTAAGTCTTCTAGTCCTTCCCCTAATGCTTCCTCTACACCCAAAGAAAATTCTTGGACCACATCTGATTCAAAGAAAGGAGTATGCCATTACTATAAGAAACTAGCTCATTTCATAGGAGAAGGTAGAACAAGGATTTTTGTTGAGAAGAAGAAAGTATCAAGTAATAGTGTTGAAGATTATCCAAAACCTAAATTTTCAAAGGTAGATTCATATACATGTGTTAGTACTAAAGAAGTAGCTTTTGATCAAAAACATTAAATGAAATCTTAGATAATCATTGGATTTTTTATTTCGGATCTACTAAGAATATGACAGGTTGTAGAAAGGTATTTTATTCCCTTTCTAACTCTTGAGGTAGAAGAGTGACCATTGCAGATGGTCATGATTTGGATGATGTAGGTGTTTGAGAAGTAAACCTTAAGTCTAGAGCACATGTAAATTTCACAATTTCCAATGTTCTTTATGTTCCAAACATGAGGAAGAATTTTTTTTCTATCTCTACTTTCTTGTTAGATGGGTTTAAAGTTGTTTTCAAGAAAGATTCATGTCAGATCCTCTCACCTAATGAAAAGCATTGTTTACTTCAAGGTGAAAATATAAGTGGCATGTTTGTATTGTCCAAAATAATTGATGCAAATATTGCTAGGTCTACAACACCTAAGGAGAACATGAAGTTATGGCATGCTAGATTTAGCCATATACATTACACATATCTCAAGCATATCAAAGATCAATGTATGGTGGAGAGTTTGCCTACTTTTGCTTTACGAGATGATGCAAAATCATGTGAACGATGTCTTGAAGGAAAGCTTCACAAACGACCTTTCAAGAAGCATGGATACATCAGGGCCACAAGGAAGTTGCATATCACACATTCATATGTGAATGGTGTGACGAGAACAGATTCTATTCAAGGTTTCAGGTACTTTGTTACGTTTATTGATGATTATAAAGATATTCATCGATTTATGATTTCAAATTGAAAGGTTTTTTTTACTTTCAAGAAATTAGTAGCTATGATTGAGAATGAAAGTTTGTCAAAGGTCCAAAATTTGAGAATTGATAGAGGAGGAGAGTACATGTCTAAAGACTTTAAGTCTTTTCATGAAGAGAAAGGTATCTCTCATCAACTCGTTATTGCTTGTATGCCATAACAGAATGGTGTTGAAGAGAGAAATAATAGGATACTTGTTGAGATTATGCATAGTATGATGTCATCCAAAATGCTTTCTCTCAAGTTTTGGTTTGATGTAGTACATATAGCTAATCACATTCTAAATAGGTCTTCCACAAAATCTTTAAAGGTCATTACACCTTATGAAGCTTATTATGGGGAAAAGCCCAATGTGAGTTATTTGAAAATTTTTAGTTCCCCAACTTTTCACATTGAAAAGAGGATCATGGTAAGCTTGATGTAAAAGCTATTAAAGGCATCTTTATTGCAAAAAGTCAGATTTATTATAAGAAGGAAGAAATTCTAGAATTCATAAAAGTAGATAACTATGCATTTTCTAGACGGAAATTGGATTCTTATATTCAGTCATACAACGGGGGTGATGAACCTTCTCAAACCCTAAAATATGTACTTGATAAAGGTGAAGAGAGAGTTACGTTACCTACATCACTACCTTGTCTATCATTAGTACATCTTGATGTTCCAACTTATGAAGTTGGAGAAGGTTCTAGAGTTTGAGAAGAAAGAGATACTAAAGAACCAAAAAAGATTCCACCACTTTTCAAGAATACTCCAAAGTGGTTATATCAAACTTGGAAGGACAATGGTATAAAGGAATACATTGGAAGAACCAAAAGTCAAACAAGGAGACAACAAACATACCATGTAAATCATGTAGAACATTTTGAGATTCATAATATTTTATCTCTTACTTTAGTTGAGAATGAACCACCTAGTGTTCAAGATGCACTACATAGTCCTATATGGAAGAAAGTTGTGCAAGAAGAAATTGATTCTATTCACAAGAATCAGACATGGAATTTCACAAGAATGAGAGTAGTCAGGGTAGTACTTTCATTAGCTGCATTGTTTGGTTGGAAAGATTACCAATTAGATATCAAAACTACATTTCTTAATGGTGATCTTCATGAAGATGTTTTACCTTAATTGACTATAAGGTTTTGAAGAGACAAGTAAAGGTCATTTAGTATGCAAGCATATGAAAGCTTTGAATGGAGCACCAAGAGTTGTTACACTTATATGTTCTTTGAGTAGCTTTGATGTGAACCTTTTCCCTAAACATGGACACTTTTTACTCTAGTGCTGGCTAGATGTTTTTTCCCCATGTTACCACATATTTGATACACTCATATGTGGTGGTACTATGTACTTAGAGATATTATTCAAGTCTTACATAAGTTCTGAACATTGTCAATAGAGAGAGCTATTCTAGCCATAGATCTTCTCCATGTGTCTTGTTTTGTTTGTGATCCTTGTGTGTGCTTCTTGTGTATCTCTTGCACTTTTAGATGCACCCAAAAATGGCATCAAATAGGTTTAGCTCCTACTCAAGTTTTAGTTTTTTGTGTCATGGCACATGTGCACTTTTAACATTGCAAATCTACTTCGAAGCATAGAACAGTGAATTTCAACACCCAAGAAACATTTCCATCAAGTGCACTGGTGTTTTACCCCCATTTGAAAGACATTTTTCTAGTTAGAATTTCCATCAGAGTGAGTATTATGAGCTGAAATTTTAGCATTCATTTTAGCTTTTGTCGAAGTAAAGATTTTGTCACATTCTTGTTCTTTATTGAAATGGCAAGCAACAATGACTTGTTTTGCATGCTTTAAGCTAAAGATAAGTTTGTTCTTACATGATGAAACATCCTCTTGTTGTGAAACAACTATGGAACATAGTGGAAGATGTAAATCAAAGACCCGCAAGTTCTTCTACTTCATAGTCTACTATCACATATGGAGCTTCTTCTTCAAGTACAATGGTTACCTCCTTCTCCATCTACATAGGAGCAACTTAGATGGGATGGAGAAGATGCTCAAGGTGATGCATTGATTTTGATTTCTATGAAGCATTATATAGTTCCACACATTTAGTCATGTTTTGCATCAAGACAGACATAGGATTCTCTTACTTCTTTGTATGTTGTGTGTAATGAAGCATGTGTTGCATACTTGAGGAAGCAACTTGAGGATGTATGTATGGCTGAAACTAAGTATGTGGATGTGTATGTGACACACATCAAGGACATGAAAGAGCAATTGGCAAAAATAGATGAGTTTATTCTAGATGCATCATTCATCTCTACATTGTTGAAAGGATTACCAAAATCCTTTTAAAGATTTGCTACTACACTCCCTTTGGTTGCAAAAGGGAATCCAAATATGTATGCATTTGATGAGTTTGTGTCTCTTCTTTTGCAAGAAGACAAATCTCAAGTGAATAGGAGTGGTTTTATTGAGGGAACAGAAGCACTTGCTATCTCACAAAAAGGGAAAAGTAAGTATGGTTCAGCTTTGGATTCATCAAAACCAAAGTTTCAACCTTCCTCTTCCACTCATTCCTCTAATGATGCTGATTTCCAAGAGAAGAAGAGATGCAAATATTGCCGAAAGGCTGGTCATACTATTGATGGGTGTAGAAATCTTGCTAAGCGCAATGAAAAGAAGAAGGAATCTGGCATGTCTATTGTTGAAAATGCTTCAAATGCAAAGAATAATGAAGCCAACATGGATTAAGATTTTTTTGCATGTGTTTTTACATGTCATTATAAGGCATCTTTGCATTCTAAATGTATGGTTGTGAGTGAGGCTGATTCGGATTGGTTCTTTGATAGTGGTGTTTCAAAGTACTAACTTCATGCAAAAGTTTTTTTTTGCATCTTTGAAAGAAGCAACCAAAGGAGGACATGTCATGTGTGCAAACTATGCCTCTTATCCTATCACTGGAGTAGGAGAAATTGAGCTTACGACTGTAAATGGAGGTGTGATTCTCTTGAAATTGCATTATATGTACCCGGTATCAAGAAGAACTTAATTTCAATTCCATTGATTGCCAAAGTTGGACTTCATGTACACTTTGTTGATGATAAGTGTATGCTTAATGATTTCAATGATGGTGATATTATCATGATGTCTGGTACATTATGTAATGGTTTGTATCACTTGGATACATATAAGAGGCCTACCTCAAATGCCTTGGTGGATCATACTTCTTCCATGGCTGGAATGGAGCTTTGGCATGCTCATTTTGGACAGTTGAACTTCAATAGTTTGCTTTACTTGCAAAACAAGGACATGGTGATTGATTTGCCAATACTTGAGTCCATTGAATAGCATGAATGTGAAGGTTTCATTCTTGGAAAAATGCATCATGCTTGTTTTCCGAAAGATATTCATACACACTATACAAGAAAATTGGAGCTTGTTCATAGTGATGTATATGGTCACGTCAAGACTCCGTATTTTGGTAAGCATGCATATTTTGTTACCTTCATTGATGATGCTACTCATTGTATGGGTGTATCCTATGCAAGCAAAGAATGAGGTATTTTCTTACTTTGAAGCATGTTTAGCTATGGCTGAAATTTTTTCTTCAAATAGGCTTTTCACTCTACATACGCATAGATCGTGGTGGTGAATACATGTCACATGATTTTAATGATTTTCTTTGTGAAAGAGGTATTTCACGCCAATGTAAGGTGCCATATACACCTCAGTAAAATGGTTTTGTCGAATGTAAAAATAGAACACTTCTTGAAATGGCACAATGTATGGTTAAAGGAAAGCACCTTCCTGACAAGTTTTTGATGGAAGCAGTCATGTGTGCAAACTATGGGTTGAATCACTACCCTACAAAAGCATTTAGATTCATCACTCCTTATGAGGCTTGGAATGGACATAAACCCATGGTTAGTCATATGCACATGTCTGGTTGTTTGGCATATGCTCTTTTGCCATCAGAACAATGTCACAAATGTGATGCCAATGCAAAAAAATGTATATATGTTGGTTATAGTGCTAAAAGTAAGGGAAATCGTTTGTACCAACCATTGAAGAACACAATCATTGTGAGTCGAGATGTGATACTTGCATAAAATTTAGTTTTCCCTCTACTTGAATGCAAAAGATACCCAATAGTTAGCTTAGAAGATCTGTTTGATACACTCGTGCCTTTGTTCCAAAATGGTGCACTTGACTATGGCCATGTAGATCAGCTAAGTGAGGCTAAGAAAGATAAAAATTTCTAGCAAATAGATCTCAGAATGCAGATAATTTCCAGCCAATCATGTCTAAAAGTTTTTAGCCAAAAATTATCAGAATTGTTGGAAATTTCTAGCCACATATGGGTGGACATTTGCATCACAATATGGCTGAAAATGAGCATGAAATTCATCCCACACATGATATACATGTTGACGATGTGTTACGTAATGAAGTATGCCAAAATGGCTAAAACAAACTTTTCATGACAACAAATTGAGTGCACCTTTACTTGGTAGAACAACATCAAGCTCTCACCATGCATCAAGTAATTTTGTGGATTATTCACTTATTGCAACAACATATAATAAAGAGCCAATTAATTTGAAGGTGCATGTGATAATCCACATTGGATGAGCACTATGCAATTAAAAATGGATTCCATACATAGGAAAGGTACTTGGGAGTTATGTGACTTGCCAAAAGGAAAAAATGTCATTGGTACAAAGTGGGTTTACAAGATTAAAAGAAAGTCAGCTGGTAGCACTGATCACTACAAAGCTAGATTGGTTGCCAAAGGATATGCACAACAATATGGAATTGGCTATGAGGAAACTTTTGCACCTACTTCATGCATAACTACCATTCATACCATGGTTGCATTGGCTACCAATCGAGGTTGGAAAGTACATCTATTGGACATAAAAACAACTTTCTTGAATGGTGATTTGGAAGAAGAGGTCTATGTGAAGCAACCTCCTGGATTTTTCATGAAAGGGCAAGAGTGTATGGTTTATTGCTTGCATAAAGCCTTGTATGGTCTCAAGCAAGCTCCATGTGCATGGTATGATAAAATCCATAAGCACTTGATTGCTCTTGGCTTCACATGTAGGCCAATTGAAAACATGCTCTATGTACGCAAAGATAAGGCTGATCTTATAGTGTTCCTTATGTCAATGACATAATCTTGATAGGGTCATGCGATGCAAAACTTGACATTCTTATGGTTGATTTGTAGCATACTTTTGATGTCACTTATCTTGGTCTTTTGAGCTACTATCTTGGCATCTAGTTTACATTCGTTGAGGGGGGAGTTGTTATGCATCAAACAAAGTAACTTGAAAAACTAATTGAGCAATTTGATGTTGATGATTGCAAGCTAGTTTCCACACAAGTTGAAACAAGATTTAGGTTCACATTTGAGGAGTCCAGTAATGCAATTAATGCTTCTCTTTATCAGCAAGTTGTGGGATGTTTTATATATGCATGCAACACAAGGCCGGATATACATTATGTAGTTTCCCAATTGAGTCAATTCATGCATAGCCTTGGCACTAAGCATTGGCAACAGGTGAAATGTATGTTTACATATCTCAAAGGCACTTTGAGTTTAGGTCTCTTTTATGGAAGAGATATTCAACCATGCTTGCATGCTTTTACAGATAGTGATTGGGATAAATGTTATGATACTCGCATGTCCACTAGTGGTAATTGCTTTTTCCTTGGAGACTCATGCATATCTTAGTTGAGTAAGAAGCAACCTAAAGTGATGACATTGAGTTCTCAAGCTGAGTACATGGCAATTTTCATAGCTACAATGGATTGCATATGATAGAGATGCCTATTGATGGATCTTTGCATGGACATTGATGCTAATTTGCATATTCTCATTGATAGTCGGAGTGCATTGGTTGTTGCACAAAACCCAATGTTTCATGCATGGACCAAACATATTGAGGTGCGTTATTACTATGTGAGAGCACATCTTCATGCAAGAGATATTGATTTGGTATATGTGCCTACACAAGATAATGTGGCAAACATATTCACCAAAGCTCTTCCATGGGAAAAGCTTGAAGATTTTTGCAAAGCTTTAGGCTTATTACCTTGTGGGGGCTGATCTCTCACTCCATGTATGTGTTCATTTCATTCCCTCTAGGGGGGTTTGTTACACTTATGTGTTCCTCAAGTAGCTTTGATGTGAATCTTTTCCCTATACATGGGAACTTTTCACTCTAGTGCTGGCTAGAGGTTTTTGCCCCATGTTACCATATACCTGGTACACTCATATGTGATGGTACTTTGTACTTAGGGATATTATTCAACTCTTACTTCCATTCTAAACATTGTCAATAGATATTTATTTTAGCCATTTGTCTTCTTTGTGTGTCTTGCAGCATTTGTGCTCCTTGTGTGTGCTTCTCATGTGTCTCATGCACTTCGACACACACCCAACCAGAGCTTGGTATGAGAAGATACACTTCTATCTTCTATATATTGGTTTCAAAAACTCGGATGCAGCTCCCACTCTTTATGTTAAAGCTGAGAAAGATGTTTTGGTTATTATTATCATATATGTTGATGATATGATCATGATAGGTCCGAAGGATTCAAACCTTAACTATTTGGAGGAAAACTTAAGTATACATTTGATGATAATGGCTTAGGTATTTTTCATTATTATCTTGGGGTTTGAATTCAAGTACAAAGATGAGTGTATCTACATGACACAACAGAAATACATTGAGAAATTATTAGAATGGTTTGACATGACAGATTCTAAGCCTATGTAGACATGTATGGATGTGAATGTGTAATTAAAGTCAAAAGTAGATTCAAAAACCATTTGATGCTACATTATATAGTCAAGCAATTGGTTGCTTGATATATCTATGTAATACACATCCGGACAATTCAGTTTGCAGTTTATCAAGTATCCAGATTCACACATAGTCAGGTCAAGGTTCACTAGAAATTAGTTAAGTGATATTTTTACAAAGTCACAAGAAGTTTTGGAGCTTATTAAACCTTGTACCATTATGAAATTGAAGGGGGGATTGTTGGAAACAATGTCAATATGTCCAAAATCCTGAACCTAGAACAGGAGAATGTTTATATCTTGTACATACCTCTACAAAAAATCATGTGGGAATCTTGGATGAAACACAAGCCTCTCAACCAACCTATTTGGGTTCGAATCCCATGCACACTGGCACCAAGAAGAAGCACAAAAAATTAGTTTTGAAGATCAAATTTTTTGCGAAAAGAAAATTGATGATAGCGATATTTTTTGCGATTGATTGTGGAACATAGCTTTTGCATTTTTCTCAACATGGAGACATGATGACAAATATATATGGAGGGTTAGGATCAAAGTTCATCATCACACAAGCACTAACTCAAGGAGTCACTTGGTGATCAAGAAAGCATTCTTACACACTTGGCAGAGGTGTGCTCTACATCAAGCGCATTTGGAGGAGTTTTTATCCCTCAACCGTCAGCATCACTTACTGAGTTACTATGAGTAACAAGTCTATTTCCATCCTCATTTGTTCATTCACTAGTTTTTTATTTAGGTTAATCAAAATTTAGGTTTTTTGTATAACAGTTCTAAACTATTAATATCCTCCATATTCTCTCTCTCTCTCTCTCACACACACACACACACTCTTCATACCTCTTACACACACAATCTCTTGTATCTAGTTCCTATTTTTGCCTAGATTGAGTTATACTCAATCTCATAACTACAATTGGCCATACTAACTTGCTTTTTGCTCATAGAGATATATGTGAGCTAGCAAGAATGAAGCAAAAATCACTTGTGAATATATGAGTGTCATAACATCCAACCCAAGTTAGGTAAAAAAATATTTAACTTTGCAAGCATTGATTCCTCCCTCTTTGATAAAACAACCCAAGCTAATGGGTACCATGTACGTAGATAAAGATAGACTTAAATGCTTGCCAATGCCTAACTCCTATGCTTTGCATAAATCTACTCATCTGAGAAACAAAAAAATATGTATTAGGCCAAGTGATGCATAAACAAATGAGGTATCCAATAAGTTTTTGATAGAGTCCAACATCAAATGCATCTCCAACATCATGAAGACTTGATTGTAAACATGTTTCCTTGGGAGTGGCAATACATTTACAATGTTCAAGGCTAAGATACTGCAATAAATTTTCAATGTATTTAGTTTGGCACAAGGTAGTGCTATTGTCAATTTGTATAAATTCAATGTCCAAATAATGAAAATGCCCCACATCAGAAATTTTAAAAAGAGGCATGCAAATCAGCCTTAAAACATTTCATTAGGACAAATGAGCATCATATCATCTACCTTAAATACAAGGTGCTTTCAATTGGAGTATTCTAAAATCCATGGTGTAATATGTAGGCATATATCTTCTCATACCAAGCACATGGTGCTTGCTTTAATCCATACAATGTCTTATCTTCCTAGGCTAGTGAAGGTTGTTGAGTTCTTTCTCTAGATGTTTAAGATTTCCCCCCCCAGTAATAAAGGTTGTTGAGTTCTTCTTATAGCCATTTAACATTTTCCTCACTTGTTTTGTCTTCTTTGGTCTCCTTTCTTTAGCTCTTTTAACCTTTTTTTCCTATTGATTATGACAAAACCCTCTTGATCTATGATATTTGTGATATTATTTGGGGTGCTCATTCGGATGATGCAATCCTCTTTGAAACTCTACTTCCCTGTGGGTCGCATGATGGATGTTATGAGCTAGGGGATTACGTCTCATTGCCTCTTGGGAGGGGCTAACTAGAGATAATCTTCTCTCTCACCAAGTTTTTGTTATTCTGTGAATTCCTTCTTAGAGGCCAGTCCCTGATCTTTTGGCCTCTAGTTTCATATTAAAAATGCACATTGGGAAGGCTTTTGTATACGATATGTTTATGAAGAGATATGGATGTATATATATATATATATATATATATATATAGTTTTGCAATAGCCTACTCTCCAAACTTTATTAATAGAAAGAACAATTGTAGAAGTGAATGGGCCGAACACCCATGTGACCCTGTGAATCCCACAAAGCAAGGGCTGCTTGAAATTTTCTAGAAAAAATTACAAATAAGGTTGATAATTCTTTTGCCCCCCTCATGGGGGGCCCACTTTCTTTTGAACTTGTTTCTTTCGAGGGAAAGCACTCCATGATCTCTAAAAGGTGGGGATTTCTTACAATTGGAAAATCTTCTGCCTAAGAGGAAAAGAGATTTTTCAATCGACCAATCTCTTGGAGGGCTACCAAGGTTGATAGCACACCTCTCTTTCCAAATCTTCTAGAGGGCCTCAACTCTTATATAATTTCAAAATCCTAAGGAAAAGCTACTCGCTTCACCCAAAAATGCTTGCTTATAGGTGACTTGTCCATCTAGCAACATGATTCTCCTAAGGGCTCACCAGATGGACATTGACTTGGGACATGAAAGGAAGAGGTGTGCCAAGTCCTCATTGCCATAAAGGCACTGTTTACACCATAGAGGGGCTCAAAAACTTTTGTTAGCTTTTATATTGGTCCAAATTCCCAGGTGGGGATTGGCGACATAAGAACTTATTTTTTTATCTCAATGAGGGGATGCCAAAGTGATTGGAACTTAAAATCCCACGTAAAACTTGAACAATCCAGACACCATCTCCTAATGAGTGTGACATGGAATTCCACATTCTTCTTGAATCTTGGAATTTTATAAAGGTTGTTGTCATTGTTCCATCTAAGACCCTCAAGGTGAGGGGAGTTATGTGCAATAAGGAGGTGAGTCCTCGAGATCTCCCAAGCACTGAATATGCTCCACAATAGGCACCATTCTTCATAGTTCACTCTCCTACCGAGGTCATTTTCTCAAATCTAATCCATTGGCATATTTCTCGATTCCATAGGTGTTCCTACAAATGGAAACCTTTGTTCCAAAACTTCTTAGATTTTTGGAGGTTCTAGGACTCAACACCTCTGATGTCCTTGCTAGGGAGCCAGATCGAGTCATTTTGTCTAATACCGGCTGCCCATTTCCAATCTTCATTGATCTTGACCAATTGTTTGACCTTGTTCGACATCTTCCATAGAGAGCAAACTTAGCTCGAGCCTCTAGGAGTCACGAGATAGAAGGAGAACAAAAGAGTGAGAAGATCAAAACCCTTCCACCTTGGAAGGTCCACAATCCTAAGAGCGCTCTTATTAATGTGAAGAGATATATTTGGACCAAGATAGATGTTGATCATTGAAGAAGGTCCTTGCTTATGTTAGCTTCCGCACATGTTCTTAGCTGCCATGTGGTATTGAACAAGTATCCTTAAGATATAATTGATTCTTTTGTCAATCTAAATAAGAGAATGCATTATTGGTATCGGTGCTAGCGTAGGCATGGGATGTTCTAGTATAGCTTCTCCAAGAGCCAACGAGAGTGTAGGTGGGCACAATGGCGCAAGATCAGATAGATGAGGACACATTCTGCATAGAACAACAGGGCGCTATGAAAGTTGCGCCGTCTCTGTAGATTACAAACTACTGTATAATAAGGGGAGTGAACCCATGGGCAACGAACATAGCTCCCTCTTGCTTCAGAGCCTTCACCTTGTTTGGTTCTACATGTATGTATGCGAGGTTAGGTTGAAGAAAAGACTCAGCCAAAACGGAAAGAAAAGACACGGAGGTGGTGCGGATGCTGCATTCATGCATAATGAGTGAAGGACTGAGCAAACACTGTATGTACAGAAGGACTTGGCAAACACAGAAATATGTATCTTTCTTCCACGCTGTTCAGCTGATAGATAGCGCTTATGTGCTAGATGTAGACAGATCTATCTTTTTTAGACTCTGTCGTGTTGATAGAGAACGCTCATGTACATAGCGACAAACCACCAAAAAGACCTCTACTTCCTTTGAAAACTTCATGACAGCTTCAAGAAAGGTACTTTTCCCCATTTAAAACTCTTTCTGTTGAAAGATGTTTTCCTGAAGTATGGCACTCTTTCTGTTGAAGTATGGCACTCGCGCTTTCCTGAAGGATCTCAAGTGGGTACTTCTTGCTCTACAACTAAAGTTTCCTCTTTACTGTGCATAAAAGGAAGATGATATAAAGCCATTAAAGCTTACAGCATAAGAATTCAATGGCTTACATGTATGCATCCATTACTGATTCTTCAAGATGCAGAGCATTTCTGAGTATACTTAGTTCAGTACGTGTAGCTTTTTGATTGAATACACGTGTGTTCATGATCTAGCATATGTCATAGCGATGTCACATTCCGTCTTTCATATGCCTCCAACATCTTTTCTTCATGCTCCTACTATGCTATATCATTTTGCTGGATAGTGGGTGTTCTGATCAGCGGAAAGGTTGTCAATATTAAATTCCAATTAAAAAAAGAGAGTTAGCAGTTGGAAAAGTTGTCATCTTTGATGAAAAGCATGCATCAAAAGATGTAGCTTTACTTCTTGATGATTGCCTATGAACTACCTCATGAAGCTTATGATCAACCGAGTACAACCAGGAAGCACAATGATTGTGATCATACAGATAAACGTCATGAATCATAAAAGTTTTCCACATCAAACAAATCATGGAGTAGAGTTTTTTTTAAGTCTATGTAAAGTGGAAAGGAAGGGAGAAAGAGAAGATGCGACTATGAGCTTTTGAGTGAGAAGTCGATCGACATTGAAGACTAAGAGAGATAATTATGTTCATTCTGTGAAGAACGCAAAAAGAGAACTACATGGAATGCCATGATCAAAGGGGAAGCGTTATTGAAGATATGGAAAGAAATATGTGCGATAAACTTTGATGGCCATCAGAAAGAGTGGTCGATTGAAAAATCTCTATATCTATTAGGTACAAGAATATTTAACTGTAAAAAGTCTCCCCCTTTCAAACAGCATATGATGTTTTTCCTAGAAAACAACAAGATTAAAAGAAAGTGGCTCGTTCATAAAGGGGATGAAAAAATCATTAAACTTCTCAACAACTCTCTTTAAAACATTTATCTCTCATCGAATCCTAGTCATCCTATCGATTTTGGTCAATTATAGCATTTGGGCCATGGTACCCCTGCTTTATGGGATATAAGGGATCCCAAGGGCACTAAGCCCATTCATTGTATATTTGTTCTTTTATTAATTCAAGCATGAAAGATTAAGCTACGGTTGAACTTCTTTTTAGATTAAAAAAAAGAGAACTACAGAACAAGAACCGTTGAAAAAGATTCAAGCATGTTGTACATGCATTAGATCTCCACAACAAGCTGATGGGCTATTTCTACCAAAAAAGGAAGCTATTGCATGCAGATGGGCTTAGAGAGTGTAAATCAAATGGATAAATGAAAGAATAGGGAGCATCATTTCTTGCTAAAGAATATGCCAGACATATGGTATTGATTATGATTAGACATTTAAACATGATAAACCTGACAAGTATGGATAAATGGGATTTGAGAGCAAGCTTGAATGGGAAATTGCAAGAATAATCCCAAAACTTTGACTATATTTGACGAAGGAACTCTATTGATCAAAGTTTAGCGAGATGTTTTTCGGTACTAACCTCAAAACATCAAAAGAGAAATGCTCGCTATTTTTTCAGTTACTAATGGAAAGGAAATAATATTACTAGAAATCCACGTGACTTGGTAATTAAAGATTAAAGATTAATTAGAATGTAACTTTCTTATGGAAAAATTTGGAGAGTTGAAGTACTCTCTTGAAAATGAAATCATATATTTCAAAAGAAATTTCGATGATACAACATCATTGCATTATAAACCTAATCAATAGGTTTCATTTGGTTTGTTGAGTCACTCGAGCCATATAAGGGAGCATCTTGATGTGATCAGATCAATTCTTTGATATCAAGTCCACATTGGATTTGGCCTAATATAGTAAAGAAATTTTGGTCATGTGTGCATGGTTCATCAAAGGTTGGCATTGAGTAGGCAATCCTATTAATCGAAGGTCAACATGCGATTCTTTTGCTTTCTCACTTGAAAATAAAATGATTTTATGGGGTACCCAAGATGAAACAATTATAGAACTATAAAGTATAAAATCTCGGTATAGAGGCATTTATATTTGCATTTTTTGAAGCAACATGAATCAAATATGTTTTTCAAAGACTTGGAGGTTATTGCAGATGAAAAGCCCTAGGGTTGTTCATTGAAGTTGTTTGATTTCAAGGACTAGGGAAGCTCACAAACAATAGAGGGAGATGAAGAATCTTGGCGCACAACACAAAGTGTGTTAATAACTAAATATACAATTATATGTAGTATATTAGATTTATTCACATATATAGATGCAAGGGCAACAAACCTCATAAATAGGGATAGATTTGTCTCGATATTCCTAAGTGTGTTCATACATATCACTATCAAAATGTGTTCCTTGCAATTGGCAATGCACTTTGACTGGTAGTAAATATGGTGGTAGAAGAAGCCTTACCAATACCCACGTCGTCCATAAGGCATGTAAGCCACACACACTCAACATACTTGTGAGAATTTCCCTATAATCTAGCTCACAACTAGAAGAGGAGAGAGTAAGTTTCTTCTTGCTCAATCAAGATATGCATGAGCTATACCACTCACGAAGCAAAGACTACTTGTGGACACACAAGTATCATAGAGGAAATCCAACTAGAGTACTTCCTAGATCCTTGTAACACAGAAAACCAGAGAACAACAAATACAAGGTTGGTATATGCAAGTTTCACAAATGGACGATAACAATATAGTTCATGGATGACTAGGCCACTATATGTTTTATTAGAACAAACATAGACAAAAGTGTTCAATGGCCATTTGGCCTTTAACATAGACACTAAGAGAAACAATCCATAACAATATCGCACTAAAGGCTAATATGATTGATATGGATTAAAGGAGAAACATGAAGAATGGACTAGGCTAGTAAAGAATGACAATATGGTTGATATTTCCCCATCAAGTGACAACAATGCCTAAAGCTATTATATGGTTGAGCTTTTGCCAAAGCATTTGTTGTGTTTCATTGAGTATGAACCTTCTCAAGTTAATGCACTCAATGAATAAGAAATCATGGATAAAGTGATACCACACCTCAATGTGCTTCATATTTGTATGATAGATTGGATTCTTAGCACTTTGACTATCATTGAGCAAATGAGGTACACATTGAGATCTACCCATGTCACATGAAAATCTAGAAATCCATAATGCTTCCTTGCATGCCTTACTTTCTGTAACATACTCTAATCCTATAGTGGAAATAGTTGTACATTCTTGAAGATGAAATCTTCAAGAGATAGCACCAATAGCCAAGTGAAAAATTTACCTTGAAATGGATTTCCAATTGTCTACACAAAGAACATGGTCATAGTGTATGTGTCCAATAACAGATGCATCACCTCTACCCAAACATAGACACATATGGACACCACCCTCTTCTCACTGGTTCATCACAAATCATCCCTTAATCTAAAAGCCCCAAGGAGGGTTTATTTTTTCCCATGATGCCCTATCTTTTCTTTTCATTTTGTCTTTTTTAAAGTCACTTTTCTAAACTTATCTAAGACTATTGAGCCCATGGTTGAGCTCTAACTATCAAGATTTCCTCTTTGCTTTTGACTTGGGAACTTTTCCCCTTTGAGCCTTCAAAGTCCTCTATATCACTGAATTTCCCAAGTTAGCTGAGGCTGTTGAGTTCTTTCTATAGCCTCTTAAGTCTTTCATCACTTGCTTTGGCTTCTTTCTTCTCCTTTTTATAGCCCCTTAAACCGTTATTTTCCTATTGATTATGAGAAAACACTCATCATCTATGATATTTGCAATGTTGCTTGAGGTGCTCACAGAGAGGGTGTGATCCTCCTCGCAACTCAACTTCCTTGTGGGAGGCATGATGGGTGGTATTGGAGGGGATTAGGTCTTCTTGTCTCTTGGTAGGGGCTGATTTTGGATCGTCTTCTCTTCACTGAGTTTTCGCTATTCTATGAATTCACTCTTGCAGACCAATCGCTGATCTCGGCTCTTGAGTTTGTAGCGAAAGCACACATTGGTAAGGTCTGTGTAGATGATCTCTTCATGTTGGGATTGATTTGGACCAAGATAGATGTTGATCATTTTAGGAAGATCCTTGCTTATATTCGCTTCTGCACATGTTTGTAGGTGCCTTGTGGTATTGAATGAAAATCCTTAAGAAATGATTGATTCATATTTTTAATAGAGTACTGTTCATTCTAAATCAGAGCAAGCATTATTGCTATAAGTCCTAGCTTAGGCATGGGATGTTGTAGTACAGCTTTTCTAGGAGCCGACGAGGGTGTGGGTGGGCGCTTTGGAGCAAGAAGAGCCAACGAGGTTTCAGATGGGCACTTTGGAGCAAGATCAGATAGTGAGAAGACGTTCTGCATAGAACAACAGGTGAACAAGGATTTCAGACTATGAAAGTTTCGTCTTCTATATAGATTACAAACTACTGTTTAAGAAGGAGGTGAACACATGGGCAACGAACATACCTCCCTCTTGCTTCACAATCTTTACTTTTTTGGTTCTACATGTATGTATGCGAGGTTAGATTGAAGAGAACACTCGGCCCAAATGAGAAGAAAAGACATGGAAGTGGTCCGGCTGCTGGAATATTCATGCATATTGAGTGGACTTAGCAAACACTGTATGTACATAGAAAGTAGTACTGAAGGTCTTAGAAGACAATTAGGTACTGAAGGAGTTAGCAAAACACAGAAACATCTATCTTTTTCCCACTCTGTTCAGTTGATAGATAGCGCTCATGTGCTACATGCACAGAGAGAGAGAGAGAGAGAGAGAGAGAGAGAGAGAGAGAGAGAGAGAGAGAGAGAGAGAGAGAGAGAGAGAGAGAGAGAGAGAGATCTTTTTTCGACTCTGTTGTGTTGATACATAACACTCATGTGCATAGCGACACACACTACCCAAAAGGGCTTCCACTTCCTTTGAAGAAACTCCATGTCAGCTTCTTCAAAGGTACTTTTATGCATTTACACTCTTTTCTGAAGGATCTCAAGTGGATACTTGTGCGCACGTTTCTTACTTTACAGCTAAAAGTTTCCTCTTGTTGTAAAAGTTTCCTCTGTACTGTGCACAAAAGGATGATGATATGAAGTGAATAAATCTTAAAGCTTAAGAATTCAATTGCAGTGCACAAGAGGATGATGATATAAAGTGAATAAATCTTACAGCTTAAAAATTCAATGGCAGCTTACCAATCTGTACGCATCCATTACTGATTCTTCAAGACACACAGCATTTCTAAGTACACTTGTTCAGCACACATAGCCATTTGATTGAATACACATGTGTGCATGCTCAAGCATATGTCATAGCGATGTCATATTCCGTCCTTCATATGCCTCCAACATCTCCTTCCTCATGCTCCTACTCTGCTATATCATTTTGTAGGATATTATAATCCAGCGTATATTTATTGGGTATTCTGATAAACAGAAAGGTTGTCGCTATTGAATTCCTATAAAAGAAGAGAGTTAACAGTTGGCAAAGATGTCATCTTTGATGCGAAACATGCATCAAAAGGTGCAGCTTTATTTATTGATGGTTGCACATGAACTACCTCATGAAGCTTATGATCAACAGAGTACAACCTGCAAGCATGATGATTGTGATCATACAGATAAAGCGTCATGAATCATAAAAGTTTTCTACATCAAATACATCACGGAGTAGAGTTTTTTAAGCAAAGCGGAACGGAAGGAGGAAAGATAAGATGAGACTATGAGCTTTTGAGTGAGAAGTCGATGGACATAGTGTTGTAACTCGTAGTGCATTGAAGGCAAACAGAGAACTACAAAGCAAGAACTGCTGAAAAAGATCTATTATAGTCAAGCATTAGTAATACATGCAGAGGATCTCCACAACAAGCTGATGAAATTACATCATGCAGTGTATGAAGGAGAAGATAAATCATTTCAAAACAATGAGTTATTGTGAATAATAAAAAGAGGATTGGTTTATATACATGTATTATATGGGAATTTCTGGAATTCCTACCAAATAAGGAAGCTAGTATGAAACTCGGCTATGAATAAATTGAAGAATACGGAGCATCATTTTCTTCTGTAGGATATGCACAAACTTATGGTATTGATTATGATTAGACATTTGGTCTTGTAATGAACATGATAAACTTGGATATATGGCCATTTGTGAGCAATGAAATTTATAAGATTAGCGGTGGAAAATGCATTCTTGAATGGAAAATTGAAAGAATAAGTATATACTGAATAACCCTAACTGAAGGTTAACATGCATTCTTTTTCTTTCTCACTTGAAAATAAAAGAATTTTATGGGGTACCCAAGCTTAAACAACTATAAAACTATAAATTAATATCTTCATATGGAGGTACTATTTTTACATTTTTTTAAGGAACATGAATCAAATATTTGTTCAGAGACTTGGAGGTTCTTGGGGATGCAAACCCCTAGGGTTTTCTATTGAAGTTGTTGGATCTCAAGGACTAGAGAAGCACACAAACAACAAAGGAAGAGGAAGAATCATGGAGCACAACACAAATTGTATTACTAAGTGAATGTTCAAATATATGTTGCCTATTAGGGTTATTGGCATATATAGAAACAAGGGTAACAAACCTCATAAATAGGAAAACATTGTCCCAATAGTTGTAAGTGTGTTCACACACATCAATACCAAAATATAGTAACAAATCCCTCCTAGGAGTGATGCAGTGAAAAAGGGTGATGCTCATGTATAAGGAAGTGTGAACCTACCTAGACTAAGGTCAATCCACAAACATGAGTAAGCTCAAATCCTTTCAAAAATCCTTGAACTTCTCACGAGGAAAAGTCTTTGTAAAAAGGCTTGTAACATTATCCAATCTAGATAGTTGGGAAGATGGATGAATACTTCAGGAGGATGAGTAGGTATTGCCAAATCCTGCTTTGTACCAACCCTTTCTTGCTTCAGTGTTGATAAGTAGACCTTCGTAGCTTTCCAATGATACCATAAAACTGCCTATGTACATTGGAAATGATGTATGAAAAGATTGAATAAAAAAAGACTACTTTGAACTTCAAGTCTTCAAGAAAACTTTCTATTTTTTACAATACACCTGCTGCTTCTTTTGCTCAGTATAACCAGCACAGTAGGAATTGGAAAATTCCTTTTAGGAGTATCTAATTAGCTTAGCAAGCTAACTATTCCAAGTGGAATCACTTAAAAAGATTAACTATGGTCACAGAAATCAATTTAGCAAGTAAACACCTCACGTCAATGTTCTTGGTCTTTGCATGATAGACCGGATTCTTAGCCAAAGCAATGGCACTGTGACTATCACTAAGCAAATGAGGTACATGCTGAGGTAAACCCATATCACAAGCAAGACGAGAAAGCCACAATGCTTCCTTACATGCCTCACTTGCTGCAACATACTCTGCTTCTGTGGTGGAAATAGTTGTAGATTCTTGAAGACGAGATCTCCAAGAGATAGCACCTCCAACAAAATGAAAAATATACCCTGATGTAGACTTACGATTGTCTACACAACCAGCATAGTCATAATCTGTGTAACCAATAATGGATTCTTTCCCTCTACCTAAGCATAGAAACTTGTCCTTAGTGCCACTCAGATATGTTAAAATCATCTTGAGTGCTTCCCAATGTTTCTTGCCATGATTAGACATATATCTGCTCACAATTCCCACTACAAATGCAATGTCTGGTCTCATAGCTACCATAGCGTACATGAGACTACCAACAGTAGACTAATAGGGAATTTTGGTCATAATTTCCTTTTCCTCATTTGATTTGGGGCAATCATCCTTGCTCAATTTCACATATGTGGGTAAAGGTGTATTCAATGCCTTTCCACCTTGCATATTGAATCGGTGAAGCACTTTGGATATGTACTCACTTTGAGATAAGTATATGCATCCTTTGCTCCAGTAATGTGCATGCCAAGAATATGTTTTGCATCCCACAAATGCTTCATATCAAATGTCTCACTCAACGTCTTTTTGAGAATTGACAAATCATAAGAGGACTTCCCAGCAATCAATATATCATCAACATAAAGTATCAAGCATATCAAGCTGTCATAGGAGCATCTCTTTGTGTAGAGAGAGTGATCCTCATTGTTTCGAGAATAGCCATGAGACTTCATAAAAGCATCAAACTTTTGGTACCATTGTCTAGGGGACTGTTTAAGTCCATACAAGCTCTTCTTAAGCTTATAAACTAGACTTTCCTTGCCATGAACTACATAACCCTCTCGTTGTTCCATATAGATCTCATCTGTAAGATCTCCATGCAAGAAAGCAGTTTTCACATCCATTTGGACTAGCTCTAAGTCCTCCATTGCAACGAATCCAAGCAACATGCACAAGGTAGTCATCTTGACCACGGGAGAGAAGAAAAATCAACACCATGTTGTTGCTTAAAACCCTTTGCAATGAGTCGTGTTTTATACTTTGGAAAAGCACTATTTGATGTGAATTTTAGCTTATATACCCATTTACATGGTAAAGCTTTCCTACCCTTTGGCAAAGGTACTAATCCCAAGTACCATCCTTGTGAATAGAATCCAACTCACTCTTCATGGCATGCTCCCACTTGACATGATCCTCTATCTGTATAGCCTCTTTGTAGCAAGAAGGCTCACCGGCATCTATTAGGATAACAAAATCTAAACTTGGAACATATCTATCAGGTGGATGTGAGACACGTGCAGAACGTCTCAATGGTTGCTAAACAAGAACATGTGAAGACTGATCTAAATGGACATTCTCTTGAGCATCCCTATGATTCAAGTTTGAATTTGAATCTTTACCTAAAAGTGTTCCAAGGTTTTAGGAATTTATTTGCTATAAGTCCTCACCAAATAATTCGTGGAAAGATTCTCCTAAGAGCTAAAAATTAATCTTTTATAGGAGGCCATTCATGTACTAATACATGAATGCACATGTGAATTTTAGGATAAGTGGCCAAGCATTTAGGCTTGAAGTAATTGAACCAAAAGCTCCCCTTCAAGCCTAACATGCTTGAGCTTCAACTCTCTTTGATCTCCTGTAATCCAATCATCATCTTGAACCTTTTCAATTTAGATCCATCCAAAGATTTAGTTAGCATATCAACCTATTGAATTTAGATCCATCCAAAGATTTAGTTAGCATATCTGCACATTGCAAGTTTGTTGATACATAGGACAATTGTATGTCCTTGCTAAGTAGCTTCTCGCTCACATAATGATAATGCACTTCCATGTGCTTAGTCCTTGCATGATATACAAGATTAATAGCCAAATGTAGTGAGCTAGTATTATCTCCAAAGATCATTGGAGTGTATGTATGTAGCCCCAAGTCTGAGTAGAGTAGCTTTAACCACATTGCCTCTTGTGTTGCATTTGCTAGGCCCCTATATTCAACTTTAGTTGATGACAATGCCACTATTGGTTGTTTCTTTGATGACCATGATATTAACCTAGATCCTGCAAAAGATAAGTAGCTAGAGGTGCTCCTCCTATCATCTTTTGAGGTATCCCAATCTGCATTAGAGTATAGCTTGATATCCAAGTTAGATGTGAATGGATAAAATAGCCCTTCATTTATGGTACCCTTCAAGTACTTTAAGATCCTTTGTTTGGCTTCCAAGTGAGGTTTTCTTGGTGTATGCATGAATTGACTCAATGTACTCACCCCATAGCATATATCTACTGTTGTTAGAGTTGCATAATTGAGACTCCCAACAAGCCGTTGATAACTTGTAATGTCTTCAAGCAACTCTCCTTCATGAGCACTGAGTTTGTGGTTTAATTCCATGCGTGTACCTGCAATTTTTGAATTTTACATTTTGAACTTAACTAGCACATCATGGAATCTATTCAAGATAGAGTAGTCTCTATGTTGCATCATGCAAAGCTCTCACAAGGTTTTTGGGCAGAAGCAATATTGATTGCAGTTCATGTGATTAACCTTTCACCTAGTACTACCAAAAGTATGAAAGTGGCACAAGAGTTGTGGACAGGGAAGCCACCATATTATGATCATATTCAAGTTTTTGGGTGTGAAGCATATAATCATATACCCAAGAATCGTAGACAAAAGTTGGACCATAAGTCAAAGAAATTCATTTTTCTTGGATATGGTCAAGAAGGACAATTTGGATATCGCTTATGGGATCCTGAAACATAGTCAGTGATCATAAGTAGTGATGTCATTTTTAATGAGTAAGATGCATAAACAACCCATTAAGGAGATTGAAGTGAGAAGAGTGGTGTTTGAGGATACTAGTCCTCCGGTTAGCAGGCTATAAAAGAGGACTATATAGTCGCATGGAAATGTAGCCAGAAGAGCCCGATTTGAAGAGACATTAAGAGGGACCTCATGTGGATATTGAGCTCACACTATACCTCTACCATTGCCCTCACATTGTACAATCATTCATTTCCAAATTCAATGTAATTTATGTGCATTAATAAATATAGTTTTCTCAACCCTCATATCTTCTACTCTATCATGTATCACTCAGAACAGTGAACTTCCCTGATCCATTTCTCAGTGTGTACTTGATCATTTGTAGTGATTTAAATTGATATAGTTCATTAAACTATCTATTTTATTGCTACAATGTTTCACATTTATTGCCTCAGCCATTCTTGGGTTATGTGCAAAACATTGCACTCTGGTCTGCATACTATCAACTCCCAAAAATGTCAGGATGCATCTCACTTTTGTTAAGCATCATTTTCTGAGCATAGTTTATCATTTCAAGTGCAATAACTTGCAAACGTTAGTTACCCAAGTCCCAAAAGTATTTTGTTCAATTATTAGGAGAGAAAGAGAACTATTCATTTCTCTGAGCAGGTGTGGTGACCAAATTAGCAAGTTTTTGGTTCACAATGAAACTCCAACTTATCTATTTTGATCCAATGATTTGAGGATCATCTTCCAAAGTACTTGGGTGATTATTTGAGCTTCTTGGAAAGCGCAAGAGTTCTACTTTGCACTCCTCAACTTGGTTTTGGCAGGTGTGAAGCAAGAATTTGTAGCACCATCTCATCTCTAGAAGGTGTCCACCATCTCCTCCAACAAATACATTTTTTTAAAATTC